>VYZX01014209.1:113132-142398 GCA_013401335.1 Brachypteracias leptosomus | reverse complement strand
TTGCAAGCCTCTCTACCTATTGCAAAACCAGACAAGAGAGAAACTTCTAGCAGGGTAGTCCCAACCCGTACAGGGTTTCATATGTCAAAAGCAGCAATTTTGATTTAATCAGACAATGAATTTGTAATCAGTACAAGTTAAGAAGGTACTGCTGAAACCCACTGCTTTGGACTAGCCAACACATCCAACTCTGGCTTCAGTCCCTGCCTCAAGCAGAGGATTTCCCCATGAACCAAAATGTAGCACCCTCCTCCAAACACAGAGAGAGCCAAGAGAAAAGCAAACCAAAACACTCCTTTTCTCTGGATTAAGTTTCCACTTAAGAGACATTTAATCCTTGCACAGGTTTAACTTGTATTACACAAAAGGATTTATCATTATAGAGAGGAAAAACAACTAAGACAGCAAAAAACAGTGATAGAAGCATGAAAGAAGCAGGAACCACATGCAGGGAAACCAGTTATCAAATGTCATATTTCATGATTATTTTAAAGTCTTGGAAAAGCCACCAGCACTTTATTTTCTAAAGTGACAAGTTACTTTGCTTAGTGACAACAGGACAGATCAGGTCATTACTCAGATTTCCCTGCTTAGCAATCTATAAGCATCAATTAGCACTGCCAAGTTGAAATGGTCACACTTGATACATTCAACACCTCCACCTCCTTGTGCTAGATGTGTTAGCACAATTATTTCTGAATAGATATTCTTTCACAACTTCAAAAATATTTACAAGTGGATAACACTGACTTCAATCCATGCACCTATTCTAGAAGCTTGTTGGTCTTATTAAACCTTGGACTGAGGAAAGCACTCCTGCAGGAGCTCACAAGGGAAAACACTCTTGCCAAGCTGGATTCCAGAGCCTTCTTCAGCAATAACTGTGGAAAAAACCTGAAAAATGCTCCATTTTTTATTGCCTCTCTACGTCAAACTCAATGACTTTATTCCACCTTGTCCTAACAGAAATATTCTACAGGCATAACTAATAAAGATAACCTGCTTCAGCACATTCTGAGCTCCTGCAGTGTATTTACAGCTTCATGGAAGCTGTGGAGCCAGGTTTCTATGCAGTACAAGCAAGCAGAGGTGTATTCACCCACTTTAAAAACTTTGTCCTGGAGGTTGCAGTTAGATACCAGGGCAGCTCTTATTCCCACTAACTTCTCAATCACTCAGTGAATGGAAAATTTAAAAAAATAAAGTTTACAGGAATAAAAAGCAAATAAAAGTTAGAACATTTAAATATGCATACTCAGAAAGTGTCTGTAAGAAGCTTCAGTTCTCCCAGGTTTTCAAGGAAAGATGAAGCTTAACTTTCTAATACTTGTTCAGGCATACCAACACACATAAGCACTAATGGAAAATAAATACAGATAATCCTGCTGCAGACCATTAATGGAATAATGAGATGTCATTAACATGTGAAAAAAAATTAAGATGCTAATATAGTTTGAGAATGATTGGCATGTGGAAGAAAAATACCTATACATTATTTGCTCATTTCATTAAATTGTTTAGAAAAGTCTTAAATCTTTAATCCAAACATTCAGTCTTTAGTTCATGAATTATCCATAAGTAACTTTATCTTTTGTACTCCCAAGGAAAAAAAGGAACCTTCAGGAAAAAGCTAAGGGAAATGAGTAAAAAAAAAATGCAGATAGTTAAAGGGTAACAGTATTTTGCCCCTCACTTTAACTTCAGCTTTCCAGTTTTGGTGATCAGCTACAGACCTGGCAGTACATAAAGGTTACAAGTTAAGATCTCACTCACCTCTAATGGAGGGCTAGGTAAGAAATCCATCCCCCAAACACCTGCTTTTTCATCTGAGACCTCCAGCAGCAGGGAACAGGAGTGCAAAGTCCAGGAATAGCACAGGCACTTCTTAGAAAAAGTGTGTTTTTATGAGAAGAATTGCTGGCTAAGCATTTCACTCTAGGTTTGTAGCACCTCCATCTTGCTGCAGCACTCAACCTCAAATCATGTGTGCAGCCTGTTAACTACCCCAGAAGCATTGCCCTCCAGAACATACTAATAGAGTTCAGGTGGCTGACCCATGTGTTTGCTCTTTTCCATTAGTGGAAAACACTCCTTTAGAGGCCTTGATTAAGGTTGGAAAGTACTAACCCATGTGGCTGTGCTGAAACCCCTTTGGAAAGTACTGAAACCATGAGTCAGCTGAGCTGTTTCATGTGGGTAGCAATCCATGTGGAAAAAGAATATTTTAGACAAAATAATGCTTTTATTTTCCTCATGGGAGACTTACATTTGTTTTCTATATACATGTGAAGTAGCAAGATGCAAAACATTTGTGAATAAATCCATCCTGACTGACTTACAATAAGAATGGACTTAAAATAAGAATGAGCTTAAGGAGGCAGTTGGAGTGTGACTAATATCAATGGAAAGAAAAAACCATGGAGGAAACTAGTTACATGAGACACATGCACTCATTAAATTAGCATTCCCTTTTTCATAAATGCAGAACTTAGCAACTTTGCATCATTAAGTTCTGCTTTCTTGGACATACCCCTGAGTTCTGATGTGTTGACTCAACACACCAGAGACCTTGCCTGAAGATCTTGCTGTGCTTTAGGGACTGTAGCTGAGATGCAGTATGGAATAGCTCCCTGCACTTCCAGCAAGAAATGATCCTAGTGTGAGCTTCTGGGCTATCTCCAGGGAAGGGATTTTAATTTTTTTTTCTATCTCAGCTACTGCTTAAATTACAGAAACCACATCTAGGAACCTCACTAGATTCTCAGCTGGTGCAAGTCAGCCCAGCTGCTTTCACTGAAGTGTAATGTCTCCAGCCTACCTCCACCTGAGCTCTTGCTTAGGGTTTGCAGCTGGGTTGATGGACCCATTTAATCTGTTTGGGGGGTGCTGTTGTTTTAGGGAATAAAGGGCCTGAAAAGAATTTTGAAATCTGTGTATTTGCAAAGATTCTTTTAAGAAACTTGCTCTGTCATTAAACCTAGTGGGACTTGAACTGAAAAGGAAATTTGCATGAAAATGAGCCACAGTAAATATTTATTCCTAGAAACTTCCTCTGCTTTTACTACAGGTCTTACCCATTAATTTAAGAATACCAGCGAAATTTGTTTATTGTTAGCTCAAAGCCCTTTGGACTCTGTGCAGTCTGACTGAATGGCACAACTCAGAAGTCACAGGGAGAAAATACCTTCCCTAAGGCAATTCCACCAGTGCACTGGCACAAAGTAAACTGACATCCACCTGTGTGACCCCCAACAGAAGTGGTTGTTCCTTTGCTGCTGGCTTTGTGCTCTTGTTTTCCCTCCTTCTGGCACTAGCACTCACAAAACCACCATCACCAACAACAGATCAGGGTTGATTTGCAACTAGATAACATCACCACATAAAGGAACAAGATCTAATGGGCAGAAGAGGTGCACCAGGACCTTTTAATGGGACCGTGTTCTTCAGTGGCTGCCAAGTTTTAGACTGTCTTCAGCCTGTAGCAGTGGCTGCACTCTCTGCTTGGTTAACCCAAAGTCTATGCCTCTGCAGCCCAGCAGGAGCAACACCCTCTTTCTGTGGTTTCCCCATCATTGTAGCAGCCAGATGGTTTATCTCCCTCAGGAATCACCCTTGTGCTTCAGTGAAGCGGGTTCTCAGGAGGAGCTCACTGTGTTTTCAAGACAGATTCCCTTTCCATTTTCATTATTCTTCCATCTCTCTGGGAGAATGGTGTAGGAAGCATTTAAGTAAATAACTAAACCATGATAGGGGGTGGAACAAGTGACATTCCTGGCTTCTCTTTGCAGTCATCTGTCAAGACTTAGGTTGCAGAGAATGAGAAAGCTTGAACTAATAGTAGTTCAGTGTCCCTGTAAGACAGAACTTCTCACTGTGACTGGCTCACTGTCAATTTATAACCTGGAGCATGAAGTCTTTTAAATCCTCTGTAATTTTTCAACTGCAAGGGATTTGAGGATCTTATCAGTGAAGGAATAATATTGTTAACGTTTCTTCCTTGCAAGTGTTTCAGGCTTCATATTAAATCTGTGAGCTCCTTGTGCTAGTTGGATATGTCTAATATTTTAACATTTCAAAAGTTGCAGAATAGAAGTTGTACAGTTTGGGTGCTGCCAGCAGGAGGCATGTCCAAGTCACCTGGGGTACAGCTGGGTGTACAGGAAGTTATGCATGAACTTTCCTGCTAGGTGATATTAACCAGCCTGTTTTAATCAAAGGATAATAATACCACTTAGCAAGAATATCTAATAAAGGCAACTGTCTGGTGTGCAATAGTATGTTCCCAGTGATGGCCCTGCTGCCCTGTCATTCTGACAAAAGCCTGTCACATCTAATATTCCAGCTCCAAAACTAGCCTCTGATTCATGACTCAGAGGTGGAAAGTCTCCACCTTGGCCCTGTGCTGAGACAACACTTTGTCACCTCTGTAATCCATGGCACTTGCAGGTTCCCTGCTTAAACTACACTAGATGAAATGTCATCATTTCTGCTGCAAAGATGTTCCCAAATAATAACCTAATGTTCTGTTTAAATCCATCCAATGACAGGTGATTTCCTGCACCAGAAAGTTCCCTCGATCAGCTACAATCAATGGCTATGAAGTACACAAAGACAACGAGTTATCCTCTTTTGGCTGCCTTGGTATAAAGTCATAGAATCATAGAATTGTCAGGGTTGGAAGGGACCTTCAAGATCATCCAGTTCCAACCCCCTTCCATAGGCAGGGACACCTCCCACTACATCAGTTGCTCACAGCCCCATCCAACCTCGCCTTCCAAATGTCCAGGGATGGGGCTTCCACCACCTCTCTGGGCAACCTGGGCCAGTGTCTCCCCACCCTCCTGGGCAAGAACTTCTTCCTAACGTCTCACCTCAATCTCCCCACCTCTAGTTTTGATCCATTCCCCCTAGTCCTACCACTACCCCACATCCTAAAAAGGCCCTCCCCAGCTTTCTTGCCCCAGGAGGACCCAGCCTTGCAGGCAGGAGGGCAGCTCAGAGGGCTGCAGTGCTGCTGTGAGCCATGCGGGTTAGATGAGTCGCTGTGCAATGATACATATTATTTTTGCAGGGAGTCTTTAATGCCTCCAAGCTAAGTGCATTGACAGAAAGGATTACTGCACTACCCCATAGTCATGTTTACCACATCACTGCCTGGCCACGTGAATAATAACCCGTGCTGCTGCTATACCCACTCCAGTACAGCTGCAAAGGCTTTTTCCTAGAGCTCATCAACTAAAATAACGTCCCTATCTGTGTGGCTTGAGAAATGCAGCGTTCAAAACCTGACCTCAGAAATCAAGCCAGTAGCCCCCAAACAGATGAGAATAAAATGCTAAGCACATCATCTCAGCCAGGAAAAGGGTTATTATTAAATGTTTTCATATATATTATTTTTTTTTTAATCTAGGAATAAGTTCAAAGTATTAATCAAAGCTATATTCTGGCTTGTCTCCCAGCATTGCTCCCTGCAGTAATTTTATTCTGTATACATGCACAGAGAAAATACAAAAAGTCTTGGCATTTGAAAGCCTGATAAAATTTAATTTATAAGTTTGTCTGATAAACACTTCAAACATATCAAAATGTAGGAGAAAATATTAAGCTTGACAAACAATATGGTTAAGGCACAGTAAATGAATCTCTCCCATGCAAATCTAGGCAGCCTGCTCACCAGAGATGGCTTATTCCAGAAAATTCAAGCCTGACCCAGAGCACACAATGGCACTGGGAAGAATCCAATTCCTTTTAATATGCTGGGGAGGCAATTTTCAGGCAGCAGTAAGAAGCTGTGCAAATTATCCTCCTGTGCTGGAACCCTTGTTTCTTGTATGGTTACTGCTTTATTCAAGGGAAGGCAGGGGGAGAGGGGGCCACGGTGTAACTGTCTTTAACAAAGCAGCTTCAAACAAGAGAGTAGTGGGTGTTGCTGCTGTGTTGGTGTTAAATTCTGTAATAAATTGAGGGTGATTTGATTTGACTCGACTTGCATGGTGTCTAAGGGAAATGAAAATAAAGTCTGCAGGAAACGTGTCAATTCCTCATACAAATCGAAATGGAGTGATTGTTTCTGTAACAATAATACACTTTGCCATAAACATTTCTATTGGGAAAGCATTACTGTGCTATGATCACTGCAACAAGTGGCATTAGGAAATATACATAGAGCAGGAGAAATTAATTTTATGATCTATACAGTTAGGGATATAGAAATGGTACCTGGGAGGAGGGGTGGGATTTGTCTGTGAAGGCAGTGCATGGAGCTGTGCACAGACGTATATTCCAGGTTTAAAAAAGACCAAACCAAGCAAAAACCAACAAAAAAAATAATAATAAAAAAATCAATGGACAGATTTCTCTGTGGAATCAGAAGTGAAACAGAGGAACAGTGAGGAAAATAATAAAATTATTAATAAATGCATTAATAAAATGCAATATTCAAGGTGTTACTTCTTCATCTGTGTTTTTACTGAATAAAGGGAACTAACATTTCTCTTCAGCTGTGATTTAGGCTTCCAGCCATTTTCCCTGGTTTGTTCTGCATGTCTATATAATGTGAAACCTAATGAAATATATTAAAAAGAGAGAAAATAAACAAAACTGTTCAGGCCCTATAGTTACGAAGTAATTCTGTCAGCCTTCAGATTTTCCAGGAGCAAAAGCTGGCAAATGCTATTTTATTACACATTACACACCGATTAGCAAAGCCTTCTGGTCTGTAAAGTAGTTTTTGCTTGTTTTAGAAATATGCAGGTATTTTATGCAGAAAAACAATAATTTCCAGCTGAGTTATGAAAAAAAAAGAGGGACACTGCGCAGCCAAGACACCAGTAGTGGGAATGGAAAAATGGTTCAGCTCTATTGCACCTGATGCTGGCAATGGCCAGAAATCTGACCAGACATTTCTATAGTCTGGAATATCCATGAAGCAGAGGATGGGATGGACAGGATGCTGTATGAATGACTGAAGTCTGCCCCCAAAAAGATCAGTAGGGCTTTCTGCATGACCCCTTGCTAATATAATAATAACTCTGAAAAGAAGTTCTTCAAGTTCTTCTTTCAAGAGAAGACCAAGGAAACTCAGACCCACCCAGGTGCAGCAGTAGTTAGAAGAATCTGGTTGTCTGGAGATCTCCTGGTGTTTCAGAAAAATAACAGGTGAGAAAGCAAAAATGGATCTTAAATTGAAGATAGACACGACTGTTGTTTACTTTCATATTTTGTCATCAGTGCACCAGCCAACAAAACAGCTGCCCTAAAAGGGTACCAAGTCCTTTCCAAGGAAAAGAAGAAAACCATCTGTATTTCAATCTACAACAAAAATCCTTTTTAACTCAAACATTTCAGATGGGCCTTTCTAAACAAAATACAGCTGGATGTAAAAGATCCTAAGGAGGGCTGCAAAATATTCCCATTTGTGGGACATATCCAGCCCACCACAACTTAGAACAACCCACAAATCAATAGGTCTTAAGAAGGCAGGAGTTCCTTGGTAGCAGAGTGGCACAAAGCTCAGTGCACTGGGTGCCTCAGCTCTCTCTAAATCACTCCTCCATTTCCTGACATTGGAAATTCATCTATTTGGGTGCCTCCATTGTGGTAACATAGATTCACATCATGATATTAATGGTCAAAGTTTATAGGCAGCAAACAGTTTTCATAGGGGTTTCAAAAAAGGCAGAGAACTGGCTCACAGGAAAAATCTTCCAAGAGTAAAAAATTCAGGTAACGTTTTGCAAAAAGAGAAGATTCCCTTCTGGGAAATTTCCCAACAACTGTGTCTCCAGTGTGTCTTTTTTCATATTTTACCTCCCTCTTTGGTTTCCTACATTAATTTTTTGCATGTGTCATGCTCTTTTCTCTTTCCCATGACACATAGCTGTTACTCAGTTCAGGCTGCAGATTTTGTAACTAATCCCATAGTGCATGCACTGCCTAATGTGCAATATAACCAGCAGCTCCAAGGAACCCAGGTATTTGGGTCTGACATGCTTGAGAGATGTTCACTGGTGTTTAAATTGAAGGTGAGAGGCTTGCTGCTGAAAGATAATCTATTCAGGCTACCTTGGATAAAATTCCCATCCCCTTTCAGTAAGTATACTCCCAAAGGCTTCCCTTAAACTAAGATGTCATAACAGGACAGTAAGGAACAGCAGGATGGTTTTATGATATATTCTAATAACTGAAACAATTTAAAAATATATACACACACACCCTGCCAGAAACCAACTCAAACCAAACAAACATTGGGGTATGCATCAGGAAAAATACAAAAATAATAAACAGAACACTTTCCTCCAATGTGACATAAGGTACAGGAAATGTCTTCATGAAAATCAGAAATAACTTTCCCAATCAGGTACAAATCTACCTGTCAACGTGTGATCCAGGCACACAGTCAGAAGTGCTAATACAGTTCTAACAGAATGGACATAAAACATGCCTTTAATGTCCTACAAGTATTTTAGAATGGCAGCTGTTTATGATTCAGCCTGGTCTGCAACCATAAAACCCACAAATTTAATGTTCTTTCTTTTTTCTTAACAGATATTTAGGTGCCTTCAGCCTTTCATGCATCAATCAGGTAAATTTCACAGTGGGGACACATGTGGTTTATTGTCCAATTCTGTATTTTTCCTACAACTGAATGAGATTATACTCATCAGATTAGATCCTGATGTGTCCATGACAGTTCTTTTGCTAAAAGAAACATCAAGCAATTTTTAACTGCAACTTATTCTTCATTGAATTATCACCACCTTGTTGGTCAGTGCAGTCCTGGAGGGAATCATGATTCCAAACTGAAAGCTGACTTTGACAGTTTTGTTACTTTGAGAATTTTGTTCAAGCTCAAGTGGGTGAAAAACCATCGATCCAGTTTTACTGGGCATCTCAGCAGGATTCAGCCATGCTGAGACACACAGTTACCCTCACCCTACAGACCTACACCACTAAAGCTCTCGGTATGTGTTGGGGTGAACAGAGCAGCTCCCAACACACTTGTCCTGCCCTGCAGTTGCTCTGCTTGCCCACCAACCCATAGCTGGGGCAAGTGGCTGGAGCTTCCCAGCAGCCACTGAACCCATGACAACCTGGGCCAGCTGGGAGGCTTCATTTCTGTGTTTTAGTGGTGCTGAGCTGGTAACTTTACAGCTCTGGGAGGCACTAAAGCATTACAAAAGTTGCATTTAAAGAAGACAAAAACCCCTAATAAAACTGTGATACCACAGAGCACCAGAACACCAGTAAGTGACACCACAGTCCTAAGGCTCCCTGGGTTTCAGAGCCTTGCCCTGCCAAATTGCTGCCTGTGTAACTGTTTAAATACAGATATTTCTCCTGTTTCCAAATCTGCTTTCTAATAGTATCACATAATAATTCCATTCATCTCTCCCGCCAAAAATCTACTTCCTCAGACATCCATATTTTTGAAGCAATTACATTTAAAGCAAATTTTAAAGCAATTTACATTAGAGTACTTCAGGCTGAAAAAGTGACTTTTTTTTTTCCTGAGAGAAAAAAGCACCATTCTTAGGCTGAGACATAAAATTCATCCAAAAAAAAGAGAAAGAAACAAAAATGTGCCTGTTGCCTCATTTTAACTTCAAAGCAATTAATTCCATTGTATCAATATTTCTTTAAAAATAAAAAGCTTTCCCAAATTATGACCTTCTGCTGCCTCACTCTTAGCTATTTCATGGCTGACTTACAGCCTTGAGGAAAAAAAAAGGAGCTCATTACAGAAAAATCGGTATAGCCTCAATTTCAGCAGCACAATCAGTTACTACAGCTATTATTGTGACTAATAATCACATTATTATGAGTGAATAGGGGCAAAAGACGGGTGGTGAGAAATGCAAAGAAAACTGTGTACTTAAACATCCATTACTATCAGTGGATGACAAAAATAAAATAAAGAAAGGCATCTAATGGGAGACAGATTTCTGTTTTAAAGACCACTATTAATTCCTTTTTAGTTGAGATGGACAAATATTGATTAATACTTATGGCTAACACAGTTACATGGGTAACTTCAACAGCAGCTGCTCTCATGAAGTCCAGGGGAGAGGAAAGCATTAATGCCATTTTGGGTTGGTCATTTGAGAATTTCCATTCCTTCTTCTCCTTTGAAATGCAACAGAAAATAGTGTGCAGCTGGGGAGGATTCTCAGTGACAAATGGTACATTTAGAGCTGTCATAAGCATGTGCTTTCCAATATCATTCTCCAGCGTATGTGAAATCTCCTGGAGGCCTCCTTTGTATGCATTAGGTGCTGGAGAACGTTGACCTAGGATGAAAATATTCTGCCTTGAATCTTTTCCCACTTCCAGACATCAAGATAAACGGCCAGATTGGGTCAAAATGCTGAGGCTATAAAGAAAAATCTTGATCTTTTTATCATCTTTCAGTGCCTAGAAAATGAATGGATCTACAAATAGTGGAATGTTTAAATGCTGCCTAGTAACTTGCTATAAAATTTCAAGTTCTGTCCACCAGATGCCATGCATACAAGCTCACCACTTTCAAACAATCCCTATATTCATGTGCATAGATACACAGAGAGGTCCTGTATTTTAGCACCTTCTGTTTCCTATGACATCAACAGACAAGCAGTAACTCTGCCAAGTTCCATTCTAGAAAACAAACCATATCTCACCAAAAGGAGGAGTCCTCCCTCTCCTAGCAGTTTTTCCAGGATGCTGACTGAATTTCAGTTTCCTAAACATAAGCAGCTTCAGCTGAGTTACAAAAACTCAACTTTTCTGAAAACGGGACAAACAAAGGGAGCCACAAAAGGTGCAAGGGTTCTACTTAAGGTCTTTGTAGGGTTATCAAGACATGGTGTTGCTGCTTGTTCCTCTGCCTACTTGATAAAGAGCTTAGAAGAAGTGAAGAGGTTAAGTTCAATATTTCAGAGAATTTTTGGTACAGGTGCAATCAGACTGCTTGAATTATTCCACAGTGGCAATTTATTTTAGAATCTTCGGGCATTTCTCTATTTCAATTTTAGAAAGAGATTTAGGGGTAAGATCAACTTTGTGTATAAACTGGCAAAAAGGCATCCAACAACCATTACTTTTTGCTATTTTTTCTTGAAAAAACCTCAACCATTCCACTCAGAACACTGTTTAGTGGCTACTTTTCCAAGAAAATCTGATGTATTTTTCAATTCAAAATGATTTTTCAATTAGAAACATTAATTATTTAATATTTGTATAATTACTTACAGGTAACTTAATTCATAGCAGATAAACTACAATGACTTCAAATTATACTTTTTCAGTTTACCAAGTAAATGCTGAATTTCCTTTGACAATAGGGCTCTTTTAGAAGACAGCCAAATTAATTTATTTTTCTACATTTACAATACCAAACTGTACATTTAGAAATTCATTATTTGCATATTTTAATTTAATTCCATTTTTTCATTAAAAAAAAAAAAATAAATGGCAGAAAGCCTGGGAAGAAATTTAGGTTTTTTAGATTTAAAGAATTAAGGCACATAAGAACTGTACTTGAAAAAGACAGACATAGGAGTTTCATATGTATTGAAGTTCAGACCTGATCCAAAACCTGTTTAAATAAATGGCTAATTTTAATAGATAAAAGGGACTATGAAACTTGTTTTTTATTACAACTTTGCTCTCCAATTGCCTTGTGTCTCGCACTGGTAAAACTAGAATTTCAATGGCTTCTCATTTCCCTGCAAATGCTGCCTATTCCCACAGCACTGGTTCAGGGTTATCAGTGCCCGAGGTGCAGAAGTTCTGGTCCTTCATCATTTGGTAAAAACAAAATCTAAATTGTATGGCTACATTTATATCCTGTCCCTGTTCCCTTGCCCTCACTGTCCTCTCTGTGGGATATTGCTGTGATTTCATTCCTTTTTTGAAAGCTGAAAAACCCAGGCTAAATAAAGGGAAAAGCAGGAACCTTGAAGAGCAAACACCTGTGGTCTTTATTTGGAAGCTGTAACCATCACTGGAGAGGTGGGGAAGCATTTCTCTGCAATACAGCCCCTGACAATGCAGCTTGCATTGCTTTTCAGATAACATATGTTACCACAGCATAATCTCATCTGATGCTCCCCATTTCTTCCATGCTCTTTCTTTTCTCTTATAGGTCTCTGCTTCACTAGCATTTAATAGCATTAAGTTCAGGAACATAAGGAGAAAAATCCTGGCTTTTGCTTAGACTTCTCTGAGTAAAAAAAAAGTACTGACCCTCTGTTCCTGACCTGCTGATAACAGTGGTGGAAGAAAAACATAGCTAGAGCTCCAGAGGAGTGCTGGCCTCTGGCACACTGCACGCTCCAGTCAGGCCACAGCCAGGTCTGTGCATGTCTCTGTTCTCACCATGGAGATTCTGCAGCAAATAATCCAGCTCAGTTAAAAGCAGACTAAATCCTGCCTCTGGTTTTTCTACTGAAATACCACTCACGTCACTGCTCTTCCAAAACAATTGTCAGTGTCAGTCACTACACAGGGTGAGGATGAAAAGCCTATTGCAGAATCAATAATAACAGGATCCATGGCGAGTCACAAATCAAAAGCACCTTCCCTCAGAAAAATCAAGGACCTGCTTTCTCATGCTCCTTCTTTCAAGTCAGCCAAAGGGAATAATTCAAGGCCCAGGTGTGCAGTGCTGGGGAAGGGAAAGGGAACAGGCTTGTTATATGAAGCAGATGTTGAGTATTGTCATAACTGAGGCCAAATTAATAACGTTCTAATGAGAAGTAGTAAAGAGTCAAAAGCAATAAGAAAGGAGAAAATAATCTCTAGAGTAATCATGCTGTGCTTAATATACCCAGAGAGTAAAGGGCATTAGGGGGAAGGAGGAGGGGTGCAGCAGAGCAAAAAATATTGGATGTCAGCATAGTTTCTCACCGGAAAATAGGGAAAACTGACACTCTCAAGAAGACTGTAAACTCAAATGTTCACGAAGTAGTAAATATCCTGATACCAACATACAACATATTTGTGTTTGTTTATTCCCCAAAGCCTCTGGAGTTAGCTGGCATAAACAAAAATAATTCAATATCCACTGTTTGTCTCCTTTGATGCTTTGTTCACAACCAAACTTGCAGAGCCTGAGCCCAAACAAGTGTAAATGTGCCTCTTCACAACTGTGTGCCTGAAGTACCTCCTGATGATAGCAGTGGAGATGAGCAAGGTGTGCAGGCAGAGGCTTTGGACTGTTACTGTCTGTGTACACTCTGAAGAAGAGATTATTTGCATAAAACATCTTTTACATTAGTTAATTCACAGTAAAAGTAAGTCACTTTTGTTTGTATTCAGGTTTTAAAAGGGAAAATAAATAAGAAATGAAGGTATTATTTACTTGTTGTTCAAATGCTACCCTGAAGCGTGCACACAACTCAAATCTACACATATTCTCACAAGGGATTATGGTGCTGCAGGATTTAAAAGTATACAGAATCCCAATGTATCTCAGAATTCAAGTTGTTTGTAAATCTGGACTTTCAAAGGCCTCTCCACTTGAGAAATGTTTGTGCTTCTTGGTGAAAAGGTGCAGAGAGAGTTCTGAATGGAATTTTCCAATGCTGGCCTTTGCCTAGTGATGCACACGGGCTGGGCCAGCTACACATCAGTTGTGTTTCCACACCTCACATACTTGCCCTGTCTCACTGCTCTGTCCCAGGCACATTATGATCCACATGCCCATAATTTTGGATTTGAGATGGTTTGGGATCATGTCCTATAAGAAAAAATGCCTATTCTAAAAGTGCAAAAAGGGATGAGCAGAGAGGCTGTTGTCTGCCTTTATTCATCTTGCAACTCTCGTATTTATACTGCCATGAACAAATATTCGGATGTCTCAGGCTGGCAGTGAAAAAGAACCAGTTCCCCCTGTAAATAAAAACTGGTCCTTCTGTCTTGCCGCAGGAAATTAATTTGTTTGTTGTCTGCACAATTTGAACAGTGTTAAAAATACCAACAGCAGACTCCTTGGCATCCACATACCACCTGTTATAAAAGTTACATACTTTTGTAATAATTAATGTACTTAATATTTATCATGTATATGTTTTAAACCTTCCTTAACATACTTAATATTTATCATGTATATGCTTTAAACCTTCCTTTCAGCTCTGATTTGTCTAGAAATTCCTTAGTGTATTGCTGGTAATAATAACAAAGAAACTACTGCACAGATTTAATGCTCTGACTCCCATATACCATATAATATAAGAAGACAGTTTTCTTTCTATGCTGTTTTAAAGTTTTTCCTATCAACTGTCTGTAAAAATCTCTATGCTTTCTCCAATCAGAGTTCTGAGATCTTAAATATCTGTTTTTCTAAGACACTTCAGGGAGAAGTCAAGGTGCCCAAAACTTCAGGAAATCAAGATATTGTATTTATCTTTGACTTTCCAGTCTAATTCATTAGGTAGGCAATATCTCCAGAGAAGGAGACTCCACAACCTCCCTGGGCAGTCTGTTCCAGTGTCTGTCACCCTCACCATAAAGAAGTTTTTTCTCATATTTATATGGAACCTCCTGTGTTCCAGCTTGCACCCGTTGCCCCTTGTCCTATCATTGGATGTCAATCCCATATGTTATATGAGTTAAAGGAGCAGTTCCAAGTCCAAGTTCCTTTGCCTTACTATTTGATTTTAGCTGGAAGGATCTGAAAAGAAATCTAAATAAAGATTCTGAGCTCAGTCAACAACTGTTTGGACAGAGAAGGCATGAAATTGCTTGCACAATTTTCTTAATGCTTAGGTCTTTGCCTGTACTCTGCTCAGCGAACTTTCCTCTCACGACTCAAAGTGTCATTATATTGCTATTATCACTAAAGCAGAATCCTTTTTCATAACTGAAGAATGATTTAGGAACTAAATAGCTTGACATGGTCTTGTATTTTATCCTATCCTTTTAAAGATGCAAATATACTCCATATACTTATTTTCCAAGAAACTAGACAAAGTGACAGCAAAAATATTTAAAGAGAAATGAACCCACTGAAAAAAAAGCTTTAAAAAACAGTGAAGGTAAATGTAATTGTTTTTAAACCCAATGTTTTTGCAAGATAAATTCAACATTGGACAGGCTCTTTAAAAATCAATTTGCACTTGCTTCCTCTATAAAGATTTATCCCAGAGAAAAAAAAATCCATTAGTATTAAAGTGCTTAAAAACTTGGCAGACTATCTCCAAAGGCATCAATTTCTAGTGCTAATTACCACTAATTATTCACTCAGCAGTTGTAAGTTGCATTCAGTCCCTGAGGGTGGAAGAGAGATTTGTCTCTCTCCAGCATAGCGTGTTTCGTATATTTGTTTCATGAGGTTTTTACACCCAGGCATCAAAATAATGTGGACTTGGAGATCTGCAGAACTTTCCTGTCTGTTACCAGGAGGGGAGTGAGACTTTCTTGCATAGTATGGAGTCTACATTGTCCCTTGACATCCTGCACCTGTCATGAGGGGTTTTATCTATCCTGTTTCCTGCTATGTGGTGGAGATTGGACCCCACACATTTTGTAGTGTCTAAGTGGAGTTAACTTAGCAGCTTTGTGATTGCTCAGGCTTGAAGGTCTAGTGTCCAACCTGGCTGCTAAACAGCCATGCATAACTGACTGAGCTTATTGTTCATGATGACAGTCACCAGAGAGACCATCACGTCCTGGATCTTCCATGCCTAGAGTTGGACTCATACCAGACCCCCCAAATCCCTTGAAACCCCCTCCTTCAAGCACTCTGAGCAGCTAATAGACTTGGACACTGGCACTGCTCTGCCACACAGAGATGGTTCAACCCTTTTTCCCCAAGGAGAGTCAAGATGAGAAGTGGAAAAGAGAATCTTCTGGGGCAATTAAATCTTTCTAGCAAAGTTTATTTAGAAACAGCAAATTATTTTATTCTCATAATTTCAACCCAGACCAATTAAATTAGCATTCCCTAATGTAAAGGTTTGTCTTTCTGATGCAAAATTAAACTGAAACAGACCTTTTATTTTCCCCCTCCTCTAAAAAAAACGGTTATATTAAATGAATCTCTGTGTTCTAGAGAAAAGTGGGATTTTTAAATGCCAGAATTTACCAACTTGCTTTTTTAGATACCTTTCATGCCCCTGTATTTTGTTATACAGCCAAGCAACCNCTGCTGAGGAGAATATTAATGCAGCATGACACCCCCTCTGCCCAAGAAAAAGAGATAGATGTATTTGAGGGAGAGAAGCAATAAAGGGTCAGTAATAAAAGAAATATATCACTCGTAGAATTGACTAGGCTTTACTTGAGATTTATAATCCATTCTAACTGTAGTAATTTGTGACTCCTAGAGACAGACTGCCTATTAGACATGATATTTTTGTAGGGCACCACCCAGGAATAAAATACATGAAAAGCATAAGCTAAGTTGCTCTTCCCTTGTGTTATTTTAAATAATAACCTTTGTACCAGAATTTTTTATTTAGTGTTATTAAGAAGCAGCCAATGGATGGCAAAAGCAGATAGAAGGGGTTAAGTGACTTGCCCCAAAATTACACAGTGAGTCAGCAAGAGAATTTGCCTGATTCCATAAGCTTCCTAATTTCTCCACTCAGCCTAGCACATCGCAGCTTCTGGGGGTCTCTGTGACTTTCCCCAACCTACAGATCTGTGCAGTCCTACCTTGTATATCACTCCACTAGCAGTCTCTGAGGCACTCAGGAGAGTTAGGTGAGTTTTGAAATCTTGGTGTTAAGCCTCAGTAATTGATCCAGCACAGCTAGTACAGCAAGCTCACAGCACAGGGGAACCCTGCACTGGAAACTCTGAAGAGGCTGATGGTAGCATGGCAGGAGTTCCATTATCCATGGCATGGACAGGACTTGAAGATCTGCAGCAAAGGGTACTTTGCAAGAACCCTTCTACAGTCCTCTGCTTCCCAGGTTGTGAGTTCCCAATATAAGGAATCAAAGCCTCAGCTGATAGGGATTGCTGGAGCACCAGTGACTGACATGAAGCTGTGCTGATTTACAACAGCAGAAATCAGAACCACTGGCTATGGGGAAAGTGTTTGCAGAGAATGGAACCCTTTGAGCTGACTAAACACACATTTAACACCCGAGCACGTGGCAGGTTTATTAGTTGGAACTCTTTGCTATCTTAATACAGTAGCAATGTCTGGTAAGCTCAGGGAGAGGTAGAGCAAGCTTATGTTTTAGAACTCCTAGTGGTCAAGCTTTTGGCTCTACAGTATGGTAGGTAAATGTTCTCTAAGTTAGCCAGAACAGCATTTTAAAGCTCAAATTCACTGCTTATTCATAGGTTTAAGCTGTCATATAGTCTGGTTTGAGTAAGGAAATGAACAAACAAAACGGAGGTGAAAGAGCAAGGAAATGTCACAATTTCCAGTAAATGCATAAATTTAATTTCTCAGTATAATTCATACCAACCAGTAGAAAAACAAGTGGTTGCATGAAACCATTTCCTTCATGTGGGCTTTGCAACAGGAGAGTTTAAAGGATGTGATATCTGAGTTTAATGCAGTTTTGTCTTGGGTTTTGGTGGGGGTTTTTTTCCATATTCCTCTCTTTACCTCTCAGTTGTTTGACCAAATTTTTTAGAATAATCTTTGTTTTGCTCTTCCCCTTGGCTCAGAGGGAAGAATGTCTTGCCTTGTTAAAGAGTAATTAGGATGTTCCATTAATCATTTCATTATTAAGGAAGGACCATAGGTGACTCTTGAGGATTTTGAAAGTTCTTATTGAAAGAAAGAAAGGTGGAATAATAATACCCTCTGGATATTTTTTTTTTTTTTTTTTTTGCATTCTGTGGGACTATTATTTAATTAACAAACCCTGTACTTCTGTTTCTGGTCAATGTGAATAAATTAAGGTGATTAAATTCAATGTATTGCACTAGTTGAACTGACAGTTCCACTCTTGCAAACTGAAAGTAGAAATCTGCTAAAAATAGAAATTGGTCACAGGAGGTTGTCCTTCTATTGTGTTGGCAGCTTCCCTTAGCAATATTTTATATTTCTATAGGCACATTTTGCCTACCCAAGAAATAGAGCTTGAGGGGAGTTAATTATTTTAAAATAACTTTTTTTTAAAAAAAGCTGTTTCTTACACCATCTTTTCTCCCACTCTGTCGAGCAATCTAAAGGATTTCATAAAGGACCAAACTTCTAAAAGTAGTGAAATTGCATAAAACCTCTAAGGGCCTGGATGACAAAGATACAATTTAACTCAGTGTTCAGGGCCATGGGGAATTTCTCCAAGAAGAGCAGAACTGTAGAACATAATTCAAAAGCACCATAACAAATGCAATTGAGCTGATACTGGCACAACGTGCAATTATATAAATGAGGAACTAAATAAAATCTACCTTAATTTCTTACAGGAGTTTTGGGAGATCATGTGTTTGAGATCTAAAGGTTCCTGCATATTTCTATTCTAGGGGATTAAGAATGGGCTCATGAGAGGACTTGAGCACAGGCAACTGGCCTGCAGCAATTTGGCTTCATGGCTGCAGCCTGGTGTGAAGTGCTCCCACTGTCCTAGTCTGTGTGGTGCATGCAAACAAGATGCATGTCAGATGAGTCTGGACTTCAAAATGGGTTCAGAATTGGCCTATTTGAAGCAATAATGTTGATAGAGACACAGATGAATGTAATGATTATTTTTATGGCAGCTGAGAAAACAAACATGTATTCTACTTGTATGTTAATGTTTGTCAGAAAAACTACCACTGTCAATGTTTAAATTCCCCCAAAATAAGCATTTTGGTGATTCTGATGAAACTTTCTCCAGACAGCCAAATATGTAATGAAACATGCAGAGGTGCTTTAAAAATAGATGAGAAATTCAAGGCATTGAATTCATGCTTTTGCAAGAAATCCAGAATACCTTTACAGAAAGAATATGATTAATCTGGATCTGTGTGAAAATATCAATTCATCCAAAGGGAAACAGGTCCCACTCTCAGAGCCTACTGAAATGGATTGAAAGACACCCATTAACTTCAGCAGGCTGTGACTCTTGCCCACAAAGGATCCAGAGTTACAGACAGTTAGGTGGCAAAACCAAGAATAGAACCCCTAGAACTTGTTTCATGCTCCATTGTGCTAATCAGTAGATAGTCTTGCTTCATTTCAACAACAGCTGACTTCTGGGAGCATTCCTATTGAAAATTGCATGAAGAGATAGGTTTAGGCTTTCAGTGAACACAATTCAGGCTCTATACCCAGAAATAGTCATCAGAGTCACCAGAAATATCTTCTCAAGGTGAAGGAGCAATGTGCACCTTAAAATACAAGGGAGATCTGCTTATGGTCCATGCAGTGCCTTTCTTTTGGGAAATCATGATGACTAGTGATGGTTTATTAAAGATTTTTCATTTTCACTGCATTCATTGATGAAAATGAAACTGTGCAATTCCTTCAGAAAACTTGTGTTTGTACTGAATCTTCAAAGAGTTGTCAAAGCAACCACTATCATATCATTATATGGAATTAAACTTCTCTGTGAGACTCATAAAATTTTAGCAGTGGCCTAAGTTTAGAAAAAAAAAAATCAAACCTAGAACAGGATTTATCATGCTAGAGACAACAGGGAAATACTAGATTATGAAAGTGGTATTCATTTCAAGAGCCAGCCCAAATGCCAATATGAGCAGCATTTCATCTGGGATCAATGATGAACTCTAATGTGTGAGAAAAGGTGTTGGTAAGGGCCAGCACAAGGTAAAAAATGACCTTTAAAATATCTTTCAGTAAAGCTGACTCCAAACCATTCTCCTCTCCTTTCCTTCTTCATTTTTATTGCATTTTATGAACAAATAGTTTACTTCAGCTCTGTGGCAAGTGAAAGAAATTAACCATTTTTTTTTTTCCTTGGCTGTAAAATATTTCAGGGGCGTATATAAGGACTGGAAAACAGTAAATCCCAGGGAGAAAAGCATCTTCAGAAAGATTATAGTAAAGAAGACATCAAAGGTGAATCCAAGGTAAATCCATTATAAGATCTTGCTCATGCCATTGGGCTGAAAGAAGCCACCATTTGCCATTGCCAATCTCCTGCTCATTAGAGATCAAGCAGCTGCTGGTGCTGGCAGTGAACATAAGAGAATGAGAATTGGCTCTTCGGCTTCTCTGAGCTCATCCACACTCACACCTTGTTTTGATGGAGTAAAACTTAGGTGCTTCTTGAACATGCCCTTGGTGTCATCACCTCCTAAACTTTGCCAGGTAGTTCTCTCCAAACATTTATTACTTTCAGACAGAAAAGATGCTCCCCCGTGTCTTTATTTCAATTTAAATTCCATTTGTGCTCTTTTGTCAAATTTTCTGCATTGAGTTATGAATAATGCTGACATTAGCTCTACTATTATAGAGTTTGAGCTCTTTAATTAGATTCCCTTATTTAACTTTTTTTCTGAGGTTAATGTTTTAAACTAGTTCTCATCAGTCATTCTTTTAAAGTTGAAGACAACAGTGTCAATGCTTTACTCTCATGTTCCTCTTCTTTCAAGTGCCATAATATTCTTTCCAATGCACTGACTAGAATTGGCTGCTTTGAGTCGGGGCTGCCCACCCATTCTGCAACCACAGCCATGCATGCTGCAGAATTTCCCCCATGATTCAGCCAAGTATTTGATTTGCTCTTTTATTTTTCTCACTTTGGATATGCACACTACAATATATCCTTATTTCTGTATGCCTAAAAGCCAGCTCTGATTTCACAACCTTTACTGTTGCTCTCCCAATCCACAGTGATTTTGCATCATGCAGAATTTGAACTCCTGGATTTGTTTTGCTCTTCTTGCTTCCCCTGTCACTTTTCTCTCTCCTATATATAAAGAGCTACCTTAAAAATCCTAACCTATGTTGCAAAGAAAGAGTCAGGAACTACCACAGTGTTTCTGGGTCTTTTAAATCCGTTAGAAGCAGCTGCAATTTGAGAAGTACCAATAAAGATGTTCCTTATGTACCTATCACCAAGTACTCTTAAGGAGTCTTGTGAAGGACCCAATTAGAAGTGCACCTTTAAAATATGCAAGTACTGTTGCTGCCATCTGGCACAGAAACTGAGGCCAGGCATTGAAGTACTAAGAAAGAAAAAGTAATATCTGAAAAGGCAACTCTCCATTTCTGACTTCCCAGCTTTACCTGCTTGAAAACAGCACATTGGTGGGAATACAAGTCTCATTGGCTGTATCTGCTGCCTCAATACCAAGTGTGGATTCGTTGTTGCCACTGCTTCTGTCTTTTTTCCTGGATGTGGATTTTTGAAGCTCACAGAACAAAGCATTCCTGTCATAGGAAACTTTTTCCAGGACACCTTAAGATGTAGACAGTAAGATACATTCGTGTCTCAGTGTGCTGGGAGTAATGCAGGAAAATCTCTTTTTATGGAGAATATAACTGAGTCATTTAACTAGTCTATCCATAAGCTCTGGCAGGCAAGACATTCCTCTACACTATTAACCCCCTAGTGCTTTATATCTTGGGAAGTGATGCTAAGACAAGATAATGTCCAGCCTGTAAAAGATTTGTTGATAATGATTCTAAATGGTGGGTATGAAGAGTGAACTCCTTAGGCTATTTCCTAACTTTTAAAAAGATTTGGGAGGGGGAGAGGAGGATAGATAAACTATGATATCTATTGCTTTTTATAATACTGAAATCACTGAAGAGATATGGATTCAGTATCTTCAGTATTCTGCTATACCAGAAATCAAATTGCAGTATATTGTCTATTTCAAAGCAACTTCTGAAGCGGAAATTAATTTTCCATTTCCATTAAGAGGATTGCTGACAGCTTGAGAGAAGGGCAAAAACCAGTGTAAAATGGTATGCTAAATCCCCTCAAACAGGCATTAACAGTAATGATAAAGGACAAGCCACAGTTCTCTGGCAGAACCCAGGCAGGTGAAGGTGTGGCATCACCCCTTCAGTGACTGCTGCCACCAGGATGGATGCTCACGTGGTGACACACACCAGAGCCGCCCCATGCAGGCCCTTTGGCAGCTTGAAAAGCCAGGTGGAAAGGCAGAATCTGTGTCCAGCAGCCTCAATATGTAAATCCATTTGTATTCATTATAAACTAATCCTACTTCTTACCTGCCAGGGCACATGGCAGGAAAGGAAATAAATCTATGAAGGAGGAACAAAAGCCAGGATGTGATTTATAAGTAAAGAGCTGATGGGCTAAACTCCCTTTCTGTGATGGTGAATGGAGCAGTGACAACATCTCCAGGATTGTACCCACTTGTAAGACAGCTGAATTTGACCCTTCACAAATAGATAGCCAAATAATCAGGTGTTACCTGTCTTCACTGCAAGCCACAGGAGATGTTTATTTGGAGGAACATTCTAAGGAACACTTACAAAAACACTAAACAGAGACAGCCTGAGCTGTAAGAGTGGTGTTAAATAGCTAAACTACTGTGGAGGAGCTGGGTGTTCAGCTCCCCTCAGCATCCAAGAAACTCTGTCCCTATGTGTGGATTAGTTTGGACAGAAGCACATGTATCTGCTCCTTGCACTGCATCCTGGAATATGAGTAAAAAAAGAGGTAGACACTTGTAATATGGGAGTGTGTATTCCAGCTTCACATTCTCCCCAAGCTAGAGAGGGGTGTGTTCTGTGATATTTAGCCGGGATTTATACACCTTTCTAAGAACAAAATATGAAGTAGGCCTGGCATTGAAATTGCACCCATGAGAACTCAAATTTATGCAGTGATTGCATGAAGGAGAAAAAAGAAAGCAAGTGCAGCTCCCCACCAGTGAGGGGAAGGGGGGACAAGGCCTCAGAACAGGTAGAAGGGTAGACAGAAACCATCCCACACAGCTCCTAAGCAAGGCCACTTCTTAACCTGTACTTTATCACCTTTTCTGGAGCTTTACTATAAAAACAGCTTCTTCCTTCTCTTCCTGATAAACTACAGCTCAAAAAATAGGTGACTACTCATCCAAATTTCACTTGCTGTGCTGGAAGTCCCCTAGACCCCACCATTTCTTTTTGATTGTGTAACATGTGCACTGGTGATCTGACCTGGAACACTGCTTGCAGGAGACTAATAATGTAATGCATCTGCTCACAGCCACTGCTTATACCATGTGCAATTTTCTTTCAAAGGGTTTGTGGTTGGATGACAGAAAAGAAAGCTGCCTTTATACTTTGTGATGGCTACTGCACACAGCATGGGGACACCACTGCAGCTTTGAGAGGAAACCAGAATGCCCAGGGAAATAATAAACAGCAGTGCAGGATGGTATGGGCAGGGAAAAAGACACAGACTGGCAACGTATGCAGAGGGAAGTGTCTGAGAAAAGGAGAAAAGGCTCAAAACAAGCTTTAGATACAGAGGAAAGGGAAAAAAATTCTCAAGGTATGAAAGAAAAGTGTATTGAGATTGTGATACCCCAGGATGCTACTTGAGATTGCTGGGCTGAGAGGAAACCTGAGTAGAAGGGCAGCAGCTGCCAGGTCACAAAGGATGTATGTAGGGGGGTGAGCTGGTGACATTGCTGCTAGGACTCACTTAGAAATCTTCTCTGTTTTTAAAAGCTCATGGTTCTAGGCTCTTTTCTAATCAGACCTAGCTCTAGAATTTGTAAAGTCCTTTTGATGTTCTTGGTACACTTGCTTGAAGGACAAGAGGCAAAGAGATCCAAGGCAGAGCCCATCTCCTCATGACAAGGCATGAAATAAAAAATTCTCCAAATGCACAACTGGTTTACCACCACCAAGAACTTCCTTCCTGTCACAAACTCCTTAGTATAAGCTAACAAAAATATATGGCAATCTGTCAGAGCTGGCCTGTCCCAGAAGGCACACAGCTCTGCCCTCAGCCCTGGGCATGTGCCATGCAAACCTGGAGCCATTCTGGAGCCTTCTCTGTGTCTCAGATTAGCCCAGCACAGGTAGCTCCTTCACAGCTTCTCTAATCAATCAGTTATGCACATAGTCCTTACCCAGGCACATCCTATTTGAAAGTATAATTGCCACAGCAAGACAACACAAACTAGAAACATTAACAAATCTTATTTCTTCACATCCCCCTTCCAATCGAGAATCTGAATAATTTAGTATGGGTTGGCAGCTCTTGATTACATTTTTGCACCTTTTAAAATTGTCTCAATGAAATTTTAAGTAATTTAAGCAGCAAGTGAAAATGACACATCTTTGTGTTCTGCTTGCATAGGAAAGAAAACTGAAAGTACCAGGTTTTAGCAGCCATAAGTCAGATTCTCCAGCATTTTTCTGTTAGGACAGTGACACTGCTCCTGAGTACAACAGACTGCTAATGTGGGTGAGGATTTTAATGCTCAGTCAACACAAAAAGAGAGTAATAATAATATAAAAATAATAATAAGTTGTTTGTGTGTCAGTTTACTGGGTGTAACAACAGCACGCAGCCTAATGGAGGATGAATTTAATGGAAAGACAGGATTCAGTTTGCAGGAACATCAATATTAGGGGTTATTCAGACCTGAGTCTATCTGGGGAATTGAGGAAAGTGTAATCCCTGTAACTGGCACAACCTTCAAAAGGTGCATGTGAAATGTCATGCAAAGGGAGAAACAGCTGCTACCTCTCACCAAGCTCCAGCCAACCTTGTCAGCTGCTTGTCTGGGCAGCAAGTTTATTAGCAAGGGACTCTTGTCTTCTGCCTCTGCAAGGTGATATGGGAGTATATATTATATAAATGAAATCTTTATCATTACTGTTTATAAAAGTTTAGACTATAAACTAGGCAGACATCTTGGGGATGCTCAGCTTGGCTGGAAAGCTCATAAAACATTTTAAAATGGTAGCTTTCTACCTTACTACCAAGAAGCAGATTTCCTTGTGGTATTTCTAATACACATTACTGAAAAGTTAATCTGACACTTTTTTTTTTTCCATTTTTTTTCCCCCCTATGTAGGAGACCTATTACAAAGTGCTCGCTTTCAGTGTACAGGTGAATTTCACCTTCCAGCTTCAAAACCCAGGGATACAGAGAAGGTTGCAAGTGTTAAGCAGCTCCCAAAAATAGGTCCCTTGCCCTTCACACAAAGAGGAAGCAGAGGATTGTAAGGGAGTGAATACCTGCAAGATCTCTGAGCAGTTTTAAACCTGTTCTTCCAGATTCATCTCACATTCCAGGAAGAGTCTGGTTCTTATTTTATCTTCTTCACCAGGTCACACATCCATAATACACACTCTTGGGGATTTCTAAAATCTAAATTTTCTTTCTACTTAAAAGGGAAATGCATAACGTGATCGATATTTTTCACTCTAGAAATAGAACTGTCCAACTACAAATAAATCATTTCTATGTGAAAGGCCCAGAGCAAATGAGAAAAATATTCTCTTCTACTCATTATGTCTAAAATATACAGTTTTAAAAATGAATTAATGAAAATGGAGGGCAGAATCACTTCAAATTACTGAAGGAACTTGAGGCATGCTATCTTGCTTTGTCCTTGCTATTACCTATTGATTAACAATGGGAGAATTTGAGTACGGGCTGAAAAAAAACCCCTCTCTTATATAAATCACATGAAATCAATGCCTGCTACAACTGCAACATGAAACTAAATTGTGGGTAGAAGAAAGCCTAGATAATTTCTGATAGTAAAAGAATGATACTGGCAATACACTCAAAGACTTGCATGAGATGTTATTGAAAAATGAATGCTAGAATTGGGACAGAACCAAAGAAGGAAAAAGAAACTTATAAGAACTTTCATTTCACTTTACTGAGGTCCCAACTCTTCACACAGTGAATTAACAGTTGCTGTCAATATGACCTTGCAAATTGCAGCTTCTTTATAATTTGCCCTCTTAGAGCACCCTTCATTGAATGGTTTCAAGGACCATTATTGAAATGAGGCTGCATGGCTATGCTGTAAGGCAGCTAAGAATTTGGGTTTTAAAAATTACTTTTCTTGTTTGTCATTAATCTATCTAGTTTGGGGACTCTTTTTTAAAAAGGGGGAATGTGTTTTAGTAATGAGAAAGTGAAAGTTTTCAGCAAAAAAAAAGGATAATTTGTTAACATGTTTTTTAAAAAGAAAAAAAAACTGCTAAAGAAATCCCAAAAACAACCACAGTAAACAATCTTAAGAAATTGTATGAGAGAATCTTTTTGAGCAGCCCAAAGAGTTATTCCCATCTAGCCCTATGTAAGGTCCTCCAAAATATAAATTACACGTAAGATGTTAACCCCGGAAATCTAATCTAGTTATTACCTTTTTCTTATATAGGACAAATGAAAAGAAACACAGAGAAGCAGAGAAGAAATGAATCCATCAGAAACTGAAGCATGTCAGCATGAAGCATTGACATTTCAACTCAATTTTGCAAATAAAAAGAATGTTTAGAAAAGGAAAAAATTCCGGAGTGAGTGATGAAGGGAAAGAGGCATTCATTACAAACGCCATCATGCAATGCCAGATCTGGTTAAGTGCAGTGTGCCACTCTCTCTCTAGTTAGGTGTTATTCAGTTTAAATTCAGCTGAGTTATGACAGCCATGAGTGGAATTTTTTATATAGTGCCACAGAAATATAATCAACCTCCAGAAAACTCTCACCCCTCTACCTACAAAGCAGCACAGCAGACTAATAGAAGCAGGGGCTGGGCAGGGCCATGATGATCTAGAGAACCACTCTCCACAGTTCCTGGAGCACACCTGATGCATCCTGCTGAACTGTAACACAGTTTGGTGGACTAAGTTGTTTGCTAACTGGATTTCAAAGCTTTTTTTTTTCCCCCCAAAGCACAATCATTCCATCCTAATGAACTATCTTCAGAGGTCCTAGACCAGTGCAGTGGAAGATTTGATGCAAGTACCTTGGCACCATGAGGGACCCAGACACTGAGATCTTGTCTTGCTCCCATTCCTGCTCTGCACATGGTGGTTGTGTCTGCCACGGGCTCTGGCTTTTAAAACCAAACGTTGCAGCTTGACTGATAAAGCACTGACATGTCAGAAAAATGGGAGAGAGATCACATCAAGTGGATGAATTTGTAATTGCAATAGTTGCATCCCTCCTCACATACATTGTAGAGTCACTGTAAGCAGAATATAACAACAAATTAGAGAGGAACTTTGAGCCCACACAGATAATGCTCACTCACTACAAAAAATGAAAGCAATGGCTGGTGAAAATGGTGGTCTGTGGGTTTTGTTTGTTTGGCTTTGGCAGAGTGTTCCTGCCTGCATTGCCTATCACCCACAGTCCATTTTGTGAGATGTATTGCAGAATGACATTGTTATGAATACAGGTATTATTGGTGCTGAATTTCAGGTGATTCATTCCCACAAAACAGGGAGCATCATTAAACTAACTTTCAAAGTATTCCAGAACTCCTCAAAGAGACCAGTACATCATATAGACCCTCTTCAAAGGACTCCCCTAGGCACTACTCAGGAGTCTCCCCCGTGACAGATATTGCTGCAAACAGCAGCTGCTTTGCCTCTCCCTCTATGATCCTAGAGTGAGAGAAAGTGGAAGCTATGAATCTGCCTGCTATCATGAATCCAGGGATAATGAAACAAGGAATAATTAAGGTGCCAGAAGTACCATTTGGCACATATAAATTATAAGTAATTTTTGAACGCTGGTTTTCCCAGCTCCATAAAACCTCTATTCTTCCCCAGTGAAATTAGGCCAGTATCTCAGCACTGGAACTGTGGAGCAAGTTCTCAAAACAACTCTATTCTACCCATGTGTCTGTTTTGACTTGGGAACAGCAAAGTTTCTGATGGAAGAATGAAGTTGCTTATATGTGTTTACAGGCTGCTGTCTGTTTGAGTGACAGACATATGTGCTGGAGCAGTGTTAAGTGCTGTCACTTTGCTTTATGGAGCAGTTACTTTGGAAAGATTTCAGTTTAATGCTAAATAAATGAGATCAAACTGAAAATAAGTAGGGCAATGAGGAAGTAAACATTGTTTTCCTTTCAATTCTAGACCAATATTAAAGCTTGAAAAAATTGTCACGTAGACTGAGGTGTAAAGAAGACTCTAATAACAAGATCCTAGTCAAGGTGAGGGAGAAATGTGTGTTATCGGGGGAACAGTGAGGATTTGCTTATCAATTTGCTCAAATGAGATGACTCTTGCACCTGCCAAGTCCTCCTTCTGCCACATCTTGTCACCTGAAGGGTGACCATCCAATATGGGGCATTTTTTGACCCAGTGGTGCAAGTCCTACAGGTGATGGAGGTAACATGATGTATGAAATTAGTGTATGTCCAGAAATATGAAAAAATACTGTGCCAGGAAATAGAGAAAATATATGAATATTTTGTAGGCAGTGCTGTGATCTTTTGTTTTTTGCCAGTGAAAAGTGATTCACAACTGTCCTCAAGTCCACAAATAGATCTGCAACTTTTAATGTTTTGCAGAGGGAATATTCAGTAACAAAAGCAATTAGGTGTCACTGCAAGAGTCTTTTTCCTCTTATTAAATGTACCCAGGGAAAACCAGGAAAAGAACTCTCTGCTTTTCAAAGGAGATTCTTTTTCTCCTTCCCAAAGTGTTTTGTTCCTGTGGATTCTCTTTTAAATTCCCAGTCCCAGCTGAATTCAGCTCAAAGAGTACATATATATACTGAATTTACTGAAATTAGCATACCCAGAAAGTCTTTCTAAACCAAGCATTGTGGAATTTTACAAGCAAGAAGAAAGCCTGAGAGACAGAAGGGTTCTTTCAGCAAAACAAATTCTTGTATTTGCATTTTAGCTGGTCAGGAAAAAGAAAGAAAACAAAACCTACAAGTACAAGGAAGGTTCAACAGCAAGTGCTTGACTTTCTGCCTAAATTCTATTATTGTAAGATTTTTGTGCAGTAATAAAAGAAACAGGGGAACATTTTCTAGTCATAAGGATTATTAAATACATTCCAAGAGCATGTTCAATAAAGTCTATCATTAAATCAAAGATCCAAAGGAATTAATATCTTTCAGGAGTTTGATGAGAACAGTCTTCCAGGACATACCCAAATTACTCAACTAAAGCAATGAAAAATTTTGGAAATGTGTAAGAGTGCCAATGTTGAGCCAGTATTCAGGAAGACCAAGTGAAAAGGCTCAGCAAAGGCTTGTTAGCATATCATCAAAAGTCTGAAAAGGAACTCACCTGATAAAGAATTTAAAGGGCCTGTGAGTCACCATGGTTCTGTGGAAGAAAGCTTT
Source organism: Brachypteracias leptosomus (assembly GCA_013401335.1). Classification (NCBI taxonomy): domain Eukaryota; kingdom Metazoa; phylum Chordata; class Aves; order Coraciiformes; family Brachypteraciidae; genus Brachypteracias; species Brachypteracias leptosomus. The sequence goes on along the minus strand of VYZX01014209.1, from coordinate 113,248 downwards.
GCCAGATTAACCTAATTTTGTGTCCTGGTAAAATTACAAGTACAGTTTATGGATGTAACACACTTAAATTCCTCTAAATGTAATGTTAGAGTATTGTGAATTGTGCAATAATCTGT
>VYZX01014209.1:0-83602 GCA_013401335.1 Brachypteracias leptosomus | reverse complement strand
CAGCCTGATCTAGGTAGAGATGTCCCTGTTTGTGTGGGGAGGTTCGACCAGATGACCTCTAGAGATCCCTTCCAGCCTAAAACATTCTGGTTCTATGATCTGCTCACAGACAATGCTATGCCATCCTGTTCTCAAGGCAGGAGAACAGAATGGCATTACAAGGTACATGGCTGCTTTATATTTGGAACATTAAGTGATAACTACGTTGATATTGTGAGGGGCATTTTCATACCATGTCCCCTGTTTGAAGCATATACAGGCAATTCATGTAATGCTTTGAGCTTATTCACAGAAATATTTGCTGTTCATTCCAGAACTTCCCTCATGTTTTAGATTATGCCTCTTGTGACAAACTGCTACACGACTCAGAAAAACAACCAATATGTCTTGTAATCATAAATTTCTTGTTTGATGCTGTCCAAGGGTGCAGAAGGAAAACTGTGGGAGGAACTGCAAGTGTTAGCTGTGTTCTAACAGCTGTTAAAATGTATGAAAATAATATTTAGGTTCGAATAGGCATTGCCACTCCCACACATCAAGCAAATATGGCATTTCTGAATGACATCCTCACACCCAAGAGGAAGAAGAAAGCATCCTTTTGACGGTATCTTCTTCCTCACTTTTTATTTTCCCTGGGGGTTTTGACTACAGAGCAGCTCAACCACAGGGGCTGCTTCTGACTTGCAACTTTTGCATCATAGAGTAACTACATCACCCCTGAAGGCAACTGCTGTTTACACACCACAATGGAAGTGACAGGGACTGAGGACCCAGGCCCAATCCATTTTAAAAGTTGACATTTGGGGCACTTTCCTATAATTGAAATCATGCTGAATTTTTCATTTGCTCATGATAGAAATCCTTCCTGAGCACACATTTCCATTTCTCTTTATTTATTTGGGGGTGGGATGTGCTAAAAGCACACACATTTGAGCAGAAAGCTTGGGGCATGGGTGTACTTTTGAATCAACTCCACTTTGAGGTTTACTTAACAGTTCGGTGAGGTTTGTAAAAATGTTGAAAAAGACCTGTTGATTGCATCTGTTTGTAATTACTAGTTGTGCAACGTGAATATGCAGGATGTATTTATTGAATTATGCTCTGAATGGGAAAAGTCTACTGCTGCTTCTTAATTGCCTACTCCAATTGGTGTCTGACAATGGGGCTTTTCATCTCATCCCACTTCTTCAGCAGAAAGTAAATACATTTTCTTTTTCTTTTTTTTTCGTTGAACAGTATGCTGACATTTTGTCAGCTAGACCATATATTTTAGGAAATATTATTTCAATGCCAGTGTTGCTTAGCAAATTTTAAGGTGGGAGGTAGGGGGAAGAACCAGCAATAACAGGCACAAAATTACCCAAAAGCAGATATTATTAATAACTTCAGTGCTTCATGAAATGCCCATGGAGGTCACAGACTTTGAGAACTTAAAGGAATTTTGTTTCAGCTTCTTACATGTTTTGCTTTGGTTTATTTTCTCCAAAACAAGGTCAAATTTTCTGCCAATATTAAGTGATAAAGCTTCACTGAAATCTCTGGAAATGCACCAGCTTATGCTAGAAGCATATGTCATGTATAACATTTCTACAGAAACACCAAATTCAATCAAAACGTGTCTATATTAAGGTTTCTCACTCATGTCACAGAAGACATTTTACAATGATGATACTCATTTACATATCTATGCACAGAAACACTGCTCACAAGTCTTAAAGTGGCAAAATTCCTCATCTACAGCATGCCCTTGGTTGCATTCCATAATAAATGTCTTAAATATAAAAAAAGATGTATTTATTATACCTGCAGTCATCTGCACTATTTTAAAAGAAGCTTCAGCAAAGGGCACCTTAGGAAAGGGTTTAGAGATATTGACAAATCTCCTGATTTAATGCATTACCACATCCCACATGTGACTGTAGCAGTTTTATATCTTTGACAATAAAGGAGACATGCAGCCTAATTGAATTCAATTTAGAAGGGCTGAAGAACAAGGCAGATATAGTGGAAATCCTGTATTTTATAGTAGTATTATAGCAATTTTTTAACAGTAGCTGAAACTAATTTCCACACTTCTGACTTAACAAAAGAAAACACAGCCAGGGCTCCCAAGTATAATTAAATTGGTATTCATCATTCAACAATAAAGAGTGCCATAGCTCTGTGAACCCAAATCTCTTGCAGAGGGTCTTAGCCCTCTGTTTCAATTTCCTGAAGGCCAAGACAGTTGAAAGAAGATAAGCAAACATCCTTCCAGAAATGGGAAATAAGAATGTATTTCTGTAAAAGACTGGACAAGCTGCAGCATAGCAATGGGAATATTGAAGAGTTTACAAATACTTCAGAGGGACGCTGTGAATTTTGGAAGACTGGAACTCTGCATATAGATGGATAAACTCCTTTTCTGTTGAGGAGCTAATCCAAATCCTGCTGAAATATAGGCAAAGAAATGTAGTTCTGGGTACATGGATCTGACAATGTCCCATGTGATCTATTCCCACTTGTGTCACCAAAACTATAGGACCTTGAGGCCACAATAATCATTACAGTATTTCCATATCATGTATGGGAAAGTTTAAGTTATAAACATCTCTGTGGGCCAGGAGCACAACAGTCATTTCCCTTGCACTTTTAAATCACTGAAATAACCACAGAATTGTTCTTCTAATAGAATTGCTGCATGTAACTAAACCCCAGCAGATGTAGAGCCCAGAAACAGATACAGCTGACAAGGGGATTGACTTGTTTCCACAATCCTGTTATCCCTAAAAGGAATAAAAATCCTACTGCATCTCCTTGAGCAGAACTCACTCATTGCAGGCAAGAACTCTTAATGGCTCCACATTGCTGCAGCTTCTTGAGCCCTATCTCTGAACTTTACTAACACCAAAGACAGTGCTAATAAATGCCACGTGTGCAGCATTGTCAGCTGCACTGCACCAACTCTGTGTACATTACTAAAGCAGAGGTTTGAATCATTTATGTATGTGCATGATGTAGCACTTTATGGCATATTAGTGAAGTATTGATTGCAGTTTGAGACTTGTGTTTATGCATTCTGGGCTAATGAAATTGTACCAAAGATCCAACTGGACAGTGATGTCGATAAACATACGTATAAACAAGGGTTATTCTGCACTGATTCAGTCTCCACTATTATTTTAAGTAGGTTTATGGGAATAAAAGCAGTAAGCTAGTTAAACTAGCCTCTAATGGCCAATGAAAACAATCCAGATTTTCTGGTTTAAATGCTCTCTTCACAACGTAAACATCAGCCAAGCAGCCTTCCCCAAATCTTTTGCCTTGTCAAAGTGTTTTGGCTCAAAATGAATGCACAGAGTGGCTCCTGAGACCCAGGCAAAGGCATCTGTTCTGCAGCATGTTGCATCCAGAAGCCACCTGTGTGTTCGTAGATAATGGGAAGCATTCACATGTCAGAACGGATCCTTCCTGGGATTTGCTGAAGTTGTATCTAAATAAATTTCTTCTGCTGAGTACATTTGATGGGTTTTCCAACCAAATGATAACATGATTTTTCTGAGTCCCTATTAACTCGAGTGTCTCAATGTGTGTTTTTCACCTGCCTAACTGCTTTGATTTGCATTGCTGGGTTTTTTTCACTCTTGTTTCAGCCAGGCTTTCTTGTTTTGCTGACTCCTTTGCTGTTGCACAGCCTTTACTTTCCAGTTCTCTCATGTTCATATCTGAACTGGACCAGAACACAGGTGGAGGGGATTCTCAGCTGGTGCTGCTTTCACAGGCTGTATTGGCCCTTCAGTGCTGCTCAGAAGCCAAAATTAGACTAGAATAGTCAATACTTGGACAAAGCAGCTGAAATTATGGCCACCTTTCACTAGATTTAATAACAGAATAATTATGAGAAAAAGACTTCTAAAAATCTGGCTTTCAGACCTGAACTCAGTAACTATCCCTAGGTTTAAAAAACCCACAAACAAACAAAAAAGAAACAGTAGTAAAACAGTCCAGGACTTTGGGAGTGGGACAGAAATTATAAAGCAGTGCTTGTTCTAAATTTTGAAAGTGTTTAGATTCTTGGATACAACCAAGGGGAGGCAAGGCAGGTGTTTGGGTATGTGATTACACTTATGAATTAAGCACATAGGAATAAGACTTTATGTTCTGTCAACATGGTAACCTCACAATCAGAGGAATCCTGACTGGTGGATGAAGCAGGCAAGGAGTGCCCTGATTGCTTGTTTCCTATTGTGGCTAGGCTAATACACTCATGAAATTCTACCTTAGGTTTGAGATATCCTTCCTGTCAAAACCAGCAAATATATTCCCCTGAGAAGTTTGTTTCAACGGCACTACGTTTTTGCCACAGCAAAATTCCAACAGGTTCTGCTGATTAGATACAAGGAAGAAATTTTTTACACTGAGGGTGTTGAAACACTGGCCCAGGTTGTCCAGGGAGGTGGTCAATGCCCCATCCCTGGAAACATTCCAGGTCAGGTTGGACACAGCTCTGAGCAATGGAATGTAGTGGAAGATGTCCCTGCTTACTGCAGAGGGGTTGGAGAAGATAACCTTTAAAGGTCTCTTCCAACCCAAATTACTCTACGATTGCAAGAAAATGTGGCTAGCAATGTTATTAGAGAAAAGAAGATGGGTGAGGATAGAGGAAATCTGGTCTACTTTGCAATTTAAGCTCTGTATCCTTCTAAAATGGACTTCAAGACCTTGTTTAAAAGTCTTCGCATTCGATAAACATATCACAGTGATTTAAGGAACTTTGAACCATATTCTGGGTGCTGATGTTGGACTACAAACATTAAAGACTGAAATCCTGGGTCCTTACTAACAAGGTACAGCCTTGTGGCAAAGCTCAACCATACTGCCAGCCAGCATGGCCCAGTTCAGTGTAAAGGGCAACTTCCAAACAGAGCCATTTGGTTTCTGTGCTGACACTATTAACAATGATGCCAATACCAATAACACTTCTCATACAATGGACACCTGTACCCTTGGAATAGGAAAGAGAATAGCAGCTCATTCCATTTTGGCTTGTGAACAGCTGCAGGTGGCAAAGCTGTTTGGTTACTTACAGCACAGAATAGACCTCAAGTACAAAGGAAAAAGCTCTATTATTTCACAGCCCCCTCCATGTCCCTTCCATATATGCTCCTAAATAGAACTTAGTAAGACCCAGATGTAAAATGAAATATGTTCCTCAGGAAACAAAAAAATCCAAAGTGACTTTATACAGTTCTGTAAATATTCTTAGGCCACTGAAATCAGAGAGCATAGCACTGTGTGGCATGACTAGGATTTGTCACAGCACAGTTATCAAAGGCACTGCTCTAAATTGAATAGAGCCATCTCTGCAGAAACAGGAATGCTCCACAGTGAAATCAAACGCTTAAAGCACAGGCAGGATCTGAGTTTTGGTTCAGGTTCATATGTGAGTCCACAAAGATCAGGTAAATCCCTTTGTTATCAAACCCTATTTGGTTATCACACTGCCTTATATTTCTTTTTAAAAACTCAGGTGAAAAATGGAGGGTGGGAGGGAATGGACATAGCTGGATTCTGATGGGCAGTTGAGAATGTTTTAAGGGTTTCAAGAATGGTAGGCAGGAGATCTGCAGCACAGCTGAGAGAACCTGTGGCTCATGATAAGAATGTGAAGAGCACATAAGGCCACAGAAAAAGGAAAAGCATTTCTGGAGCCATAGGGAACTGGGTTTGCTGCAACTCAGAAATTCACTGAATGAGCCAAAACCCAGCTTGGAAGCAAGAACTCATTTGCTTGGACACAGTGGACAAAGGAGGCATCCTATTGTCCCTCCATTTTTAAAAAGGAGACAAGCTATGTTTCACTATACATGGGTTTGAGAAAACAGTAATCTGTGGGGCATTTGTCAATCTTCAGAAAAGAAAAACTATGTTCTGGTGAGAAAAAAAACCATCAAATGAAACTGAGTGGTAGGAATCAAAAATTGACACAACATCCCTGTACAGTTCTTTTCTATGAATGGCCTCAGACAATATTCAAGACATAGATAGTGAAAATTAAAATACTTTTCCCAGTCCTGGTCATTCCCCTGTGCTTCATCTCAACCAACATTTTCACAGCCACAATGAAATAGACTTTTTAGTTTGTGATGCACAGAGTGGAACAAGACAAGGAGACTAAACTGAAAAGTAACTTTTCTCAAGAAAGAAAGCAACTATGAACAGCAAGACTTCCACCAGGACAGACACAGCTCTAGCTATCAAGTTACCTAACCTTGCCTTGGAAGCCACCATAGTCAAAGATCATTTACTCCCCACTGCATTGTGCAGGTGGCTGCAAATGAATGCTGCTAGCTCTCTCCTTCTTCAAACAACCCTACCAAATACACCAATATTGTGCTGCTAGCTCACTTCTTCAGCCAATGTCAAACTCAGCAACATCCCCTCAGCATACCTTCATCTTCTACACCTCAAGTCCTCCGCGTCCATATAGCAGCAGCCACCACAAGAGCCAAGGGGAACATACCACCAAGAGAGAGCTCAGCCAGCTGCCTCCAGCAGGAACTATCCTCCAACTGATTGGTTCCTGGTTGGTATAGTCCTGGCCTGGCTCATCACCCCAACCATGATCACCTGGGGGAAGGTGGGGCCTCACACAGGTGGGGCCAGAAACCACTTAGGGAACAAAATATTCTGCTGGGTTGTGACTCGTCCATAGGGCAACTCCAACTTGGGGCCCACAGCCCAGGCCCCAGCTCTTCAAATGGGAAGGAAAAAAGGGTTTGGAAGGATCTCTGCAGTGAGACTCAGAAAGCTAAAGAAGCAAAAAGAGGAGACAGAAAAAACTCAGTATGTTCCATCTTAGCTCTGGTGAGCAGCAGCTATAAAGAGAGACTCAGGATGCAAAGTGACAGTGGCCAACACAGAAATCAAGCACATGCTGCAGGAATCATCCCAATAGTTCCTCAGCACAGACATGGGTGTCTGCCTCTACAAGAGCACTGAAGCAGGACACAAAGACCCAGCAACTTTACACAGTGCCCTTGCAAAGCCCAGGACAGTGTCACCTCTGCAGTGGGACTCTGGAGTGCAGATGCCACTCTGCAGACTGGTAATGCCCCTGGACCAAGCTGCATCCTCCTTGATTTGCTTGTACCAAATAACATGCTCTTTTTCTGCTGTAAAACTGCATGGCTTTAAAGTATCCTCATTTTTAAATAGAAAGCATGATTTTTTCTTTTCATTTCTGTCATACAATGAAGCCAAATTTTCCCAGAAATATGCCCTTAATCAATAGAAAAATAAATCATTTTCTATAGAAGCTGCTATGAAAGATGAAAAGCATAATTATTTTTATTCCTATTATTATGTAATATTAATTAACTTTATTTTTAAATTATTTTTCTTCTGCCTTCTAAAATGCAGAATTCTACTGTTTATCTTGTTATATCTAAATTAGCAGCATCCCCAAGCAGGTGTTGCATTTGGAAGACAGCATATTGTAAGCAATTAGAGAATTGTATGTAAATACATAATTTGTCTGAGGAAAAGAAAGCTCTTTGGTGTGATTAAGTATCATTTAAAAATTTTGTGTTAAAATAGGTAAACAACTGCCAAAGTGTGTGATGCAGGATTGGAAAACGTGCTGCCATGAAGGATCAGCCCAAGGAGCACGTTGTGAGTCTCTCTGGGATCACTGGTGAAAGTTCAGGTCTGAGTATACTGTCTTGTTTTGAAATCTTCATTCCCAAGAGACTTTGCTCTTTGAGGAACTGATGAAGTAGAACATGGCTGCTTCTCCACTAGCTGCTCCTTAATAAGAGAACATATTTGTGGCACGCACACACACGTGCTCCGGGAATACTCTCACTGGATAGGGATGGAGGCAGCTGTGATAGGAAGCACGAGCAAACAGAGATTGCACAAGCAAAGGTGGGCACACCTATTCTGATTTTTGGCTGAAAGTCTACAGATGTGAAAACTGAGCCCATGTAGAGACTTTTTTAAAGTAAATTTTACCTTGAGTTTTGTCCTTTCATAGGATTAAAAACACCCTCAACTGGATAATACCCAGAAGGGGAGGAGAGCCCCAGACTTTGACAGCTGCAAACACCTCATACCCACCCATGGATTTATGTCATGACTTGTAGATCCAGTGTAAACCTCCTGCACTGCACAGCACTCCTGTGAGAGTGTAAGTGGAATTACCCTTACCTTACTAGTGGATAAACCATTGTGAAAGAGAAAAAAAAGGAGCAAGCATTCTCTCTGCCTAATTTTGGGTGTCAGCAGCTTTCCAAATGAAGGAAAACTTCCACCCTGATGGATCTCTCCTGTCAAATGACACATTTTAACATGAAGCACAATGAAAAATGAGTTCTTTTTATTCCTATTTCTGCCAATAAGTATTGTAACTTCACAGGCTTTGTGGAGACTTGCCACTTAAATTAGACCCTTGAGGCCCCGACTGGTCGAAATCACTTATCAAGAATCCTGCACCAAATAAGTAGTAAAAGAAGAATATTTGATTTTTTCCACCCCGGTGTTTATTGGCATTGTCTCTTAGGCACACTGGTGTACTTGTAGCAATCTTCTTAAGAGCAGAACTTCCATCAAAACTGAAGTTTAGCTCTCTCTCAAGTCAGAAATCCGTTACCTAGTGATTGCTACAGCCAGCAATAGTGACCACAGCATAACCATAATAAAGTGTGGCTTCAGCATGACCATAACCATAGCAGCAGAATGTAGCTTTGCTTTAAAAGACTGCTTACCCCACCAACACAGCCTGCTCAACCTAGGAGAAACTTCTCCAGATCAATTTTATTTATTTCCAGGGCATATGAAATAGTCTCTAAGACAGTTAAACAGAAGTGAAAATTGATCTATCTCACAGGACAAGGAAGAGATAAAGTCCAAGAAGTGAAGTTTTCCTAGTGGAAAAGCATGAGGTGTAATGTTAGATCCATTTTAAATATGACATTTCTGGCTTCAAAGTTAAATACTTGTGTTTTTTGCAGGCTATGAGACACAATAAATTAGTTGGGGTTGTTGTATGCTACTGCAGTTGAAGTGCCTTTAGTGTCTGACCAGGTTCACTTGAGTTTAGCTTGGGTGTCTTTACTAGACTGCTTTTGCAATGCAGATTGCCCTGATTTGATCATATAGAAGTTGTTCTGCAAAGATATTCACCAACCCCACTAGCAACAGGAACCACACTTCTTTGCTAAGGGCAAAAATAAACCTACGAGTATTTCTTCGGCCTCCTCACAAGAAAATGAAAGTAGTGCTGCAGTAACTTTGGAGCAACCTGGCAAACTTCTCAAAGTCTCAAACATTCACACCTTCCTCCTACCAGCCAGCACATCAAGGAGTGCTTTGAAGAGTATGTAGTGACATCAGCTCAGGATTTGTACCTGCCATGAAAACAGGCACTGGAAGCTATGACATATATCTACATGTCTGTCTGTCAGGAAGTGGAGGAGCTGCAAGCCTGAAGAACTGGCAACTCTGAACCTTGGCTGAAAAAGCTCCTCTCTCTTACTTTGGAGCCTTGATTTTGCCTTGCCTTCACAGATTACAGTGTTGTGCATGATGAATAACATATAGCAAATTAATATTTAAGAATTCAGCACCAAGAGGTAATTACTCAGCTAGCACAGGCTCACATTATTGATGCTTGGCTCCTTAAGATGTTTTTTTTGGAGTGCCTATAAACTAAATTAAGACATTTAAAACATTATAGTAATACACATCATTAGTTTTCCCGATCTGCATATTTTAGCAATTGTTTATGTTATGTAGCATGAAGAGCTGCTTCTTGCAAGTTATTTCTGAGAAAAGCTTGGACTCAATTATCTGTTTGTAATGTCTGATAAGAGAGAAAGTATCCTCCAAGTTACAGCAACAGATTGCAGGGAAATTTAGAAGTACCTCCTTCATGTCCTCTGAAGATGTTTACAATGCTAACATCCACCTTTGTAGATGAATTAACTGTCCTAAAAGCCAAACCTAGATTTTGTCTTCTTGCCTCCTTCCCCCCAAAAGATCTAAATGGCATCACAAATTCCTCCTAAGCCAAGAAGTTTTGTCCTGGCTTTCTTCACCCAAAACTTCTGGAGAAATACATTAGGCAACTTTGAGACGAAGTGAAAAAAAGCAAACCAGAAGAGCTGTTAGTCATAGAACTGTGGAGAAATTCTATGGAAGGGACCTCAGGAGGTCATCTAATCCAAGGTTCTGCTCCAAGTAGGGTTGGGTCAGGAGTTGTATGAGGTTGCCAAGGGCCTTTTCCAGTCTGAAAATGCCCAAAAATAAAATGTAAGCCTTTCTCTTTTTGACTCCTTTGGCCCGTCATAGCGCTTTTAAAATCCTCACTGTGAAGAGATTTTTCCACATACCTAGTTGAAAATTTTCATGTTAAAAATTTGTAATTGTTGTGTCTTGTCATTCTGTTGTGCACTTCTGAGAAGAATCTACTCTGACTTGTTTATAACCTTTATGTACTGGAAGACTGGAATTCCCTCAGCCTTCTCCTCCCCAGACTATACAAACCCAGTTCTCCCACCTTCTGCCTGTGATATGCTCCATCTCCCTTCTGAATTTTGTGCTACTCAAAAGGGATTTGGTGCCCCAGTTAATAAGATGTTTTGGGAACCCACTTTATTTGCATGCATGGCTGCTTGTGTGTAATGGAACAGATGTATCAGGAGTTTAAACTCAGAATGACCTGATGGCTTCAAAAATATCAGGGGCCAACGTGGAGAAATAGTGTCATAGAAAGACATTCAGGAATATAGAACTTAAAAGTATGTCAAATACACAGGAGAATTCTATGAAGAACTTGCATTGTACAAGAGATTTGTACCAGTTTTTGCAGAAGGCCACTGACAACCAGAAAAATGTTTGGATTTCCCTGCACATACCATTGTATGTTGAACCAAAACCACACAGGCACTGGTCATAGTTAGTTGAATGAGAGAATTAGGATCCTGAGGGCCTTATGTGGAATGGTCTTGGGTTAGAGCCAGGTAGAATTGGAATCACATTTGGATCGATGCCACAGGGCAAGAGGACTGGCACAAAAAAAGAATTATACCAACAATATTTTGCACTGTTAAGCAACAAAGGCATGATTTGGAGTGTATAATGCCCATTCAGTTGTAATTGATCCAAATGGGGTATCATTCTTCATGAAAAGGGCTTGGAGAAGGGCCTGACAAATTGTCAGCTTTGTGTTGTACCTACATATGTTCCACAGCATACAGGGGTATAAGCTTAAATTAATGCATTTTATAACTCGAGAAAAATTCATCTAGTTCTGTGGTGTAGAACTGAATGGCTGCACTTGGCAGGCATTTGTAAGCATTTAAGACCTCTCTTTATAGGCAAAATAACAAGACTCATCAATCCCATATTGTGCTCTTTGCAAAAGACAAAACAACAAAAATTCTGAAATTGGAAATACCATTTGTGAAGTAACCTTGCGTTAAACAAAAGGCTTTAATTGGCCTTGTTAAATTTTATCTGAATAGATGTGCAAGCAGTAATTCAGTAGAACTCCCTGCATCAGCTATTAGTCCTTGCTCAGCCCATCAAGTTCCCCAAGTGCAGGTTCATTCTGTCTCCTGGGGTTTAACTGTGAAAGTTTCTGTTGTCATGGTAGTTTCATAATTACGTGTTATGATCAGGGGGGAAAATAGGAATAATAAAGAAGACACCTATGCTTGACACCGGTGCCCAAACGAAACGGCAAAGATCTGCACATCCGTTTTGTGTTAAAAGGTTTGCTTGAGACAAGCCGCAGGTTCACTGGGGAGAGGTGCAGGAGCTGCAGCAGAGTCTGGTGTAGAACAGAGCCATCTACTGGAAAGCTGCTGTCTGCTCCTGTCCCCACCTCGCTCACCTGCCTTCAGCCTCCTCTAAATTAACCCCCCAACAGTTACATCCAGCTCTTACTTGGTGTCCTTCCTTGTGCTGCAAGGTTCGGGTGAATATTAAATCTCTGTTGTTAGTTGTCACCTGTCTAGTAAGGTGAAAAGTAAGAAATCTCTGTGTTCAGGCTGGGTTTGCAGGGGAACAAGGTGCCCTGTCTTTTGTGAGCTGGTAGTTTAGTTAAGTATATGTCCTGCTGATGGCCACACTCCAGTTAAATTTAAGAGAAGGAAGTCAGAGCAGGAGAAATTTGTTGTGTTGCAAGACCGACGCTTGTTTCTGCAGGGAAATGGAAAAGTTTATCTTGCTTTTACAAGGCACTAAAACTTCTTTTATGATGGTTTGATTCAACAGTGCTGAGAATCATTCTCCCTGCTTTGTTATAAGAAATATTGAGTAATCTCAGCTCCTACTGAGGGGTGTTTTTTTCTTATTCTTCCTTTTTTCTGCCTTTTTTGTCTGGGTTTCTTCTTTTTCTCTTTTTGAAAGCTGTTTGTCTACCCAGACAAGTGCTTTGTCTGGGTAGAACATGCCACTTTTCCCCCAGCAACTATTTTATTTCCTGTAGTAATTTAAAATGAAATCTTGGATTAAAAGACCGGTCAGCCACCATTTTAAAGATACCCAGAACTGCATGTGCATCTATATTAGTCAAGGTGCTTGGGATGTGAAACAACTCCTAAAATGAAGCTGATTGCTTTTCATGTCCTGCAAGATGAACTGGATAGACAATAACTGTGCAAATACTCTCCCATTTGCTTTGCTAATATTTTTAAATTTATATTTGAGCTTACCATTGCTCTGGTGTTTCCCTACAATAAGCCTTCATCCCTTGAAGAGGAATAGTTGAGGAGGTCAAGTGGTGCTGCAGTGGATCAGTGCAAACACGTGATTATTGATGTTGAAGGAGGACTCTGTTCTTCAGAGAACTGAGGAAAGAGCAAAACTATAATTGAAAACCAGTCAATTCTATATAGCTCATCAAATTTTAACTTTAGTTTTATTATAGATTATATATAACATAGAAATTTTATTATAGATTATATATACTATAGATGTATATATAATGTATATATTAACTATTATATTTGGTATTTTATCTTATTCTTTTAAAAGAATTTTATGGATCCTTGTGGGACAAAGTCCTTCTGTGTGCTCAAACTCTTGCAGACTAAGAGCAGCTGCACCAGAATAAGGGCAAAGAAGTTCAGGATTTGGATCAATACAAACAGGAAAAATGTGGAAGTTTCTATAGGTGCAACATAAATTATTACATTCACTAGAAAGCTGCTCTTTGGCCCCCACACCAACCATAAGGACTTTGTGGGAGTGCACAAATCCAAAAGCCAAACTGGCATGAACCCAGAGACTGAACTGATAATTCTGCTTTACAGCTCAAATGGCAGGGCCATCAAAACAAAGGAACAGACACTATCAAGGAAAAGTTAATTAGTTGTTCTTTTTTTGAAGGTGCATTTTCAGGAATGCATCCATAGCCCATTGGAATTATACATACAAATCCAAAGGCACCTGCCATTGCCTACTGCAGGCACCAGTTCTGTTTAATTTGCTTATTTAATTTTGAGTTTGACCCTTCAGAGTTGGCAGAGAAGTAGTATCCATCTTAGCAAACCTGTATATGGGATCTTCTGCCTGAAGAGTGTAGGCAGTACAGCCCTGCTACCAATTTTCTCATGTCTTTGCCTCTGAGCATCCATGAGAGCATAGCAGTTAAATGGGTAGAAACCAAGGACAATCAGAATGAAATCTGAATTGCAGGAGTGAAACAACACTTTCTGTGATGGAAGAAGTGGTAGGTGTGCTCTCACAGTGTTTGGATAGGGGAGTTTACACTGCTGAGCAGAGCTGACTATCAAATTTAAAGAAATAGTAGCTATAGGTTACTGTCTTTCCTCCCTCTGCTGAAGCAACGTGTCCCCCTGTCTTTTTTTTCCTTCCTAAGCTTGTTCCTCCCATGGATGATGTAATTAGAGGAAAGCTGTCAAACTATCTTAAAGAAAAAGTGTTTCTTTGCACCAAATCATTTAATCTTCAAAAAAGCATCCTTACTTTCATTTCATGGAAGATTTTTCTTAGAACCATTTTATAACCATTAAAAANAAAAAAAAAAAAAAAGGTATTTTCTCTTTTTTTTCTTTCCCTTAAATCCTGAAATCATGATGAGCTTGTAATTAACCACAGTTTGTAGGGGATTTGTGAAACTATTATGCTGTACTATAAGGACATACACTTTATCAAGGCTTGAGCATAGTCTAATTAATAGAGATCACATGCAGGCCATTAATTAACTCAACATGGTAATCAAACACCCAGAAATACTGCTCAGCTAACCTCTGGTGTACCCAAGGGCAATGCATCCACTGAAGATGTGCTGTGTCATTGCTGCATGGAATACACCAGTGCTACCCTTGCAGGTAGGGCACTTGAGGTTATTTTGACAGGAACCATACAAGAGCAAAGGATGCATTTTTATGGGCATTTAAGTGTCCATGAAAAACACCAAATTAGCCTTAATGGAAAGTTAAGTATTTCCTGGGCAGCAACCCCTGCCTACTTGTCTTCTTGCTCTAATTATTCCCCACCACCTCTCCATCCTCCTGTCATGCCCTTGCAGCAGGGAGTAGGACAGTTCCCTGGTGATTCATATCACAGCTCCACAAACAGCTGGGTCTTCTAAATGGGCAGCATGGAATGAGAAACCACAGGTAGAGATGGGGCTGTTCAAGCCAGCACTGGACATTTTTTCTGTGGAGTCTAAAAGTGAGGCACCTGTTTAGAATACCTCTGATGATATGTGGTAATGCAGATATTTCTAGAAGTGATGTTAGCCCACCCATCTCAGGAATTTATGATGGAATGATCATCTTTGGAGAGGCTTATTTCTTGGATTGTAGAGAGAACCTATGTTCCTAAATCAGACCAGATTTACCTTATACATGGGGAAATTAAGTGGTATAAATTCCCACTTGAGTACATAAATGTGACTCAACAGTGGCCACCTAGTGATCAACAGTAGCTATTATAATCTTCAAGGAAATTACAAAAAGAATCTGTTCTATGTTAATATTTAGGTCATCAGTTTGTTGCCAAGTCCCTTGAATCCCCTTTGTCCCTGTCACAGATTGCCATTTCCTTAGTACTATATCTGAGTGAATCAAAGAAAACTGTCACATCCCTATTTTATAGGATCCCTTAAACCCAGATGAAGGGCACCAGAAAGACAGAGCAAAACAAAAATAACTGAGCTAATGAAAAAAATAATTCTAAAGCAGCTTCCCCTGCTCTAATTCAATGTACTTATATTATTACTAAGTAGATCGAACAGTAATAAAGCATTGTCCTCTGACACGAAATCACCATGCTATAATTCTGCTTCTAATCATCTTGTGGTGCTAGGAGACAGTGAGCACTATCATTACAGGCTCTGATCTCATTCAGCCTCATGGAATTTTTATACCAGAAAGGAATACTAGGTTTATCTATTTGACTTCCAGTACAATCCAGGTCAAAATATGTCACCTGGTAACTCCAGTATCCTGATCAAATTTTTGGTAGGGGTTAAAATGGATTTTCAGAAAGGTAATAAAATGAAATAATGGAAACTCTTCTATAACTCTCTGCAAATCATCCCAATGTTTGGTTACTTTCTGCGTGAAATTTTAACACCTGAAGTCTGACCTGAATTTCTGCTGGCTCCAGTTGTCTGCACCGGGTCTCATCCTGCTTTCAGTTGCTGAGTTAATGTATTTTGGCTTAAAGTCAACACAGGTCAGATATTCAAGGGATGACCTATAGGGCCAGAGGGCCAGATCTTCAATTTGAAGAAGTCACTGTAGCTTAAGCAAAGTTAACTGGATCTTGTCCTGACTTGGCATGTTAAATTAAGGAAATGTCTGCTGTGCCTCATACAAGCTGTTCCTTTGCATAGGCTTTAATCAAAGTACATCTAAATCTTCATTTCAATCAGATTAATAGATTGATTACCTTGACATTTCCAAATCAGATTCTTGTATGTGTATTCTGAACAGTTACAGAAAGGAGGTAGTGATGGGTTGACCTTGGGCTGCATCCAGACGCCCACCCAGCCCCTCTCACACTCCCTTGCCTCGACAGAAGCTCAGAAAAACTCCTGGGTCAAGGCAAAGACAGAGAGTCACTTACCAATTACTGTCACAGGCTAAACAGAATTGACTTGGGGAAAATTAATTTATTGCCAATTAAATAGATTTAGATGGTAAGAAAAAGATTTAAAAGCCACATTGTTCCCCCTCACCTCCCACCTCCCCTCAGCCTCAGTCCGCCATTTCAGCTCCTCCACCTCCTCCCCGAGCGCCATAGGGCGATGGGAACAGGGTCACGGGCAGTACCTAAAATGGCTCCTCTCTGCAGCTCCTTCCTCCTCACACTTTTCCTGACTCACGTCAGAGTCTTCTCCATGGGTGCAGCTTCCTCAAGGACAAACCCACCTGCTCCTGTGTGGGCTCCTCTGGGGGCTGTAGGGAGTCCCTGCTCCAGCACCTGGAGCCCTCTTCTTCCTTTTCTTCTTTTTCTTCCTCTCTTTTTCTTCTTCTCCTCCTCCTCTTCTTCTTCCTCTTCCTTCTCTTCCCCTGGTGCTCACAGGCTCTCTCACACTTTTTCCCCTCACTCCAGGCAGGGTTTTGCCCCTTTCTTAACCAGGCTCCCAGAGGCGTCGCTGCCGGGCTCAGCTCTGCCGTGTGCTGAGGCAACTGCGGAACTGGCTGGACCCGGCTGTGCCCGGCACCAGCCGCCCTGGCATCACCTCACAGGGGCCCCACTGCCAGCCCCGCTCACCCACACCCTGTACAGGAGCTTTAAAAGATAGAGGGGCAGTTTCCAAGAGCTGACATGGTGACCCTCTAAAGAACATCAGTGCTGCCATTACCAAAGCAGGACGACCTCCCTCAGCGGGCTTGTCTGTCCAGTCACACATCAGCCTCCTCAGTTACCGCGTTACTCTGGAGTGGTCGGTCACGAGCAGTTGGGTGCACACAACGTCCTCCACACCTTCCTTTTCAGATTAGTTAACTTGTATTATGCAGCACTTACTGGAGAAGTGTAGCCTCAATTATGAACCTTGGTGGTTTTATATTGAAAGGAGATGTTGGACAACTTCCACCCACCACACAACCCCAACTTGCTACTGAAATCAGCCCTTTGCCTCATTTACACCTGGAGACCTTCACTGGGCTCTCTATGCAGAAACTGTGATGAGATTCCAGAGGAACTGGAAACTTCCCTCAAGTGCTGGTTCCCGATTTAGAGCTCCCTTCTCTGAGCTCTCGTCAAGTCAGTTTGGGAGCCGTTTAATATGTACAACACCGATTTTGTATAGCGATAATTGTTTTTAATCAGAATGTTGTGCAGTACTAAGTCAAACACATTACAGAAGTCTAAATATATTATGTCAACACAGCTACTTTAAATTAAGCGGAGATAGGCCCAGCTCAAGAGCTCCAAGGAAAACCACGATTCATTAGGAAGTAATGTTGATTTAGTAGTAGCTATCTTGCCCCAGAAGAACCATTATCCTAATAACGATTCTTGGGATGGATCTACTTGGAGGGAAAGAGAAGAGGTTAAGGAGCTGTGGCCCCTCTATTCAATGTGTGATATGGGGTATATAGCAGCATTTTATGTATATCACAGCTACAGTCAGCTCTGATCCTGTCAATGTTGCCTTTTCAATAGCATTAGATAATAGACATCTGCAGTAATGAAACATCAAGGCACTTTTTCTACATGTAACCATGTTATTGGGGTAGAGGGACAGTCTTAAAAGCTGCTCAGGAGTTAATTTTGTAGATATGTTTCTTTTTTAAACATAGCTCATAGAAACATTTCATATAGACAATAGTGGGTTAATTTGTCAAAGGTGCTGATCAATGGAGGTAGAGTCAGAGCAGCAGAGACTATACAAGCTTTAAAGGGTCACAAAACTGCCATTTCTGCTGTTCCCTGCCATGAAACAGAGTTCACTGGTTATGCATTCCTGTGCCACTTAGTTGAAATCAATTTAAACTGGGTTTTAAAAGTCGTAGATATTGTTCAGCATACAGAAAAGAGACAGGGGATAATGAAAAGAGGACATGGCCTGAGTAAACAGGCTCCTGTCTGAGCCATTCCCTCCTCACAAGGCCATCCCTCTTCACAATGCCTTCTGTGGTCTCATCAGGTAAAAAGAAAGGAAATGAAAAGAAAATCATTTGCTTCAGCTAGCAGGGGGGACTCAGGAACAAATTGTTCTTAAGCACCACTCTAAGTGAATTAAAGTAGCTAACTAACTAACCTTAATGATCACTCTGGAAGAGAAAGAATCCTTCAGTATTTTACAGCCCCTTTCATTCTAAATGGAGGAACAACCAACAACCGCTTTTCCAGCTTCATCCTGTTCACTCTTTAGACCACAACTCCAACAATGTGGTATTTCAGCCCCCACCTCCATGCCTCCAGTCTGAAGCATTTGTAGTCCATCACAATCTGTTCATATTAAAGATACTATTTTGATTCTTAAGGATTTTAAGAGCTTTATATTTTCCCCTTTACAAAACCCATCCAAAATAGCGTCTTGTTCAACAAAACAGAGCTAATAAGGTAATTTTCAGAACGTATAAATAATGGAAATGAACGAACAAAGGGAACATGAAAAAAATGGCAGCTTAAAAACCATTTCCAGATATTATAATTATTTTATGCATTCATAAGATAAAAATTCTCTTAGGTTGTGATGCCTGAGTCTAATGATATAGATGTCTGAAAGAAACAGACCTACTGGAATAGAAAACTGTGGAGCTTGGCTTTAGAAGAGAAATTTCACCTGTCATTATCACTAATCTACCAGAGCCAGCATCTCAAGGGGCAAGAACTCTGCCTAGCCTTCCTCATCCTTCCCACAGAGAACCTGATGATGCAAAAATCCTGGTGTTAGCAATAAATTCCATGGCATCCTTCACATATTGCTCTTTTTTTCACATGCCCCCGTTGTCATTGTCCCTAGCATGGGAGCGTTGGGCAGTGAAGGACAAGGGGATACTTCAGCAAAACCTGCACATTCCAAGACACAAGCAGTGACTGCTACGTGAAGCCAACCACATTACAGAAATGACCTTCCTTTAAGCCCAAGAGCATGTCTCCTTGCATAGTAATTTGCAACAAAACCATTCAACAACATTATGGTTATGGTATGTTTGAACTAACTCTGTTTTCTCAGGAAAAAACCAGACTCCAAACAGTATGGAAGGAGCTGACTCATAGAATCACAGAATGGGAGAGGTTGGAAGGGACCTCTAGAGATCATCTAGTCCAACCCCCCTGCCAAAGCAGGTTCAGCTGGGCAAAGTCACACAGGAACACGTCCAGATGGGTCTTGAAAGTCTCCAGAGGAGACTCCGCCACCTCTCTGGGCAGCCTGTTCCAGTGCTCTATCACCCTCACAGTAAAGAAGTTTCTCCTCATGTTGAGGTGGAACTTTCTGTCTTCCAGTTTGTGCCCGTTTCCCCTTGTCCTATCACTGGGCACCACTGAAAAGAGACCGATTGCTCCCTCTTCCTGACACCCACTCCTCAGACACCTTTCCTGTGTGCAGAGAGCATCTGAATGAATGGAGACAAGAGGAGTGTTCATCCCACAGAGCTGTTGTCCCAGCCCACTCCTGGGTAGCTGTACCACAGTTAACCTTTCCCAGGCAGGACTGTGGCTCATCCTCTGTGGTGTCCTGCACAGAGCTTAGAAATCCATCACTCAAACCACGTTTTTCCCTGTGTCAGGCCTTCCAGATCAGTAAGCAAGAGAGGAGACTGTGGTGTGCCAACTGTTCCTCACGCAGAGCGCAGCCTTCAGCTGGAGCTGTTAAAGGCAGCTCACCACCACATTCTCCCCATCCTCTCTGATCTTTTACAGTCTCTTTCTCTCCCAGACTCATTGTTTTGGACACAACTCAAGGTGCACCGTGTGTGTTGAGGCTTGTGCTATTTTGAACAGCAAAGTAGAACCACCCACTACCCTGGCTAAAATTCAGATTAATTAGGACCCCTCCAGTGTCTGCTTTCCACTGATTAAAAGCTCAAGATAGCCTGTAGAGATGACACCTGTCAGCAGGACTTATTGAAATACATTAACTACACGTTTAGTGGGGGTTGGTTTGGTTTTTAACTAAAGGAACCATTCTATTTAATCCAAGCAGTTTTAAGTACCACCAGCATAATTCTTCAGCATAAGAAGTTATTACGAAGCTATAACCCATTCTGAAAAGGGAAGACAGCAAGGCCAAATTAAACTGGCAGATTTGGAAATTTAAATTCAGTGGCAGTTCAGGTTATACACTACACTTAGGTAAAAACCCCCTAATTCTATTTTAAAGGCTCATTTTCCACAAATGGCTGAGCTGTTTAAGTTAAAGTGAATAAATACCTAATGAGCCATTAAAGTCTATAAGTCTGTATGGCCTCCAGGCACTGGTACCTGGCTTCAGCCAATTATAGTTCCATAAGATAAGATGAAGACATCAGGTTGTTATTGGAATATATAAAGGTTGAAGACACTGTTAATAAGTCACTACAGGATGTGATAAAATTGTTTAAACTGTTTAAAAACTCCCAATGTGTTTTGCTAGACATATTTTTACTGCTAGGTTTTTTCCCCCCTGTAAAGTCTAATCCTTTCTTTGCACAGCCTTGAGAACTACACTCTGCAATATTGCATTAATACCAAAAGGTGATTTGTTTCTACATTTCCAGGTTTTTAGCATGTACTTTTGAGGTTATGAAATATTAATGGTGGCAATTCCTCAACCATAGCATAGAGAGAATAGGAAGGAAAAGAAATAAGGAAATATCAATTTGAAAAAAAGAAATAAGAAAAAAAAAAAGCCAAAGCAATGATCCAAGAGAAGAGTCATAAATAGGGAAAGTTATATTTGCATTTAAGCAATACCAGTCTTGTGGAAATTATTCACACATGGCTCCTATATATCTATTCTTACATTTTTCCAAGCTGAAGAACTCAGACTGTTCATAATTAGAATCTACTACTTCTGAATTTGTTTATCAATCTTTAATTATTTCCCCCCCAGAGATAAGCTGATAAGATTTGACTTTACAATCCACATACATAATGAGAAACATGTGAAAAATCACCCTGAGCACACAGGCTCCAGCCTTGCAAAGATTTGTGGATATGCATCATTTTCATCCCACTGCTTTAAGTTTTCCAGGGGGGAATTTCCATTTGTCCTCTCACTAATTCACCCCTAAGGCACGTGGCTCTTCAAGTACCTCTGAAATAACTTATTTGTCTTCTTTTAAACCCTTCCATAACATTAAGTCTGCCAAAAGCCAGGCCCGGCTAGACTTTTGACTTTCAGACTGACCAGTTTGGGCTCTTTCTGTACTCTCCCAGTGCTTGCTTCTCTGTATCCATCTGCTCTCTCCTGCCTTTCCCTGGAAGACTTTTGGGGCAGAGATTGTATTTTTTATCGTGTGTCTGTACAGCACTTAGTGCAGTAGCATCCTCATCTCTCTCCAGGGTTCCTTGCTGCTACCCAGTTTCACTAACTGGTATTAAGGCAGGGCATCAGGGGGGCCATTAATGGGACCATTCACAGGGCCCAAGGTTAAGCATATGAATAAATATGTGCAGGATAAGAGGCTGCCCGATGGAGGCCAAAACATTTCATTTCTTAAAGTCACAAGGCCTTTTAACACGAGAAAAAATATCTCAGCACCATTTTCTTTATGGCTTGCTCCCCTATGACTTAAGTATCAGTTATTTAAAAAATTGTGAGTCTGTCTTAAGAACTACCACATAAAAGCCATAGACCATAGTATATTTTTACAAGCATATTATAAACCTCCCAGACTGATCAAGGTTTCCTCCAGGCACATTTACACATTTCCATTCCCTCTGCTTTCTCACATAAATGTGCTGAAGGTTAAAAGCACACAACATCACTAGCAGAGCTTTATTTCCCAGCAGCAGAACCTGCAGACAGGCTCGTGCTCATGCCCTGAACTAGGGAGCATCTCTTCTCATCCCCTCCTGTGCCCTGAGCAGAGCCCTGGGCTGGTGCTCCTGAGTTCTAACCTGTGACTAATTCAGTTTCCCACTGTCATCGTTCTATTCTCTTTTGCCTCCAAGTCACCAAAGGGGAACAATCTTTAGAGTAACTTATAGGATCAGATTGTGAGCTTGAGTAAGCCATCGTAACTCAAGTGACATCAACAGAAATAGGGTGTATTATGTCACTTCAGGGCCCAGCCTGGGGATCCTCAGGACAAACTAGCTCAGCTATTGCACCAAACTCTGTAACTCTGCCTCAGTGTTGCATGAAATCTTATTCTTCATTTCCCATGCATGCCTTATCAGCTCTGCAAAAGATGCCTAACTCCAAATTTACTCAAGCTTCTAAAACCTGGAACATCCTAGTACAATAGAAATTCCCTGTTAGAATGTTTTACCTCTCAGAGCTGCATCTGACCAATGAATAAATGTATATTGATGGCACAGGTGGGAATTTAATGAAGCACCTCAGTAAGCACAGCTCTTGGTGGTTGTGCAAATGAAGGGCTCAACAGCACATCCCTGGGAAATACAATATCAATATGCATCCTGTAAGATGGCTTCATTGCTTTGAATCTCCTGATTTCACACCTACTCCTCTCATTAATATCTTGTGACTGAGTCCCTGACTTCACAGTGGTTTTCTTTATGAGGCTGCAGTCTCTCTTTAAAGGCAACTCACCAGCCCTGAGTTTGTTATAGACCCCCCAAAAACCTGAGAGGACAGTGTTAAAGTTACACAACAAAACAAACAAGGAATCTGACACTATGAAAAACATATTCTAAAGTACAGCAATCACACCTCAGACAACAAGGAGAGGCTGAACATTGGGCCATTTGACTACTTCCAAATTGCTTTTGCACGAGCTTTGCCTTTTTGCCAGTTAAAGATTGCTCAGAGCTGCAAATTAAATACTTCAGGAATTCTAGATAATGGAGACCCAACATCCTAATGGCATTTGGAGTCATGACTGTGCAATGCAATCTCCTCTTTATTAAGGGAGATTATTTTCTTCTTTCTTGATTATATTTCCTGGTTATTTCGTTGCCTTTATTTACTGTCACTATTGTGTGTTATAAGCACACTGGTAGCTACAGGCCACAAATGTAATTTAAACCCTTCTTTGAACAGCTGTGTGCTTGTTGGCCTAAGACAGATTGGTTTTTAAGTTCCAAAGTATACTAAATATGTACAGGTGACCAAAAAAAAAACAACTTGGCTTTGGAAGTGAACACTGGTGAGATGTGTAAATTTTTTAAAGATGATTACAAATATTTTTGGTAATTTAAAGGGTAGATACCCATAGGTTGGATGCAAGGGTAAGTAAGTTTTTATTATTATTATTTTAATAGGGTTCATTCTTTGCTTGGAACAAGAATAACAACATAAATGGAATTTAATAATAACACAGCAAAATGCATGTTTACCTTTCCTCAAGAAAAGAAAGACAGTCTTGTTTTGGTTTGCAGCTATGAGAAGGAATTTAGAAATTAAAAGATTGCAAGTATAATAGTAACCTCATAGATTCTAAACTACCATTGCACTACAATTTACCACCATCAAAATAATCTAACCTGAGAACTGCCTGGAAAGTCAAACTGAGCTGGCTGGGGAAAACTTTCCCATCTGGAATGGAAGCCAAAGAAAAATAACTCAACTATTGCCTCTCCTAAACACTGTGCTGCAGATGAAGACTTCAAATTCTGCTTAAACTGTTGCCCTGCTCTGCTGGGGATCTGCTTGGATGAGGCACTGGAATGTTGTCAGTTTTAGGACAATCAACTAAGGCCTCAACAAGTCATCTCAACCTAGAACAGCAGAGTTAAACTCCTTTGTGCTTTTCCAGTCTCCAGCTCTAGTAGAAGAATCCTGGTGCTGCTTCACTTCTAGTTTAACAACGTTTTGAGGTTATGTAGCAGCTTTTCTTCCAGGATCTCAGTGCACCATCAAAGAGCATTTCTGTGAGTAAGAACAGAATGCTGCCCATTTCACAAAGGAGTCAAAAGGGATAGAATTAATTGGGAAAAATCACCCTGCAAATATTAGCCAGAAAGAATTGAGGAAATAACCCCCCTGAGCCAATCTGAGCCTCTAAGCCAAAGAACTCTGCACTCATGATTCCCTTGCTTATGCTCCTAAAACTGTATCTGTGCTTACTAAATCCATGAAATGGGAGCTTCTATTGCTGGGTGAAATGCCCAATTCTGTGCTCAGAGTGATTCTGTAAAACTGAACCTTCAACAATACCATGGGAAGAAAGGTTATCAGTTATTTGCAGCATAATCAAGAACTCCTGTCCTCAAATCCATCACCTCTGTTAAACAAGCACCTGTATATTTTCAGAAACCCAAAGGAGCAGAGAAGAAAATGACAACAGACACAGTCTCTAGATCTAAAGAGATACTGAAAAGACTTCTTAAACCAACATTTTAATGTGTTATTTCCCTTTTTTTTCCTCTTTTCTTTCAGGAGCTCAGAGCTCCCAAAGGATAGTTTATATTCCTGCAAACCCTGTTTTCTTTAACATACATAAACATCAATACACAGAGATTTTTTTGTCAGACTGGGCAACAGGTAAGGCAGGATCTCAGCAGCATGGTGGGATGGTTTGGGTGCCTGGGAGGAGATAAAGGCCAGTGAGGTGTTTGCTGTGCCATTGACACAGAGCACAAAGGATCAGTCCTGCACCCAAGTGCCACTTCAGCCTTGGATGGGGATGAATTGTCTTCTGTGGCTGCACTACTTGGCTGGAGCCACTCCCCAAGGGTTTAGAAGGATGGAGTAGTTTGTGTTGTCACCTTGTCCCTCCAACCTTCAGTCCAGGTGGACACAGACCAGGTCTCAGCAAGTCTGACTCAGACAGTGCAGACTCAAGATTCTCTAACCTCCATTTTCCTACCCTTAATTAACAAGACTCCTCACTTGTCAAAATAATTTGGACCTACAGACCAAAGAGTGAACACGAGGTTATTATTAATACCATGAGCACTCACAAATGTCTCTTCTCCTCATGAGCTAATGAAGAAAACGTGGCCACAAAGATGTAACTGAGGAAAGGGTTTTGTCTTGGATTTGCTGAATTTGCTCAGCTCTGACAGAAGAATCTGCCCATCCAGCCACTTTCTCCAAATCTGTTTTAAGCAGAACCATCTTACAAGGGCAGAAAAGAGTTCCATCATTTAACTTAGCACCCATCAGCTGCAATTCTCTGAGAGCTGTGCAGTGCTTCACAAGCTTTAAATAGACTGAACATTTCTCCTTTGTGAATTATATATTACAACCATCTCACATAAAAGGTACATTGAGATATAGAGGGATTAAGACTGGCAAGACACTGACTCCTGTGGCTCAGCTGCTCTGCTTTTTGGGGACACCAAGAAAACACCTCTCTTCTTCTGCCAGTTTAAGCTGTAGCCTCTGACTGATTTTGCTTTACAGTCTCTTTATCAAGCTGGACATCTACAACTGGTTATTGGTGATTGCTCAAAAAAACAACCCAAAAACTGCTGAAGTTAATCCAGGAAGAAAGTGTGAGACACAGAACTACAAAAGTGATCTGGTTCTTAAAATACTACTACAAAAAGGTTTGGAGAGCCCTCTGAACTTCAAATAAAATAGATGAGCCAAGAAGAAAAATTAATACACTTAAATTAAATATGGCAGCAACAAATAAAACAAGAGGCAATTTGTTACATACGATGGGTTCTGAAGGAAAGCATTACACCCATTCTTTCTTATTATTGCTCCAGGAAAAAAATTCACAGTGAAGGCAAAAGATGAAGTTAGCAATGATTTTTCACTCATGAGCCTTTCTCCAGGGATGAGTTATAAAGGAAAAAAAATGTTGCCCAGAAAGAGAGAAAACAAGGATTATCTATGTTTGTGTCATTAGAGAGACACTTGCACTCACACCACTACAGGAAAACCATTAAAGAGTGTAAAAGTGCTGTTTAATTTTTCCTAATATATTAAAGAATTGTTTGGTCAAGAAGTAGTAAATTAATGGCTAGAACTGCAGCAGAGAGTATCCAACATGAGAGAAACTCTTTCCAGAGTAAGACTAAACTTTTGCCAGGGTTAATCACTGGAGTGATTGTGCACGTCCCATGTGTGAGGATCTCTTACCAGGAATTTATTGTTCCCATGCACAGTTTAAGGAATATATCCACATAATCTGACTCTGTGTCACTTATATCTTATCTGGGGGAAGCTGAACCCCAAGGCTGCCTAAATATCTGCTGGTTCACAGAGGGCCAACACCACTAACACTGATTATTTCTATAAAAATGTGCATGGAATAGGCTGAGGGCTCAAAGAGAAGGGAGCAGATGGGAAGGCAGACAGCTCTGAAGAGGTGTGCCACAATTGGAATAGGAGATGTTTTCAAACACTGAGTGGTAGGGGAGGGGATGCAATTAGAAAAGGTTACAAAGTGTTGGTTTTAAAAGTAGTTCAGATATATCAGAGAGTGGGAAGTCAAGAACGATGACAGCATTTGGGGTGATGGTAAGTGTTACATCAAAGGTAATGCCATATGAAGCAAAGCCTCATACAAAGCAGTAGGCACTGAAATTCAAATAATAAGTAAATAAAAGAAAGGCTATTGAAGTACAGAAAAGGCAGAACATGTGGAGTGAGCACACTATGCAGAGCAGAAGAGCTGAAACCCCAACAGAAGCCAGCACAAAATGAGGTTGCCATTTAATAAGTTTGCACCAGCTGTTCAGTGGAGGATGGAGGGATTATGGTTGTTATTTTATAAGCTCAATTGGCAAATCAAACCTTGGAATCTTTGGGCATGCTTGTCCACTGTAAAGAGGTATAATAGCAAATCTTTTGCAGAGGCACTGAAATGAAGCAAAAATGTACTTTCTGCCCCTGGAGGTGTTTTAAAAAGGCACGGGGCAGCAGCCTTAGCACCAGTCTAGAACTCTCCCAGTCTGCCAGCAGCCTGATGGTCACTAGAGTGTCAGCACACATCCAGGTCTTGCAAAGGGTGTGACATATAAACTCAAGCTCTTGGCCCAGTGATTCTGGCTGAGAAGACCCAGCAGAGCCCTCCCGGGTAAGACACTCACCCACCCACACTCACTCTGGCTCCATTGCTGGTCCTATCTGATCATCTCCCCTTGGCAGAGGTAAGGGAATGGCAGACCTGGACTGCCCGTGTTGTAACTGGTAGGCTGTGAGCTTGCTCTGGTCTGGAACCATTTAAACACATGGGTCCAGACTTGTACCCATCACCAAAGCTTGTGAGCCCCAACCCATCATGTCATTACTATGCCTGTTGGGTTTCCAGGATGGAGCAAGCTCCCACCTGCCTGGCTTGGAGCACAGACAATGGAGGCTGGATTTGTCTGATGTGATTTGATACAACCTGTAGTCCTAATTCATCAGGGTACATCATTAATTAAGTCACAGAAAAGGGACCACTCACAGGCCTAAGACTCAGCACACACTCATGTAGGTTGTTGCACTGGAGCTGATAAAATGAAGACTCTGGAAGATCCCTTGATAGCTCGTTTAGTCTCACCTAGACCTCTTCCAGGGGTTTGCTTGGGAAATACCTTGTGTTGAAGAATTGATCATATAAATAAACAGAGATGGAGAGAACTGACATACTCCCAAATGGAAAACAAAGGCAAGGAAGGAAATGGCAAAGTGTAGAAAAGCTGAGGTATGAAACAAAGACATTACCTATATTAAAGGATATTCAAGTTATTCTATGATGGAATAACAACATTATGGCTGCTGGCTCATGTTAATACTTTGGTTAAATCCCTTAAGTAGATTAGAAAGAATTACAGACACTGCTGGATGAAAAAGAAAACCCTACAAACATGTAGAGTGCATGTTTTAGTATATATAGCTACCAACAAGTACTGCCATGGTACAGAGCTCAGTGGAGAAGCAGACTGGCTTGGATTCATGAGGGGGAAGTTAATAAGACAAATGAAGGTTTGGAATTTTGTGCTTTACATGTTTATTCTGGTGATTTCCATGCCCAGCTGCTCCCCATCCCTTTGGACAAATTTCAAGATAAACTCCTTCTCTTCTGAAAGAGTAACCTCAAGCCACTTAAAGAAGGATTGCAAAAAAATCTTCACGCTGTTTTGTTCCATATATTCATGTCTTAATAGGTTTTTTATACTTCCTGAGTTATATCCTAGTCAGGGTAAACTGGAGAAGTCCCACTGAATCAAAAAGGTAGCATAAATTAAAAGTTCTTTGGATTTTCACTCAATAGTTGGTGTTTTTATATACTAAACACAGTACATTCTTCCACACTTCTCCATTCATAAGAAAGGCTTCAAAACACAACCCAGATCAGCCCTTTAATAATCTACAATAAACATACAGAACCTGGACATGTACTCATGTCCTCTCCAGAACCTTAGAGATGTGGGTGGGTTCACCACAAAGCATTAAATGAGGGGTTTTTTTGTCAGCATACAAAAGATAAGTTTTGTTGGTGCCTCCAGATATTTTTCATTTCCCACTCCAAGCAGTATTTATCAGACCTCCTCATGCTTCTCTAATTGGATTGTTTGCCCATCCGAAATGCACAGCAGTGTTCTGCTCAGAGAACACCACAACCAGACAAAACAACACCTTGTTTAAAAATACATAAGTACACTCCTTGTTTGAGCTCAGAAAAAACAACATTTCAGATTCCCCAGGAAAAACATCAAGGACATCAGAAGATCCAGGGCAGGCTGATACTGACCCAGCAGAAGTGAGACCTCTGATAAGTTCCACTTTAATCTAGTTCTCTCCTATAATCACCTTTTGCCTACTCTCCTTCCTTGATGACTTTGTTCTCAT
This sequence comes from Brachypteracias leptosomus, assembly GCA_013401335.1. NCBI lineage: Eukaryota > Metazoa > Chordata > Aves > Coraciiformes > Brachypteraciidae > Brachypteracias > Brachypteracias leptosomus. The sequence goes on along the minus strand of VYZX01014209.1, from coordinate 54,774 downwards.
TTTGAAATATTCCCAAGACCTCTTTGCTATATCCTGAAGCTCCTGAACTCTCCAAGAAGCAGAACAAACACCTGAAGCCCAAGGCACCAAACACAACTGGAAACACAAACCACAGCCTCGTTATTCAGGGGGGTACAAATTGATTAAGTAAAGTTCATAATTTTCCAGAAGATGACACTGTAATTACACAGTAAAGATTTACTGTCTGATTATTGTATAAACAATTACTAAAGCTGGGTGTAAGGGTTGCAATGAAGTTACACAGCACAGAGAAAAACTGCACATAGGAGAGTTGTAAAGGTTACTCCAGAGACTGCAAACTCTGATACAACCCGTAGACATCTTCTGAGATGATTGAGATTTCCAACTAAGCCTCTGGGAGATTTGAGGTAGAACCACAGAGAACTGCAATGGAAAGGTGAATATTGGTATGAATAGAGAACACATGGGAATATCTGGACATGGAGGCACCAGGAGGAGCTTGCAGCAGGTCTTGGAACAGTCTGTGTTCAGGTTAGCAGCTCATCAGGGTTCCCAAAGGGTTAAAAAAAGGGATGTTCAACACCTACATATGGTCACGAGTCTAAGGAGACTCCAGGAGACATGAGGGGGACTTGACAGCTGGTACCACCACATGTCTTTAAAACAATAATTCTTAAAAAATTAAAAATAGCTAACTAAAATGTTGTTATTATTCCAATTATTCATCTACTCCTATAGCCTGGCAGGTGTATTTGCTTCACTGTTGCTACATGTTGCAACAGCATTTCCTACGGAATTTATGAAAGGTCTGGATCAGGAATTTAATCCTATTGCTGATTATGGCTATTTTCTAATTTGCTTGGATTCATTATTCTGTAGATCTTCCCCTCAAAATATCTTGATGCCTTTTGTTGCTAGGACATGTGTGACCACTCCAGGATATTCTGTCCCTCACAGAACAAGCTTGTGAACTTTGCCTGCTGTCTACAGGTGTGCCCTAGGGAGAGAAGGTAAATATCATTTTTCCTTTCTTTTTTTTCTCCTTAAAAAGGGCAATTCCTTGGAAGTTTGCAGTAATATGCCATAGTTTCATGTGAGGAGTTCAGCTGAGACTGTAATATCTGTCAGTCACTTGATTGGCAGCATGTGAGGAAGGCTGATTTTTTTCTTCCTCACCCCAATGAAATTCTGATGACAAATTTGTGCTCATGATCCTAGACCCTGCTAGTTAGTCCCTGCTAATTAAGCCTGACTTTCTTTGCATCTGTTCAGGTCCTCCTACAAGTGAGCAGACCTGTACATGTGAGAGTGCCTGAGCCATGCATTGGGAACTCCTCAGCGCGTGAGGATCTGGATGAACATAGACTTCAGAAATGCAGGTGGAGGGGAGCAGCAAGGACTTGGGGCCAAACACCACCACAGCTACAGCAGGATGAGTCAACCAGGCAAGGCAAACTTGAGTTTGACTCCACATACGTGATGCTCACCTTAATTTCAGAAGGGTTCTAGTAGCCACAGACCATCTCCTCTGCTCTACATGAAGTCAGGATTCAATCATGAGGTCAGAATTTTCAGGGGACAGTAATAAGGGCTTGTTCACACAACTTTTTCCTCTTCCAGCTGTGCTGGCTAAAAAGGTTGTTCCCTGAACCCCCAGCTGCATGCAGGGAGGGTGAGACCCCTTCTGAGCCCTGTCCCCCATCTGGGGAACATTATTTGAGCTGGTTTAGCTCAAATAATTTCAATGCCATGAGGTCTTCAGGGTCTTGGAGTATGTTTGAAAATTCCTGGCAGCCATTGAGCTGGAAGGTCTCAGGGAGAAGCAAGTGCCTGAAGTGATGAGGATGCTGTGGGTGGACAGCACCTCAAGGAAAGGGAGTGGGCAGATGAGCTGTGAGGGAATGTGGCATCCAGCCCCCATCAAACTTCACTAAGGTTTAAGGAAACATTTTCAGGCCCAGTTGAACATGTCATTCTAACATGACAACCTAACGTTTCTGTTTGCTGTCTTACCGCTCATCTCCATGATCCTGAGACCGTGTGAGAAGCAACACACGAATGGGAAAAATGGGAATTAACCAGCCTGTTAAAACAAGTGCATAAAACCCAGGCCCTACTGAAATTAATATCCAAGCACTTTCCCAAGGGCAGGACTTCACTTACTGGATGTACTCTGGCATCAAGCCAGAGGCAGTGGATCAGTGTCAGGGTAACCACAAACGACTGCCCTGGCAGTGATGGAGCACAAGCACTTTCTATTTTTTAGTTTCCTTCTTCCCTTTAACACATGCAAATGATGTGCCTTTCTCTGACATTGTTTTTGCCTTAGCAACCTCAGTTAATTCCCTGTTAATACAGATTTTTTCCAGTCATCCTCAGTAGACATTTATCTCCCTCCTTTTTTTTTTTCTTTTAAGGTAGAGGGAAGTGAGAGCAACAAGTGGGGATGGAGAGAGATGAAGAATGGCAGAGTAACAAAGGACAGGAATGGATACTGAAACTACCTTATTCTTGTATTAAGAAGAATGTTTGTAAACTCTTGAACACACTTGTCAGGTAATTCTCCACTGTGCTGCATTTGTAGACGTAGCCTTCTAAGTGTTTCAGAACAATGGCCTTTACATATGCCATGACTATGTCTTGAACATATTTCTCAGACATATGCCATTCAGTGGTGGTTGTTAAATGCTCCATCCATAAACCATTATGCTCCTCTATATTGAGGTTTCACTGCAACAGGCAGCTGTTTGACAGAGAATAAACTCCTGGGGACAGCAGCAAATCAAATTAAATATATCTCCACAGAGTTATCATGGAGGGTTGCATGGCTTGATAGGCTGCAGCAAGAGCAATAAGCACACAAAGGAAGAGCAAACCTGAGATAAATCAAGATAGACTAAATGAGCAAGCAGACAGACAAATCACTATTGGCTCCATGCAAGTCATTAGGGGTTCCGATGTTGATTTCAATAGAACCAGTATTTCAGCTGTCTATCTGTGGGCAGGAAGCTTTTAATCCTATAAAAGTCTGAGAGATTATCTAATTATTGTTCTTTTCTCACTTTTATAAGCTTGGCTGTGGGAAATGATGCTCACTGATATGCCAATAAATAAGATCACTGAGAAGAAATTAAAAAAAAGAAGTGGAACATGCTGATAGTTAAGAATTCATTCACTCTCCTTTCTGATATTTATTTTCCTCATATAAACCTGTAACAACTCTAGAGTTATTAGGGGCTAAGGAAAGAAAATAACTTGGTTATTTCAAGGGACAGACCCAAACATGTATGTGTCCCAAACATTGGGTTATTCTCATTAAGAACTTTTCTACAAACGAGACAATACGGGTGTTTTCTTTCCTCCCACTTCTCTATTATGTAAGCATTAAAGCCTATCACATACTGGCAGTATATACACACTGTGCCTTAGGAGGGAGGGGAGACACCCAGAGAAGTGCCAACACAGTAAAATCCTCTTAATAAATCCCATTACACTAACAACAGCCCAAGCATAGAAGGATGCACTTCAGGGAAGTGCAAAGTGCTATCGTACTTCAGTATGTTTTATATCAAACCCCTGCTCTTTAAATACTCCCTTTCTCAGCCACTTGTTTCAGCCTCAATATACTCAAATCCCCAGAATTATTTCCTTCTGGAAAAGAAATGATAAATCTGTGTAGAAGTGAGACCAGCCTTGTTCTGCTTTAAAGTGTTCACTCCCACATCATTCATCCCCTTAATGCTCTTCCTCAGCGAACATTTCACAGGCTCCTGCTCACACTGTGTAGCTGGAACCTACAATGGCCTTTTTTGGGTTTATCATTTTTCTGATTGATCTTATCTTAATCAGATGCAATGAAAACCAGACAAATACACTCATGCTGCTCTGACTCACTGAATAATTTCTTATAATCCAATATAACCTTTGTTCTTCCACGAGAGATTTGCCAAGCATCCCTCCCCAGGCTGGCTGGGGAAAGGCAGGATGGGAACAGCAGGTAGATGTCCCTCATTGGACTAGCCCAGTATTATTTTTAAAATACATTCATTTGCTTGTTCATTCAGCTTGAAAGGTCTTGTGCAACTCTTACATCACTAGAACTGTTTGTTGGTAAAATTATTGAGCAAGGAGAGGAGCCCTGGATGTTTCTTTGGGAACAAAGGTACAAGGGATTTTGCTCAAGTGTGTATCACTGCTGTTTCACGGATGTTTTGCCATCTTCCCCCACACCCCACAGTGCTCTGGTGATGAAACTGGGAGATCACCTTGTTCCTGTAAAGATGGACAAATCTGTCCTGCTTTTAAGCCCCTGAAAATCTTTGCTTGTGCAGGCTCAGGGGAAAAATAATCAGAGAGCTGATTGAGCTGTACCCAGCATGTTCCACTGCTTGGGATTGCAGGCTCTGAGCTAGAACCTCCCCAGCCGTGTCCCTGGCACCCAGAGCAGGGTGCAGCCCTGGGCACACAAGCAACTGTCTCCTGGGACATCAGTTCTACTGCTGGCCACCAAAGGAAAACAGGTCAGGAGGAACCTAATGAAATCAGCAGGAAGGAGAGTGGTGCTGCAAGGGGGTCAAAGGGCAACTGAGAAGCAGAGATCTGATGTCCACCCACAGAGATGAATTTTACTGTGGCCTCTTCCCACATTTTCTCTGAGATTCTGAAGAAGCAGCCCCAACCCAGGCTTTTGCAGGCACAGTTAGTTTGGTTTTTCCCATTGTTTTTGGGTGTCAGGGAAGTGAGAGCTGAGTCCCAACTCCTAAAGCTGTCAAGCAGCGTGGGCTGCAGTTGGCAAACAGCAACTCCACTTTGCACAAATAATGTGCTATAAAAGCAGTAGCTGGAATCAGTTGCTGCCATCTCATGTTGGGCTCCCAGAACTGGTGGGGTAGTTCTGTCAGCACAGCTCTGGAGCAGTTGCTCTGTGCTGCTAATTCTCTGCTTCCTCCAGCCCACACCAAACAGCAACATCTCCTCAACTTACCTTCATCTTGTAGTCCTCATTTCCATCCTCAGGACAAACATCTATGTTCTTCTTCATCCTTCAGTCTTCATTTGTTCATCTTTTAGTCTTCATCAGTCACAGGAACCCTCTTCCTCAGGAACTTTTGTCCAAACTGATCAGCTTGTTGCTTCTTTTGCTGCTGCTCATTGTTGCTTCTCTCCAACTGGTTCAGTTCCTGGTTAATACATCTCTAGGCTCACTCATCACCCCAACCACAATCACCTGGGGGAGGTGGGACCTCACACAGGTGGACCAGGTTCTGTCTGTTGGGCCTGAAAACACTTAGGGAACAAAACATTCTGCTGGGCTGGGACTCAGCCATAGGTCAATTCCAACTCTTCACACTCCTGCAGCAGAGCAACCAGCCCCATCCCACCCCACTCCTCACCACAACATCTACAACTGTCATCTTCCAGAAAGGCTTGAGGAGCAAGCCATAAATAAAGCACAGAGCTTCACATGGGGAGTATGAGATCAAAGATCCATGCTGCAATATGTATTTCAAGCACAGAAGGATCTGAAGTTTGGTTGGAACTCAAAAGATGATTATTCAAAAATCCAATTAAAACTTTATCCTCTCCCTAAAGGCATCCTCTTAACTTTAACACAACTCGTTAGGAGAGCTTCACTTGCAGTAAGTGTATGAACTTCCCAGGCTGCCTTGCCAGGAGAATATGCTTGGAAAAAAAAAGACAACAACATTTATTTTAAGAATTTAAGCAAACATACTTTCAATATTTAAATTGCATTTTAAATACCATTCTGGAACATAAAGTCTATCTAAGTGTATTCTTAGATACAGACTGTATCACTTAATGATTTTTTCAGTGTTTAAAGTTCTTGCATCATTTTCTTTTTGTGTAATCAAGCAGAAACAACCCAGGTCAGCTTAATGCTCTTTCTTTCCCTTTCTCCAGCACTCCTCTCAACATTCCCAAGTTCCAGCTCTGGTTAAGATTCAGTGAATGATTCCAGCCTAATCAGGTGTTATCTGGTTTAAAAATCACATTTGGGGGGAGAACTTTGTGTACCTGTCTCAGCAAATGAATTACCTTAATTTTCCTTTATACTTCCCATTATTACCAAAAAAAGGGTCTATTAGTTTGGACAATTGCAGTAGAAGCTGGTTTTGTGATTGCCAGTTCTTAAAAATGGAAGCAAAATATCTTTTATTTCTTCACAACTCTACCAACCCAACACCTTTCAGCTACTAATTGCAGGTGCTGCACTTCAGAGGTTATAATTGTTACTTCTACTCACAATTAAGAGATGATAAAGAGGAAGGGATGGATATTGATAAGTATTACACAGAACACAAAACCACAATACAACCTTCATCTCTTTTTCAACAGGTGAGCTATTGCAGTGAGGTAATGCAGCTCCAGGAACAGCCACATGGAAAATGAATGAAATGCCTTTTAAAAAGGAAAAAAAAATAAAAATCTGTATTTGCACACGTTCATTAGAGCCTTGGCCACACATAGATCTTGAGTTTGCATTTGCCACTGGCAAAACAATCAATATGACCCAAATCTCCCACTTTTTAAGAGAACAAATCTCCCACTGACATTAAGACCAGCAGATCCCAGCATTAGCAAACCAAATTAAAAGGGAACTTCTGAGCCTCACCTCAAGCGGTCTCCACAGTCGTCTGGAGTTGATACCAGGCTTTAAGGCTTCTTGATAGCTAGAGAGAAGTTGGCTAAAATACCAGAAGCTGTTCTTTCAGCCCTGCACCACTGAGGGGATTGGGAGAACCTCAGGAAACTGGCCCAAGCTCTCTCCAGGAGTAGTAGCTAATGAGGAGTCTGGTGTTGCAGCCAAGGCAGGCAATGAACCATGACAACTTCAGCAGGGTTTGACATGTGTTGGTTGAGCTACCCTCCACTGCAAGGCTTATCAAGAGGGTAATGGCCTCCAGGCACTGCTGTAATAAACCACTGTTGAAAAGAGGGACTGGAAGACAGAATCTCACGTTAAGCTGTCCTCGGGCTTCCAGCTACAACCTGAGTATAAAGCTCAATAATTTATCCAGCATGTCAGATTACTTACTGCTGTATCTCAGAATTCTCCAAGTACTTATCAGTGCTGCTACAGATTTATTTGGAGAGGAATGAGTATGTGTTCATTTATTAGATATATTGTGGCAACAAGTGATTTTTTTCTGAACGGTTTCGGGCGTCCTCAATAAAAAACAAAACTTAAGTCTGACTACAAAGTGCCTCAATCTGACCCTCTTACACTAGGCTTAGTTCCTTAACTATAAGCATCTAGCTTGGATATGACACATCCAGGCACTTCAGCCTCCCTTAGTACCCTCTGCACCGTGCAGTTGATGCCTTGGTCAAAGATTTATGGAGCTGCATGTGGAAAAATATCAATCAACAGACAGCAACTTGACCAAGTGTAGGAACACATCTGAACAGGCTTATGGCACAGGACTGCCCTTCAGCTCCATTTACAGGTCCTCTTTTGAAGGCACATGCAAAATGTGAGGAACATCTGTACAACACCCTGGTGGTTAGCACATCTGCTTGAGAAATGGTTGGGGTTTCACCTCTGAATGATATTAACATAGTCTTTTTCTTCCACTTGAACTTTGTGGTTGGAAATGAGCATCTTTGAAACACCTGCTCTTCTGTCAAATCTGTTGAAAATTCAAACCCTCTGTAAGCAGCAAGAGAGACAATAAGTGATTGATTTTTTCTTATTTTCTAGGGAAAACAATGCTAAAAATGTGTAAACTGCTCCTGGCATGCTGACCAGAACCCTGACCTCTCCCCTCCTATCAAGAGGCTGAAGACTCACACGACCATTACCTCACTTTATCTGGTTTAATAAACCTTTGCTCTCATTTCCAGAAGGAGACCACGGGAGGCTTGTTTTGCAGGTTATGACAGTCAATAACTAAAACAAACTACTGTGGTACACGAGGAAAGCTTGTCTGATTCAAGAGGCACTTACTCCTTTCTTTGAACAGCACTTTGTGACAGCTCAGCATCTCCAAATAAACTGAATATCCTCCACTCAAGCAGTATTTTGGCCTCTCATTACCCATCCAGGGCACATGTTAGAACACGGGTCCTACTCAACAGCATACAAGTTGTACAAAGAGAGGCCCTACCCCTGTGACAAGAAAAACGGTGTAAATTGATCATAAAACAAGCATAAGTGACAAAGTAACATAATTTCTATCGATTTGCTTTCAAGAGCAGGATGCAGCTGTGAAAGGGCAGTGCTTTTGTATGCTGCACCTAACAGCACAGCAGCTCCTGCTGCTCCCTCAGGAAATGAGCCACCAACACCAGCTTCTGCCCAGACACACGGTGACAGAAGGTGTCCTGAAGGAGCCAGGGCTGCAGGCTGAAGGGCCAGGGCTGTGGGCAAAGCCCCTGGTAAACCCTGTGCAATCCCTTTATGTCATCGTGGAGGGGTTCTAGCAGGAGTTGCAGGTGGCTCTCCATGAGGAATAAGTGGCATTGTAACTTAGGAGTGTTTGGATTGCTACTGAGTAGGGCAAATGAGACAATAAATGATGGTAGAAACAAAGCAGCTCCTGACCTGAACATGGGGTCACAGAATCACAGAATGTCAGGGGTTGGAAGGGACCTCAAAAGATCATCTAGTCCAACCCCCCCGCTAGAGCAGGATCACCTAGAGCAGGTCACACGGGAACATGTTCAAGCAGCTTTTGGATGTTTCCAGAGAAGGAGACTCCACAACCTCTCTGGGCAGCCTGTTCCAGTGTCTGTCACCCTCACCCTGAAAAAGTTCTTATGTTTACCCGAAACCTCCTGTGCTCCAGCTTGCATCCTGCCAGTGCTTTAAGGGCTGAAATAAACTCTGACTTACAAGTCAAGTCCTACAGGCTATAGTTGTATGTAATGGTCCAGATACCTCACAAGTAACAAGCAATAGGGCAAGAGGAAACGGCCTCAAGTTGCACCAGGGGAGATTTAGGTTGGAGCTGAGGAACAATTTCTTCCCCGCAAGGGTTATGAAGGGCTGGCCCAGGCTGGGCAGGGCAGTGGTGGAGTCTCCATGCCTGGAGGGGTTTCAAAGCCATGGAGATGTGGTGCTGAGGGCCATGGTTTAACAGTGGACGTGGTAGAGTTAGGTTAATGGTTGGACTCTGATCCTAGAGATCTTTTCCAACCTGAGTGATTCTACGATTCTGTTTTGTCCTGCTGTTTACTGCCTCAGACTTACCTCATGACCCAGAGTGTCACATTCCTTTCAGCAATACTGGTTAAAAAGCAGCACTTACAACCACTGCCCCCAGCCCAGGGACTTGCACATCACCCTGTTCCAATGCTAGAATAACACCAAAGCCGTGAAGGCTGCTGAAAATGAGATATAAGCCAGTAGTGGAAAGCTGTAACTTTACCAAGTAATCCTCAATCTTACTATGCCTCATTTTAGAGCCAAACAATGGAAGAAGTGATAGATTTTAACCTATTGCCCTTTTATTAATGCCACTTTTCCCCCCAGGAGGCACGCTTTGGGTATTATTCTACAGCTATCAATACCATCACTGCTAACAGCTTAAGCCTCATAACTATAGGGATATTTTTGCTAATACAACAGCTGCAAAACTGTTGACTCCCAAGAGTTTCAGAAGCCTCCAAGACTGAGGATGGGAGGGGAAGGGCTGCAGCATGGATCTGATGTACACAAGCTGTGCCAGCTTCTGCTGGGATGTTGCAAGGACAGTTCAGAGCTCACAGTGCAGTGCAGGAGCTTTGTAACACAGCCCACACGTGGCTGCAAGACTTCTCCATCAGTAGCAATAACCAGTATTTGCTATGAAATGAAATCACCTATGAAGCCATTCAGAAAAAAGGGAGGGTAGTTATTGGCTTTTTATCCAAAGAACAATCCACAGAAGGGAAAATTGACTCATGATTTCAGGCTTGGCACTTCAAAGTGCAACACCGAGCAGTATGACATATCCTAAATTAACCTTAAAATACATTGTTTGGAGCACATTACTATAGTAACAGGAAGCAATGACTTTGAGAGCTTTTAGTATTTCAGCTCCCTTACAGGACAGGCAGTTACCTCCCTAACATCAAACACATCCTCTTCAGAAATGGTGTGACAGGTCTCACAGGGGGAGAAACTGGACTTCTCCCTCCTGTAAGACTCACTTTGATAAAGATCCTTCTCTAGTGACAGTTATTGTCCTAGTAAGCAGATGGTGAATATTTATTTTTGTCTCTTCAGCATCATTCATGCTAAAGCCACCCTTTAGTAGCACATTGGAAAATCCAAGCACTGCTAGACACTAAAGAGTCAATGGGCAATGAAAGCAAAATAGCACTTAGCAGCTGATGGCTTTTCTGAGCAGACTGTCCCACCTCCATCTTCAAATGAGCCTTTTGCTCTTGAATTTGTACTGTGACTCTGACACACAACTCACTGGAGGAATTTTTGGCTTCGCCTTGCTAACAATATAACAGATGAAGTGACCTCAGAAAGCAAAACACAACCAGTAACCAAAACCATAACAACTGTTGGAAAGGAAAAAACTGGAGGTGCTGGAGTTCAGATGGAGAACAGATGTCATGTAACAAGTGTACTCCTCCACAACAGCTCCAGGGAGATGCTGCTACATCTTTGCCTGTAATCTCCTTCTCAGCCCACATCTCCAACACCTTAGAACAGCTCTTGTGAATATGAGTAAACGAAATTGGCTGCAGGAGTGACTGATAATTCAGTGTCCAGAGAAATGTGGCATATACCTGAGGCAAGGGAGAAAGGAAAGACCTGTTCATGACACTCCAACTGGGCTACATTGGTAAGAAGCTGAGGAATCAGTCCTGGCACCATAGGGTAGAGATTTGAATTTGAGAGAAACTCCTATGGCTGGCTTGACATGCCCAAAGCCAGTATCTGTCCTCCTGGTTTTAAGACTGCCCAGAAGACAAACCCAGATATGGCCAATTCCCTCTGGCTGAGGCCAGATCTGTGTATCTGCAGTGTCTGTGTTAGATACAAGAATCCAGAGGCCAAGGGGAATAACTGAAGTGTTAAGGCAGTACCAGCAGCTGTGCTTTTTCCTCCTTATAAGCTACTATCACCTCATGTCACTGAACCAATTCTCATACATTTGTTTGGGGCTACAAGTGGAATAAAACTCATTATCCTTTGAGTCCAGCTGCTACAAATATAGGATTATGGTGTATTTCCAGCTGCAATAAAGCTCTTTTTGAACTAAGGCTCAGTGGATGCACAGTTAATTGCCCTCATAGATCCTTCTGCTTCAAAAGAAAAACATGTTTCACAAACCAATGCATTTCCAGAACTCCTTCATTTGAAGTGACCTGATTTCCTCAAACCTGGAGTTTAACATAACAAAGAGAGAAGGTTCCCCTTCCCTATTCCTCCTAGCCAAGAGTGGCTTGAACATATTTATACAAGCAGCTGAATTTCACCTCGAAACATGAATTCTAAGGGACTTCACAAAGCCTAGAAAACCAAACAGGAGAATGAAGCCATCTTTTGACTGCTGTTACAAACAAAGTAGCATGTCCTGTAGTAATGTGTATGGTGAAAATTTCTGTACCAATACATATTGGTGTGTATGTTCACCCTAAGGCTTTTTTGGATAAAAACCTAACAAAATGCACATGCTATATGGAAAAGAAAAATCCAGGTGTGAGTAGTTTGTTCAGTCTGATATTCTGATACAGATCTGATAACTCTAAATTGTAGATGGCTACTTTGTAATGAGCTTTTCACACAGGGTACTAAATACATATATATATATATATACACATCTATTTCTATAGATTTCTATACACTGTGTACTCCCTAATGTTCATGTTCCAGGTCTAAAATTTGCACCACAAACTTCAGATTGAACTTGTAACAAAATTATTATTCCTTAAAAATGTGGGGTTTGGAATAGAAGTGGCAACCAGGTTCTTCATGAAACAAAGCCATGCCAGGAGATATGTCTTAATTCATCCTAAATCCTATATACATTTGATTCCAATTGTCCAGCTGCCTTCAATCTCTTTCCCAGCCTGAAGTCTCCCCTGGACATTCAACTGTTCATACCTGTAATAAACTTTCGGCAGTTCTTGAGGATGAGCCACAGACTTGAATTTTTAAACCTTCCAGATGAAGTACTATAAAGACTATACATAGGTGTGGTTGTGCAGAATACTTACATAACTACTGATCCAAAAGCAGAAATCAATCACTCTGAAGTGATTTCCCCAGGTTGGCCAAGATGCAGTTGCTTGTTCAAAGCTTCTCACTAAAAATTTCCAACACTTTGAGTGCTCAATCCTTAGTCCTTAGCTCATCAGTTGAGAATAAAGAAAGCAAATCAAATAATCCTCAGATTTCTTCACCCTTCTACAGTGATTTCTAGTGCACATTCAAGCAAGTTATCAAGAGAAGGTACATGAAATAACCCCAAATCAAAACCAACTTTAACTTGTTGATGTCTAAGAAAACCATTGACTAAACAGGGTGCCCCTTTTTTGGAACTATTCTTAAAAACATAATAAAGGCCACACAGCACAGAATTGCCACTGACAGAGCATCAGTACCACTGATGACCAGCTGCTGTATAAAAATGTCTTTCCTCTCAAGGGAGTAAAAGGCAGTGAATGTTCCCTCTCCTTTAACCATCAGTGCTGCAAAATCAACCATGAAGAGAAGTTAAGTTGAGCTGTTCTCTGCTTGGGAGTTATGTGTAATGGATCCCCCTATAACAGGTTACCAGCTTGGAGCATGGGATTTTTTTCTAATAGTGAATATAAAAAAGTGTATCCAATTATGTCATTTCATTCTAATTGGACACTTACAGCTTTCTTCACTTCTGTTTTCATACACGAGCAGGAATGTGATCACTTTTAATTCCTCTGTATAATTCTTTTCTTGAAAACAGGACTGGAATTTCACCAGACACATCATAAATCAGTAATTACAAACCAGCATGAAATTCTGTGAAATGGTCCTTCTGCTGTGGTGATCCTGTTACCAAAGAGGGCTGGTAAGTGAAGGGAGGTACATGTTGAAATACACAAGACATAAGTTATTGAGAAAATTTATTTTATTGGTTTATAGGTCACACCTACCTCTTTATTAAAAAAGCTCTTTATCAACTTTAAAAAGTTACCAGAGCCAAAGTGCATATTTGGAAACTTCTCAACCAATCCCTAAGTAACAGTCTCTCTTATTCTCTTCTCTCTAGAATCATCTGAGTTGGAAGGGACCTCTCAATGTCACCTAGTCCAACCCCTCTGCAGGGAGCAGGGACATCTGCAACTGGAGCAGGTTGCTCAGAGCCCAACCTCTCCTGCAATGGTTCCAGGGATGGGGCAGCCACCACCTCTCTGGGCAACCTGGGACAGGCTCTCACCACCCTCTGTGTAAACAAATTCTTTCTTACATCTAGTCTACATTTCTTCTCTTCTAGTTTAAACCCATCACCCCTTCTCCTGTTGAAACAGGCCATAAAAAGATTGTCCCTGTCTTCCTTAGAAGCTCCCTTTAAGTCCTGAAAGGCCACAAGAAGGTCCCCCTGGAGCCTTCTCTTCTCCAGGCTGAACCCAAATTCTCCCAGCCTGGCCTCACAGCAGAGGTGGTTCCACAGCTCTCAAAACCACCTTCTTGCTCCTATTTTAGCAGACAAAAGTGTAACTATAATACTACGTACCTGCTGCCCTGAGAGATCCTGACTTTTCAACATTATTGTGAGGCTTTGCCATGCTCCAGCAGAGCAAGGATTCAGTGGGATTTTTGGTGGGTTTGAAAAAGGAAAATACCAGGAGGTTTTACAGGAGAGTTTCTGAGGGTGAAAAAGACAAGCTATTATTGAAATTAAATTGTGGGCTACTGTTTTGCTGGTATTTTTGACCAAAAATTCACCTTCATTCAGCAATTCTTTTTAGGTACTTTGGTACTGAACTATCTATAGTAGCAGTATGACAAAGTGCAGCTCCTTCCAAAGACAGTTACACTGGTTTATTATCCACAGAACAATGGTCTGGCTCAGGTATTTTCCATTCAACTCACCACTGAGTTGTAACTGATGGAGAGAATTTTACTTGCCCTTCAACCCACAACCCATTTGCACCAAACAGATGTCTAGAACCTGCAATGACTCCATCACAGCTGGTCAGACTTTGACTGTAAGGCCATGTAAGCAAGACAAGTGATCATCTAGATAACTTTGCATTGTACTATGCTGAGTAAATTTGTTTTACAAGAGACATTCTCACTTAAATACGAAAATACTGCAGCTCTCTATAGGTGAGGAACCCTTGTGCTTAGCTTTCACCTCATTAAAGCTTGCTGTTCTGCTGGAATTGAGACACCAGGGAAAGCACCTGCTCTGAGGCTTTGATTTGCTGTGTCCCCAGGTAGGCTGCACTGTTCCTGGCTGTCTCCTCCAGGAAATACCGGTAGTTCACCATCATGCCACAGGAGGCAGCAATGCCCCGAGGGCTGGTGTCTGCCAGCCAGTTGAGCCTCCACATCACTGAGCCATTCTGGAGGTGGAAATTGGCCACGGGGTTCAGGGCGTAGCCACGATGCTTCTCCCCATACAAGTACCAGGCACAGAGTCTCATGAAGGGGGAATGGAGCACCTGAACTAGTTTGGGGGATCTCACCCACTCGTTGTTGTTTAGGAGTTTCTTTAGTGTTTCAGTGGTAGAGTCTGCTGTGAGCTCTGAGATCTCTTCTTGTTCTGACCTCGTAAAAAGTTCATTTTTTTCCAGTTCTTTAGTTTGTGAGGAGAGGAGACCAACGAGCCACTTGGTGAATCCTGGGATGGGTGAAAGAGTAGAGAAATCTTTTATCTGAGGAAGTTCTTTCTGCAGACAAAAGGAGAGGAAAAAGAATCCGTGAGTTTTGTCCTGATTGACAATGAGAAGTTTGAGTGAAAGAAGAGCTGATCCCCTTTAGCTGGTGTCAAGAAAGGTCTAGGGGTTCTGAGAATTCACTGATACACACAGACAAAAAAAAATAAAATAAAAAAATCACCCTGCCAGTAATAGGTTAGTGGCTAGAAAGCATGGGGAGCACTAAGGAAGTTTAACACTGCCTGAATTACTGTCTGCACACACACAATCTATATAAAAGTACTTATGCACTACTTACTACAACACTACTCACTGGTGTATCATTTTATAGACAGAAATAAACAAATACAATTGCAGGCCATAAAGGAGTTATTCTGAGAAATAAAATTTTTTACAGAAAAAAACACATACCAGTTTTCAAAAGCTTTTAAATATCATTTACTTTTCATGTGCAACTATTTTTTTTTAAATCAGGGCAGTTTATTACTTCAGTCTGTTGTAAAATCAGGAGAGGTATGATTGCCAGATTTTCATGGAAAGAAGTATTTTCCTTTTTTGAAGGAGGTTCTTTATACAGGCCAGCTACTTTTCATGCTATTCACAAACTATAAACTACTTTGATAAAATAGAAAGGGAAGAAACACATTCTTAGTGAAACAATTAATCACAGTTTAATACTTGTTTTAACAAAATAAAACTTCCTCTCTGTTCCTACTAATTGATGAGTTAAAACTGTTCATTATGTAATCATGTAAAGCAAAACATACACAAGGAAAGGTGTGTGTCAGCTTTGGGGCACACCAAAATGACAGATAAAGGAGGTTGTTAAACTCCTTGTCACTTGGAATTAACAAAAGTTACATCACCCAACCCTGCTGAAGAAGTAGGTGGGCAAGGAAGAGAGGGAAGGAGCTGAACTGAACCAACTGCAGTGTTAATTACTGTTAACAACAACAACAGGTTTAATTACTGCTCACATAGGAAGAAGTGGTAAGAACAGAGACATTTATCAACATTACAGAAGCATCTTAATGTCAACAGAAAATTGTCTTTAAATGAGTACAAAATGTAGTTTTTCTACTTTGAGTATTACTGAGATAACCATTAAAAAACCATCACTGCTGAGATGCTGCCTTGCACCAGCCACCTTAATGGGACACATGCTGCTTGGGTGTCTGAACTGCTCCTGGGTGGCTGCAACCTTGTGCTCCACACTCTGCCATCTGCACCCTCTTCATCAGGATGCAGGAGCCAGGGAACGCCAGGCTGGAACACCCCCCTGCACACCCCAGCCAAGCACTGCTGCTCATCACTTCCACCAATGTTCTGGGGTTATTTACACCTTTTTCCTTTCCACACAGCTCACTGCTGTCCTGCTGGCAGCCAGCTCAGACCCACCCCTCCCCAGTTGTGTGATTTGTCACTGCATACCCTGCATAACCTCACCTGCTCCCCTCAGCTGAACTTCTTGGATACGTGAGCCAAAGAAACCTTTTGGGAGCAGACAGGAACAAGAAAGGTAGATCAAGTTACAGAGAAACACCTCATTTCATCTCCTTAGAGAACTGGAGAGAGGAAAAATCAAATTATTTCATAAAAACACTCCTTTCCCTATCTTTCTGAACAAAACAACCATTTTTGTAACCAGAGCACCAGGAGCCCCTGACTCTCAAGATTCCCAAGGGCTGTTGCTACCACAGTCAGCCAGTGCAACACTAGCAAAGCACTCACCTCCTCTGACTTTTTCAAGTCTCTGCTAAAGGACATGATGATATTTTATTTTTAAGAGTAATTCTGGAGCATAGGTCTGTGACAAGATCTGTGAAATGCAACCATCAGGTTTCATCACATTATGCATTTCATAAAAGAAAAAAAATATTATTTGTAAGTCTATGGAAAGAGATGTTTGTGGAAGGCAATTTCTATGCACTTCTTTGTAGGATTTTAGAGAATACAGCATTTATAAACTGTAATAGTTTATTAGAACTGTGCTCTTACTGCAGATCACAGCTACAAAAGGCATGGACAGAGAAAATACGTTTTAATTGAAAGAATGTTTCTTGGAGTAGACAGTTCAGTCTTTTGAGAAAAGTTTCCCCTCTGCCTTTGAAAAAGAGAGCAGTGACCACAGTAAATGAAAAGAAAAAAGAAATACTTGGGGGCAGAAAAAGGGCAGAAATGAAAACAGAACAAAGCAACTCCACAGACTTGAAAAATCTTTCCCTTCCCAACCCTGCACTAACCACTCCCCCATGGATCTAAAGACTATTTATCCATGAGTCAGTCCAAAGTGACTTTATAAAATTTGACTACAGAATCAAATACACTCACTAGCTCTTCCTTTGGTCACTTTTCATCTGTCTCCTCGTAGTTTCTTGATCAGAGTACCTCTAATCATCACACCTGGAATCCACTTTTCTTTAAAGCAGCAGGATCTTACTTAGTAGGGTAGAGAAGAGTTCTGCTCAGATGCTCCCTTGCCAGCTCCACTTTCCTTGACTGAACACTAGCTCCCACCATTACAACACTACTACCACAATACCACAGATCTCCTGGAGGAGGAGGAGGAGGGCAAAAGGAGGCACAGAAGTGAATTTTTAAAGGCCACTGGAAAAATAATTTCAAGATACTTGATCCTGCAGAAAAAGCCAACAGCTCCCAGTTTTGCCAAGCTGGTAATGAGCAGCATCACTTGCTACCTTCATTCCTCCATCAGCACCCTGAAAGCTGACCAGTGGTGACTCTACTGTGACCAGCCAGAGCTTAGTGGCTGAGACAATCAGCTTGTCAAGCAATCTGACCTTTTGTACATCAGCTCTTAATGCTGCCAGATGAATTTCTGCCCCAAAGGGAGGGCTTCAACTCCCTTCTGAAGATTCAATGACCCAGTACCCTCCTGCCTGTCCACACAACAGCGATGGATGGCAACTCAGCAACTGGCTAGGATGTGATGGACCTGCAAATGAACCTTCAGTACAGAAACACAAACCTGGAAGCTCTAATGAGAAGAACCCTTTTCATGTCAGCATCCTTAAAGTAGCAGCAAGCTCCCCCTCAAAGAGACTGGATTTCAAAATGGGGTTTCATTCTTCTGTGTCATCATTCCAGTCGTGCTTTCAAGTTCCTCTTTAGTCCGTAACACAGAGAACACAAGAGATAGGGATAAATCAGTTAAAGTTTTCAAATTAATGACCTATCACTGAAAAATCCTAGAGGTGCTGCTAGAGAGAGTACTGATGTTACTATTGTGCAGCAGGGGTGAAAAAAGAAAGGGGGGGGAAAAAAAAAAGGGAAAGAGAAAAAGGTTATTAAAGGCTATTTTCCTCTAGGTAGGGATTCAAGGAATATGGGATGTGTTTCTGTTTGACCCAAAGATGGGATTACATTACTTAAAGGGGTTTTCTTCTCTAACTATATTACTCATCCTATAAAAGATAGTGCCTTTGAGAAGATATTGCTTAGGTCTCTTTCATGAATTCTTCACAGATATTTGGGGTTAAAACCTGATAGGGGAAGAAGGAAGGTAACGTTGAAATTTGAGAAGCAGAAACTTCTTTCAGGTACAAGGAAAAACTGAGTGGACCAAGAGAAAAGGCTGCTTAGCACAAAGTCAAGTCCAGAAGACTTCTGCACTAGCCCTGCTAAGAAAGAAACATTTGAAAATACTATTTTGCTACTGAACAGAGCTAACAGAGCTGTTCAGAGAGGAGCTGAGCCAGGCCCATTAACAATTCCTACCTCACCTCCCTGCTTGCAAAGCCAAGAGGGAACCTACACACCTTCCCCAATAGCCAAAGAGACAATGAACAACTTCTTCCCATACTTGTGTATTAATAAAAACCACTGCAAAGTCCCTAATTATGTAACTGACTTTTTGCTTCCTTTTGATGTTGACTGCTCTTTATCATTCACTTTCAGCAGTGACCTGTTCACCAAGCCAAAACATCCCTCAGGAAGTCAGCAGCTCCTGCTCTACTAATAAATATAAAATGGGAAATTGTGCAGTTTTTATTTCTTTGGACAGATAAGCCATGGGAAAGTGACCCCATTTTGAAGCTACAGTCCAGACCACCACAGATCTGAGAAATACTTGAGTTTAGGGGCTGATCAGAGGCTTCTTGTAGGAAAATAAATAGAGGCAGCGAAGTGTGTGCATTTATGTTCCACCTAAATTGATGTGCTACTTTCTAAGGCTATTGGTGGAGATCCATTAATGTTTATTTTCTTGTCAGAAACCCACACACCATTAAGAAACAGCTGCTTATTTTGTTTTGGGGGAGATTTCTGGGTTTGGTTGTCTCTTAGTTTTGATTTTTTTTCCTGCAGAAGAGAGCACATTTCTCCTGTTATCCATATCTCATCTGGAACTGTCTCGTGCTCTGAAAGCTCTAGTCCAAGGTCACATTTTTCATCAATGAAAGCAAAGCCTGTTTTGGAAATTATGATCTCCCCAGGTCAGCCAGAACAAATTAAGGTAGCAATTATCAACAGCCCAACCAGAAAGCTAAAATCTGCCACCAATTGTTAAGCATTCTATTAAGTCACATCCTAGCTATCCATTTTCTCCCCCAAACGCCACAGGCCATAAAATCCTAAGCAGCTTTCTCAAAGGCTTCACCACAGTTATCTGTGTCTGTCATCTGCAGCCTGAATTGCTATGATGTACCTTCTGTGGAGCTGCAGCCCATTTAGAGTGGCTATAAACACATTCTGAATTAAATGCCTGTCTAATGAAACCTCTCTGGCTACACATTCCCCAGCACCTACCAGCTTGCTACAAACTCATCTGCCTGCCTGTTTGCCAGCACCCAATCTGGGGGTTGTTTTCTTACTACTTGTCTGAAGTTGTTTCAAAATCCAATTTGTTTGGGGGAACCACACAAGCTTAAATTTAAGAAATACAAGATTATTTCTGTTGTCTGCTCCCTGCTTTATATACATTAATACAACCAAGACTCCACAGAATGCATAGGGAGCCTATTTTCATATTTCTACAAGGAGAACTGAGACCAAAGTGGTATCAGTGGACTAATGAATTCATTCCACTGGTTATCCAAGTTAAGCCAAACAGGAGATGCTCAGGTAAGAGAAGCCTGTTTTCAAAACCCTTCTATATTATTCATGCAGCACTTTTGTCAAGCAACTACCAGAAAAAGAAAAATCTCTTTAGAGCCACCCACTTTCTCCCAGGATGTCCTTTGTAGATGACACAAGCTCCATCCTGCTCTGATCTCCATTGTACCCCTCTCCTTTACCCAGTTCTCTTACAAGACCTGTGGCAAACTCTAAATTCTAAGGTCTAGGTAGAGATTAAAGATCCAAAGTGCTAACTGTGCACATATAAAGAGATGAAACTGAGGCCCCACTTCTGTGTCTCAACTTCATATCTCCTCCATCTGCTTAAATTAGCCAAAATTCAAAAGCAGGGGCCATTAACTTCCATGCAGGGCCTCAGACTAACAGTGCTTAACAGTGAGGGTTGTAATCTTCAGCAGAGCCTCTACCACTGCAGTTTTCTTAACAGTCCTAATAAAAACCCATTTGCAAGAAAGACTTGATGAGAGAATCTGTGTGTGACATTCTTTGAAGGTGAGAAGGTTCACATTTAGCATGTATGTGACCAGTTCAGGCAAATCAGCAAGATTTCTAAAATAATTAAGCTCTATCTTAACTGTCCATTAATGAGATTTTAAGGAATCTTGTTCTAACTGCATTTATAGATGTAACTTTATAGTGTAGATACCTGCTAGATCAATGTTTCAGCACAGTTTTTTAAAAATGCTGCCAAATAAAGGCTTCAATGGTGAAAAAAAAAGTGGCTATTAGCATATTTCTAACTTAGTGCATGTCTTTGTCTGATCACACATTCATGACAGGAATTTTGAGTTTTCTTTATGAAGAATGACAGTTGAGAATTCAGTTTTGAGGTTACAATGGTACTTACAAGTAGAAGTGTTAGAGCAGGTCAAGTTAAGGCAGAGTCAGATAAAGGATTTTTTTTACTAGTGGATAAAAAAAAAAAAGTTTGCAAGAGTTTGTAGTGCCTTGGGAAAATAGGAATCAAGCAATGTTCTGCAGATCAAACACATGTCCACAGAAGTTAATTCAAACAAATGGCAAGTTATAAAAGCGTATTAATCATCAACCATTCAAATAGAATGAAAAACAAAATCCTCAACCCCTTCAAATGGTCTCCTCTTCCCAAAGCATTTTATTCTCAGATAAATGAAAGAGTCTCAGCTTACATAACCTGGAACACTTGGTGGTTTAGCAGCACTTTAAACAATTTGTTTATTGCAAAGTCATGCAAACGTTACATAAACCCCCTTTTCCCTCAACTATCTATTTTTATAAATGCTGCTGGAAACTTGCTTAATGAGATGTAATTCCTGACCCAAGATTTTTTGCTGAGGCTGTGTTGTTTCAGCTGCTGTCACCCAGTCAACTTAGCACTCCTGCTGTACCATTTGTCTCTTTTAAAGTGACTACAGAGCTGCTCCAAAGAATTATTTCTAACCTGAACACAGGTGACCTTGGAAATTCTGTTACTTACACCTGACCAGAGAGAAAGAGAACACACATGCAATTAATGCACCCAAGTAGGACTTCCAGAATTTTGGGAGACAGGTAAAACAGGCTGCCAGGAGTTTTCCTCCTCCTATGACCCTGCCTTGGCCCTGAACTACCTAACTTTGTAGAAATTTCAGGGTGTATTTTGAAGCTGAAATACACAGAGCTTCTCTCCACTGACGGATGAAGCCCCCCTGAGATGGGAGTCACAACACTTACAACAAAAGCTGAACAAGTAGGTGTTATAGAGGTGCACCAAGTAATTCTGATAACAACAGAATGATCATTCAGGGTCACTTCACAGATGTAGAACATGTCATGGGAGATGGGTCTTGCAGAATTCAAGACAACAAATTCAAGAACACCACCGTAGA
Source organism: Brachypteracias leptosomus (assembly GCA_013401335.1). Classification (NCBI taxonomy): domain Eukaryota; kingdom Metazoa; phylum Chordata; class Aves; order Coraciiformes; family Brachypteraciidae; genus Brachypteracias; species Brachypteracias leptosomus. The sequence goes on along the minus strand of VYZX01014209.1, from coordinate 33,016 downwards.
ACAAAGAGGAAGAAAGCATGAAGGAGTGGGAAGAAAGTGGGATGAAATGAAAAGAATAAAAAAAATATTAACAACATCAAAGAGTGGAAGAATAACTATTAAAGAACCACTTCCATCATGGATAAATACTCCTGGCTTATCCTTCATAGCTCTTTTAGCCCTGCCGTGGTACCAAAGAGGTTTATCATCAAGAAAAGGGACAGTATAGAGGCAACACGTGGAGTCTGTTGTACCTTTAATATATAGATATAGAATAAATATAAAAAAGCAGCTCAAGTTTTGCTACAACTTCATGGTCCAACTTGCCACACAAAACCTTACTAACAGAGGTGGGGAGATTCAGATGAGACATTAGGAAGAAGTTCTTGCCCAGGAGGGTGGGGAGACACTGGCCCAGGTTGGCCAGAGAGGTGCTGGAAGCCCCATCCCTGGACATTTGGAAGGCCAGGCTGGCTGGGGCTGTGAGCAACTGATGTAGTGGGAGGTGTCCCTGCCATGGCAGGGGGGATGGGACTAGATGATCTTTAAGGTCCTTTCCAACCCTGACAACTCTATGATTGTATAATAATAACAGCATGTTTTTCATAACATCATAAAGCATTTAAGCTGGAGGTAATAATTTTATGCTTAGAATGTATTTAAAGGCACCTCAGCCAAAGTGTTTCCTGTTCATCGTGTGTTTGATGAACATTGAAGAAGGGCTGGATTTGACAACACTGAAATGTACAAACTCTGTCAGAAGAGTAAATAAGAAACACTCTTCTTTAGGACACATCAGATTTGAGAACTTGCACACAGGTTATCTAAGTATGCTAAGTCTATTTTCCTTTATAACTCACTCATAACTTTTCCAGTGTTACAAGCAATTAGTGAGGGACAAATAGGTTGTCAATAGGGTTACCTTCTGAGAGCAACTCAATTATCCAGAAATTATTTTTCAGATGTGAAAGCAGATAACTGCATGAATTCATTTCAATTTCCCCTCAGTCAAGATCAGGCAGATGGCATGGCCTAATTATACCTGGACTACTGCACTTCAGACAGTTAATCTAAAAGCTATTCCAAAAGCAAGAAGCAACAAAATTCAGCCAAAATGTCAATTAAAAATAAAATAAAATAAAATGTAAAACTTCAGGGCAGCCAGAAATGTTTCAGTAGCTGACAATCAATCATTTTGTACTAGTAGAAATTCAGTGCATCCAATTTTAAGTGATTTTTCTAAGTAGAACTGAAGTTATAAATCACAGACAATTTTCCTAACATCATTACTAATCCAGATGTTGGAACAATGACTATAAACACAAGTAGTGATCATTATTTTTAGAGTGGTAGCTTTGTTAATAACTTAAGTGGAAAAGACTATTAAATAAAATAATGTACTCCACACAGAAATGTGACTGTTTCCTTCATAGATAAATTAATGAATTTTCCTTCCTTTCTCCAGTTGCTTGGAAGGTTCTACAAGAAGTCCTAAAACTATCCCAAATAATCCCATAGCATGCAATGATACTATATAAATTCACAGAACTGACTTGTATAAAGTAACTGATTCCTGTGACTTTCAAAAGTCAAAGACATCTTCTTTACTATACTGCAAGAACACCTTGGCAAATGTCTTTTTTTAAAATATATATATTCAAAGCAAGCATGCAAACTGCATACATAACCAGGGGTAATTCAATAAAACAAACAGGAAAATGAATTAATTTTGTGGGCAGGAACTATTTTTGTTACTGGAGCAGCTGTAAGATTTTGAAAAAGGAAGAATCAGGTACACTGATGTGAGAAAATGTTGATCAGGGGCCTGGAAGGGAACCTGTCCTCATGCACAAACAATGCCCCAGCCACTCAACTGAGAGACAGTCACCAATCATGTAATACACTACACTGCAAATTACTAAAGCTAGAAATAATGAGGATGTACAATGAGTAAATAGAGATTTAGGAGAGAGGGACCTGGGGGTTCTGGTGGACAGCAGGGTGACCATGAGCCAGCACTGTGCCCTTGTGGCCAAGAAGGCCAAGGGCATNGAGACATTCAAAACCTGCCTGGACGTGTTCCTGTGTGACCTGATCTAGGGGATCCTGCTCTGGCAGGGGGATTGGACTAGATGGTCTTTCAAGGTCCCTTCCAATCCCTGACATTCCATGACTCCGTGATACTCATTAGTACATTAGGCAAACACAAATAATTCACACAGTGCATGTCAACTATGTGAGGTATCTACATCTAGCAGCCATTAACCAACAGCAGAAAATGTTCTTCCAAGTCTTTATGTGTCTCCAAGGGTTGATCTAGTAAGAAGTTACAAGCAGCAGCTCCTTGCCTTGAGCAATGACACAAAGTGGGAACCCCAGCAGGAATTTAAGGGGAGCCCCTGGCCAAGCAGCAGCCCAAGCACACCCTATCACACCCACCTGCAGCTCTTTTACAACCCGCTTGATGAGGTAAGTCCCCAGCTCCACACCTTGCAGTCCCTGCTGAGTCAAACTGATTGAGTAGAAAATTGCTGTGGTAATTTTGTCTGTATCTTCTGTTTCTGAAGGCACTTCTTTCACTATGTCCTGGGAAAAGAAGAATTAAAAAGAAGTGAGTAGTAGTTATCATTGTTATGGGGGAGGAGGCCTTACTATTTAACTTTCCAACGTGTTACCACTTTTCCCCACTGTTTTATTCATTACCCTCTGTGAGAAACAACAAAAATCTAATTAAAAAGTAGAAACAAGAGCTGCTTCTCCATTAGTAAATGGAGGAAATAATTGTAACGTTGCTTCAAATTTTCAGAAGTAATCACAACAGCTTTGAAGTTTTAATTTCACTCATTATCTCTGCTTATATATATTTCTTATCTTTTCTTATTCCTCTTGTGCTTAAACAAACCCATAACATTTCAGCTTACATAATACAGCAGATATACAGAATATCCCTGTAATTGTTCAGTGCCAATTCTCTCATCTCTTAAAAAAAAACAAACAAACCCAAATATTCCCAAATTATAAGGAATTACAGATTTTAAAAGAAGTACATGGCAATGTGAGCACTTTGCTGTGTACCAACTGCATCAGTGGCTGTACCTGGATGCTGCTGGAGATATCACTGGTCAGTGCAACGTGCAAGACTATCAAGGGTTCTCCTGGGATTGCACAGTGGGAAAAAAAGTAGCATCTTCTATAGGACCCAACTCGACGTTTCAGGTCAGTCCAGTTTCTGACAGGATGCACAGCTTCAGAACTCAATGAGAAAAGAGAAAAAAGTCATTTTTATTTCTTCTTTCATTTAAAAAGAGAGGTCAGCTGCCAACCCTACAAACTCAGAACTTTTCCCTGTGATGTCAGTGGTAAAACTCTCCCATCAAATAAGGAGAATCAGGTTGTAAGTGAAAACTGTGACAAAGCAGATTGCAAAGGTGTGTTGTACACCCACCCACTCTCCCCAGTTTTCTTTGGGATACACTTAGTATGTATCTGAGATTCCCCTTGCACTTTCTGAGCAATACAGGATATGTGACTGGCATGACTGAAGTCACTGAAAGAGTCTGAACACACCCTTAAGGAATTTGTTTTCTCAAACTACAAGTAGTCTGTTATCAATCCCACACTCACATCTTCAACTAATCATCCAAAATATTCTTTTCTCTCTTACATATTCAAGGTTTAACATGTTTGCCAAAATACCCTGAAGGTTAAGTAAAACATTACTAATTATTTTTGTTTTGAAAATTTAGCTTGTGTGAGATCTCTTTTGTTTGCCTCATCAACATTTAGGCTGTGTAATTTCAGAACTCTATTTAGAGATTCATTTTTCTTCATTCTTTTTATATGACAGGCACACAACAAAAACAGCAGCAACACTTCTAGGAATGTGGGAAGAGTAACCAAGAAGGTTGAGAGAAAAGACAGCAGTAAAGTGCAGTATGTGAGCTAAAGAATCAAATTATGGGACAATGATCCTCTTATCATTTACTTAATTCAGTTTTTACATGGTGCTTTTTATTGTGTTAAATGCAACAACTCCTTAATTGTACTTTGCCTATGGTTCAGTACTGAAAAGCAGTATCTTGAAAAGAGTGGATCTGTGCAGTCACAAGCATTTCAGCACCTTCTCATCAGCAACTTCTAGCACTTACTCACTAATTTTCTGGAGTACTTCACAAGGTGATTGCCAAGTGACCCGTTCCAAGTTCAGGAATCCAGTGGAGAACCACTCTGAAAGCATGTTCTTTAGGACTCCACTCATCTCCTGAAAACAGAAGAAAGATGAATTTATCTGCTAAATAACCCAGGTAGAACACATGAATGTGAGTAAAGACAACTTTGATTATTTCAAACTACAACACAGGGAAACTCCAAGTAAATTAATGCATGTCTGAGAAGATGAACCACGTAATAGTTCAGCCTTCCTCACACAGAACTAAAACAATGAAAATGTTTAAAGACTCTGTAGGAAACCAAAGACAGGGAGATGGAGGAGAATGCAAGGCAATGTAGATGAAAAGCAGACAATAAATACAAGTATTTGAGCAGTATTGACAACAAGGCCCCAGCTGCACAAGTGCTCAGATTTAAATACCATGACAAAAAAAGTCATGGGAAATTGGATGAAAATAAGGACTTGAATTTCACTATTACTTCTCTACATCTGAATCTCTTGAGTATTCAGCAGCTCCTGCCATATTCCTTACCATATTCTATTAGTCATCTCTATTATATTAAACTTTTTTTCCACTTCTTTGTGAGAAAGGTGAACAGAGCAGTGATTTACTCCTGCACATTGTGCACCAGGATTAACCCATGGATCTCCAAGGCACATCCCAGACCTACTGGAGGTGACTGGAACCCACACAGACACATGCAGGTAGCAGTAAACTACAAAAACACTTCACTTTGGACTTCAGTATGATACTGAATTGAGGTCAACTGTAACATTAAATACTCTCAGAAACGCTCATCATAATAATGAATTTTATATTCCCCACTAATTTCCTGCTGCCTGTGTTACTCAAGATTCTCCTGTCTAAAATTCTGCAAGTTTAGAAAGTATTCTTGAGCTCAAGCAATTATTTCTTACATTTGCTTTATATACAGGACACTGGGTGATACCAGCTTACCAAGAGGCTGGTCAGAAATGTAGGCTTACCTGAAACTAATTTAATAACCATTGATTTTAAAACAAAAACTCTTCACTTTCTATTCAGACTTATAATAAATAGCCACCACTGTACATAAAATAGACAAAAATTTATGCTCCAATATATTTCAGCTTGCTTCAAAACAACAGAAAAAAAAATATAAATCTGTCCAGAAAACACTCAATATTTAAAGCATCTTTCCAAATCTGAGATGTAGTGTCAGGACTTTCATAAAAAAGCAAAAATATTTCCTCTTGTAATCTAACAGAGATGAAAGTTGTAGAGACACTTGTCAAGAGACACACATCAAAGAAAGTTCCTGTTGGCCAAAGTAACAACTAAAAGTATTCTAATATTGGAAAAAAAAAGGACAGTTTTATTCTTTCATTCAACGAACTAGAAAAATCTAAAATTTTTCAGCCCTGACTCTGCTTGCAGCCAAATCTGATCAGATACTTCAACTGAAACCAATCCACTCAAACTTCTAATTAAATGAACTCCTCTCATAAAATCTCCTGAAGTTGACAGTACTGACCAGAGTCATGGAGTTTGCAAGGTGAATTCATAACAAATCCTGGCCCTTCTCCACAGCTGAAGTGCAGAGGCAGATTTTCCTCTGGTTTCCCCTTTTTCCTACCTACTCCTTCTACACTTCCCAAGTTGTTAGTAAAATGCACAGGCTTTTGGGTAGCATCTGTCTTAGTTTATGTGGAAATGGCTTCTATAGGAACCACCTAGAAGAAAACAGCCATTCATCCACATAGAAAATTCTGTCATGCATGAAAATTTTATGCCATCTTTCTGTATTTTTTCAGTAGCATCCTCAAATACACAAGAAAAAAAGAACTTCCTTATTGAAGCATGAATTGACATATACTTCAAACAGTGAAAATGTCAATTGCCTTGTTCCAAATACAGGGAGTATCCATGAACTCTTCCATGAGGTCAGCTCTTCCAAGCCTTGTAAATTAGTTTTTTGTTGGTCTTTCTTATTAATGCTCTTTTTCAGTTATATAAAACTGTGCTGAAAGTCTTCTGCCAATTGTACTATCTGCACTTGTAGCACAAGGCTGAACAAAGCCTGCATACCCTAGTAAAAAAAAAGTTCTGAAATGAATATGAAACTGAAATAATACAAACAAAATTAACCTTAAGTATGTTTCTAGGGTAACCAATCTCCACTGGAAAACACTGGAAGCCACATAATCATAGAGTGGTTTGGGTTGGAAGGGACCTCAAAGATCATCTAGTTCCAAGCCCCATGGCAGGGACACCTCCCACTAGACCAGGTTGCTCAGAGCCCCATCCAGCCTGGCCTTGAACACCTCCAGAGATGGAGCATCTACAGCTTCCCTGGGCAACCTGTGCCAGCGTCTCACCACCCTCAGAGGGAAGACTTTCCTTCTAATTTCTAATCTAAATCTACGTTCTTCCAGTTTCAAGCCATTACCCCTTGTCCTATCACTACAGGCAGTTGTAAAAAGTCCCTTCCCCCTGTAGGCCCACTTCAGATATGGGAAGGCCACAAGAAGGTCTCCCTGGAGCCTTCTCTTCTCCAGGCTGAACAAGCCCAACTCTATCAGACTGTCTTCATAGGAGAGGTGTATGGCAGCAGCATAAAAAGAAAGCTCTGAAAAAAAATACACATATGTGAATATCTGCAGAAGTCCCACTGAAGAACTGAGAGACATGAAGGATCCCACTCAACAAAATCCACCCAAGGAATGGACAGTGTCACCATCTGTCACTGACACTTTGGCTCAAAGGCTTCTGCCTTCTGTCTGAAGGTAACACCAACCTACGCAGCAGCAGTAAGGGGGAGAGGTCACATAATAAATGGCATTAAAAAGGACCAATTAGCTACATCCAAACTTTACAAGTAGAACAGTTGAGGGACACATGCTGCACACCTTCCTCTGCCTAATAAATGGAGCTACTGCACTTTTAGAGCAAGTCTAATGATTTGGGGGGCTTACCAGACACAGATGTTAAACTTGTGCTGCCTTTCTACCTCAAATGAGGTAGTAATTTTTCACATTTTCTGTGAAAAATGCATAATTACTCTTGGCTCAGGGCACATAAACACTTGATGTACTCCCACAACATATCACTCAACTGCATTTAGAGTAGCTGTAATCTGTACTGGCAAAACTGTTTTTGCTGATGCTTCTGGGCTGGTGGATTAGAGAGAAAGCAGCAGGTAAAACAAATGTACTGAAAAGTGCTCAGAATTGTCCATGTAACAGCATCTACAAAAAAGGGCTCTTTCCAGCACAGCTCCTGAGCAGTGCAATTGAGCAGGCACTGGCCTGCAATTTCAACAGGGCCTGCATCAGCCACACTTATATGGGGAAAAGATGGGCTCTTCATATATTCTGATTGTTTTGTTTAGTCTGGCTTTAAGATACTTCCCTAGTGAATCCTTGTTTCTGCAGAGCTCTGAAGTTTTTACAAAATAACCATAAATCACTTTGGTCAAATATGCCTCAGTGTAGTGAAAGTCTCCAGGTATTTCAGAATTGTTTGGTTTGTTTTCTTTTGTAAGGGCACACAGAAAAATAAGCTAGAGTTGTCAGATCTGGGGTCAAACAGATTCCTACAGCTCTCCAACCATCCATCTGCTGCTGGAACAGCACCTCAAGTTGCAGTGCAGCAGGGAGAAGAGAAAACTGCTGATGGCTGCACTCCTGGCAGGCATCATCCAAACACTGCTCTGCATCTACTGCCAGAAACAGGGCTCAGGTGGCAACAAGTGACTTGGGAGAAAGACAGTGCTAGTACATGGAGCTGTGGGAAACACAGGAATCGGGCACTTTGCTTCTTGGAAGCACCCACAGGTTTAGCAAGTAGGCTCCACACAACGGGACATAGTAACACCCAGCTGGACTGAAGGCTACAAGATGCAGAACACACTCTAGAGCTACTTCTATTCCAAAGGGTTTGTAATGATAGGACAAGGAGTGATGGTTTTAAGCTAGGAAAGGAGAGATTTAAGCTGGATATTAGAAAAAAGTTCTTTAACATGAGGGTGATAGATCAGGGGAATGGGCTGCCCAGGGAGGTGGTGGAGGCCCCAGCCCTGGAGTCATTCAAGGTCAGGCTTGATGGGGCTCTGAGCAACCTGCCCTAGGTAGAGATGTCCCTGCTGGTGTAGGGAGGTTGGACCAGATGATCTCTGGAGGTCCCTTCCAGCCTAAAACATTCTATGATTCTAGATGTGCTTCAGCAACAATTTGGGAAGAAAAGAATATTGTTTGTGGGGAGTTACAACTCCATTCTGTCAGCTGTAAATGACAACACTTTAGAACACAACAGGGCAGCACCCAGAGCAAAGCATTAAACAGTTTCAGTTGGGAGGGACCTTCAACAACCATCTAGTCCAACTGCAGCTCTGGATGTTGACAAAAATTCCTAGTGCAGAAAGACAGAAACCACTTTATACCACCCAAAGATGTATTCAAGTCATCTGAGCAAAATTCTACGTTGTGTTTAAGATCACAGTATCCACTGTTGCTGAAAGGCTGGACTCCAGCAATGACAGTCTCAAGGCAAGTTCTCTTATTTTGTAAATTTAGTGCTTAAGTAAATTCTTATTTTCATTTCAGAAGCTTTTCAAGTCATAAAATTACATCTCCACCATTTTATTAACATGAGAAAAACCCCACATATTTCTTATTCAGCATCCCGATTTTAAATTTCAGCAACACGACATACTCAGATGAGTATTGAAAACTCCCAGCTATACTTCAGTTTCTACAAGCAGAGTATAATAAATTCTTATAGCTTTTTTTTTCATTCCACATTCTCATTACAAGACAGCAAATTACAGGCTTTTTGATCCTCACATTAGGTCCCTATTTATTGGGCAACAAATGGGAAAACTCTTATGAATTTTTTTTTTTATTAAGAGAAACTGCCTTTCTGATGAGGGAACTACTTCAGTTTCCCTCTCAAACTACTAAAAAATAAAATGCCCCTTTCAATGAAAACGCATAAACAGATATTTACAGAAAAGCATAGTATGAAGCAGCAGTAACTAACACTTGGTGCATACCCAACAGATGGTTCAGTTATTGTTAGCTGCTGACAAATATGACAGGGCTACCAGAGAATTATCCTGCTGGCCTCACAAGAGTCCCATTTCCCCGTGGCTTTGGAATGGCTGAAGTTTTTACACTGACTTAGACATATTCTGATATTGCCAAGTGTTTAAAAGTGTCTTTGTTTTTTCTACCATCACCCCCATACAAAACACCCCCAGGGAGATATTGACAAATACACCCGTTGGCCAAATGGGATTCAATAGCATGACACAAATTAAAGGGGGCTGGTGTTCTGCTTTTTTTATTGTTAATAGTAACAGTATTGCTGACAACTTCCCTGGTTCTTGTGGTTTATATTGTTTGATGTCTTATTCCTAAAAGAAAAATAATTATTTTATTTCTTTTTCTTTTTTTCTTCCCCATTTTGCCTTATTTAGACAGTGAGTAAAGTTTGCACAAGCATTTTCTAGTTGCTTCATCACCACTGTGTGTTTTTTTACTGTAATCTGTTGAACAAATAGAAAATAGAAATGCTTCCTCAACCAATATCTAATGGTCCAAGCTGCTTCTGAGTTGATACATTTTGAGGAAATAGAAAAATATTTTATTTTTACAACACAGCAGAGGGTAATTCTTGTTTTAGTAGGTCTTTCAAAATGCAAAGTAAAAACTAAGGACTATCTAAGAAATATTTCAGATGGTTTAGGCAAAACCAAAACCCCAGTAGGCCATATAATGCATTCTCTAATTTTCCTCCAGCACAAGAAGACCCATTTAATTTTATTTCCACACTTCCTTGTCAGTGTAGACACAAATACACTGAAGTTATAAAATTCTTGTTGCACATTTGTCTTTATATATGTTAGAATTCAAATCAAATCCACAATAATGAAATGGACATACTGGATCTTTGATAGGTAAATACCAAACACTTCATAGAAAAACTTAGAACTTTCATTTGTTTCTCTAGTTAAGGGCTTCTTAATGTTTAAGGCAATATTCAGGTTCTCCACAGTGAGTGAACAGATAATCTAATCCATTGATGAATCCTCATCAATGAGGCCACAGCTCTTTCAAGGCAGTACAACTGGGTGAAATAATCACATCCTTCTGGGGATGTGTGTAGGCAAGACATCTATCAACATAAATATTTCCCCTCCCCAAAAGGGGAGGATTAGTGCAAAATAATCTCCCTTAAAGCTTTCTCTACCATTTCCAATTCCTCTGGTAAAATTTAAAGCTTTTTCCCCTGATAATACAAAGGCCAGTGCTCAAATCTGTGAGAAAGCCTTAATAAAAAAACATAATTCAAGGCAAAGTCCAACTTTAGGCCCTTGCTGTGCTTAGGAGCAGTGCTAAAAGAGCTAAAAAAACCCCAAACAATTATAGTATTTCTTTCTTTCTAGCAGACCAATAAAAGAACAACAAGAGTACAGATACAACCCAATTACTACTTCATAATGGAAGCAGGTTTATTTATAGATCAATTTGACAAAAATACTACCATTTTCATTACTTTTTACTAGCAACCCAAACCTTTCACTGACTTTTTCTAAATACTGTGGAAAGCTGAAGAATATTTTAAAAGCAATAGTTGAATGATCTGCTACCTGAAATAATGATGTTGTGATTTTTTCACCACGTATTTCAAATGCTGAAACTGAGTAAGCAAACAAAATGCAAAAAATCTCAAGAGGGAAATGCTGGCACAGAAAAAGTAGTACTGCAGGTGAGAGGGTTCAGGAAGAACTAGGCTCAGGAAAGAGATTTTCAGCAAATTTCACTCTGTGCATTGCAAGAGCTCATCAAAAAATCAACTTGCTTATACAGACACTGGAAAATGTGTTTCTCCTTTGGTGGAAGGAAGATAATGTAGGAAAAGAACAGAAGAGAGAGGAAAAAAAGTCAAACAGCATCATGAAGAAGAATTAGGCCCAGCTTTACTGTAATTTAACTTTTCAAACAGTGTATTATATGCCAGTACTGGTTTTTATAAATGGACATCTCAACATTATCCATGGGGTTTATGATAGTAAAAACTGATTCATATATTAAATAGAAAATAAAACCCACTTCTGGACAGACTGTGAAGAAAAATTTCTCTTTACCATATGTCCTGTATGTATTTTTGGCAGACTATTTGGAAAAAAAAGGATGTATAGCTTCAAAAATAGTTTCTCACTAACTTTTTGCCATTTGATTATCAAGAAACTCACATCACGAGTATTCATCATCTTCTGCAGAGTCAGAGATGTCATAACAACTTCACTGAGGGTATCTATAATTTTTCTGTCTTGTTTTAGGTGACAATTCTGCCATCTAATAACTAACTTAAATATAAACTAAATCTTATTTGCAGCACGTTGCTTCTCTCTGCACAATCCATCATTTCAAGCCTTTTCAATGCATTGTTCAGGGTTTATGTTCAAGATCTATGGAATTCTTCCAGTAAGGCAGCCACCATTCTTCCCAGTTTCTTATGTCAGCTTTTCCAACCCAACTGGCCTTACACTGGATCCTGAAGGCTTCTGATTTAATGGACACTGCTAAAATAGTTCAGTGGCTTCAGTGCTCAGAATCTTTCCCAAGTCTAATAATGAGACACATTTTGGAGTGTGGTGTAGCTGGGCACTTGTCACACTGTACATAAAATCAGAGTAAGTCAGGTATTTGCATTTCTTCCTTTACTTTAGACATCAGTTCAACTTATGAGGTGATTTACGAGAGACAACTGATGGCACTAAGAAGGTGTGTGTACTTGGGGGGAATGAAGACAACACTGCACCACTCTGCATTTTGTCAATGATTCAGAACAGTGAAACCAATGGAGAAACAATCATCAGGTAATTTGCACCTTCTTGTTTAACACAAATACCTTGAGAAATTCAGGCAGACAAGAATTTATTGTATGTAATAGTGAACCCTGATGTGTTAACATCCATCCCAAGTTCCAGAGCTTTTCCTATACCTTTTTTTGTCTCTTTCCTGCAGTTAGGCAAACAAGCAAAGAACCATTCTAAAATTGTTCACTCCAAGATCCCAAAATATACGTTATATCTTGAGAACAGTTCTCTACTCAAGACTCAAGTTCTTTATTAAAGAGAAAAAAACCTGTAACAACCCCTTTCACCCTCAAATCTACAGCCTTAATCCCCTGCCCTACAGTTTTCTCAGTTTTTGACATTTAGCCTCAGAACAGGTAATACAGTATCTCACACCTAGGGCTTAACATATCAAATTAAGCACATATGTCCTCACACCACCTCCTCACAAACCACTTGCACCAGCTAGTAACAGCTCCACTGCAGAGACTCAACATGTCCTGCAGTGATGGTGCTCATAGTTATTCTGATGCTTACTTGCAGTAGAAGCAAATAGATTTTAAAGGCCAACCAAAACATTTATTGCAGAAACAAGCCATAACACCTTTCCCAGACACACTGGCGAGAACACTGGAATAGTTCTAGGTCTTGGTTGTTGTGGGAAACACCATGAGAATGACCTAAAAGAAACTCCAAACTGGAAAGAAACAGTACCCAGAGTAAATTCTTACAGCCACAAGCAAAACACCAATGCAAACCAGTTCTAGCCTAATCTCTCACAGCTTATATGCTCTTTAGCACCAACTCGCATTTTTAGAATATATCACATTTGAAAACAAATCTGATCAACAAGCACAAAAAAAGTCTACAAGAACAGATATGCAGAACTAAGCCCAGTCATACTATGAACCCAAACATTTAAAAAATATTTTGAGAAGACATAACTGGATGCTTATGACAGTCCTTTTATTGAAGTTTCAGTTCTGCAGACAGCATTCTCCTGCTTTCAAGTGGGTTTACAACGTTTCTGAGCATACTGTATTAGATGCATGTACATTCATCTGTTTTACACATTTCTATCTTGCTAATTGTGCAAATTCAGCCAGGTTTTGCTTAACATAATCCAACTGGATGTGGAATTTTACCAATGCTGTCGCTACTTCAGTTAAGTGATGCCTGTGGTTAATTGACAGCACTGGCATCAAAAACATCCATTTCTTGTCAAACTTAATTTGGATCTGAATATCGACAAAGGAGTTATGGTTAGTGAATCTGGCCAACTTGCTGTCTTTCTTCACTGCCTTCTGGGAAGTCCTGCCACCTCCTGTCACCTCACTGCACCATGTAACCACTGGCGACGTTCCACCTCACCTGGTGGAGTGGCTGAGGTGAGCCAAGTCATGACAACTCCTTCCTCCTGTTGATATCTTTATCATCAGCATCACATGGCTGCTATGTCACATGTACCCTTATACTGGACTCAGGAGTCACACCACTATATGTCACCTCTGCAGTGAGCTCCTGACGCAGCCTGGCAGCCCCAACATCAGCTGCATTACCTCACACTGCGTCACCGGGGCACTTGGCCACCGCCTTCACACCGGCCCTTCACAGCCTGCAGCCCGGCCTCCGGCTGCCACTCCACTCTGGAAAGCCCCCAGCTTCGCACCACGGGCCGCTCCCTTCCTGAGCTGCCAGCAACACCAGCTCCCACTGGGACCACGGCGTGTGGGAAGGGGCCTTCGATTGTGTCACACCACGGAGACCTCAGCAGCGAATGGCATCCACGGCATACTTTCCAGCCCAATGAGGAAGCTCCATGAGTAGGAAGCCCCAAACCACATCCCCTCTGGCAACCCTTCGCCTGCCTTTCAGAGCCACCCGCCCCCAGCCCAGCCCTCACCTTGACATGAGGACCGTCCAGCGCCTTGGTCGCCAGCCCCTCCACCAGGTCGCCCCTCAGCTCCACCAGAAAGAGCAGCCCGCCCTCCAGGCGGCCCAGCTGCTGGAAGAGACCCCGGTACTGGGGGTTGAGGTAGTAGCGGAGCCGGTCCTCGGCCTGCAGCAGGGCCCCCAGCTCCCTCTGCTGCTCCCGGGCCTGCAGCACCTTGGCGCTGAACTCCGCCACCCGCCCGTGGTCCACGCCGAAGTCGCGGGCTAGGCGGGTGAGGAGCTCGGCCCTGGGCGGCCCGGCCCCCAGGGCGCGGTAATACCGCACGAACTCCGCGCCGCGCAGCTCCGCCGGCCGCGGCGCCTTCTCCTTGGTCTCGTAGGGCGGCAGCGGCGGCACGGAGCGACTGAGCAGCTCCTCCATGCCTGCGGCAGAAGCGGTACCGGAGCCCGCGGGGCCCCGGCACAGACTGGCCGCCATCGAGACGCGACACGGCCCCCGCTGCGCCGCCCAGGGCCCGAGCAGGAGGGGCCGCGGGCTCAGATACCGGCCCAGGCGACTCATGCCGCGCCTCTTGCGACAGCCGGAGGACACCCTCCACCAGGGCCAGGCCGCAGCACCGCCTCCGGGGCCGCAGCGGGCGCGCTGATTGGCTGACAGCCCTGACTGCCAGCCCGCCTCGCCAATCGAGAGCGAGAAGAGTGTGGCGGGGCCAGGGTGGTGTCGGCCGCCATCTTGAGCGTGGCGCGCAGCCAAGCGGGTCACTGGGCTGCCTGGGGGCGGCCGCTGCGCCCGGGGCGTTGCGGCGCTTCACGACTCAGAGCCTTTCCCTCCGAGTGCCCTTTCCCCTAGCCTTCACTGTACAACCCACTGGCCCCGTATCTTTGTCATCTGTCGCTCCCATTCTCCCCTACCCGCCGCTGTTTCCCTCGCAGCACCTGAGGGAGAGGTCTGAGGTGAGCTTGGGCATCACGACGAGCCCATGGCCCTGACGGACTTCAGAAGGCATCAAGCATAGCAGTGGCATGCAAAAAAGTTGATCTTAGGAGCTCTGGTGTCTGTTTGCTCTGAAATAAGTGCAGGAAACCGCACAAATTGTGCAATTTGAGGGTGCAGTCCTGCAAGTGGTGTGTGCCCTTTGGGACCTGCAGCAAAAAACTCCAGTTATGGGCCCAAAGTCCTCCAAAGTGCAACAGGACTATTCATGAAGGAAGGTAAATATATACCTGCTGCTCCTGGTTCAGTCTGAGGTGTATTTGCCTCCTTTTGGCATCCCATGTGCTCTGTCATTACTGTTATGTGGCCATTACACCAAGCAAAACTTGTCAGTGAGATCAGAACTGACCATCAATTTTCTTGACCTTCAGAAGCACAAGACATTCGTGATTCTCAACATTCTAGGTAAGAATTGAGGAGGGAATCAAGCCCTCTCTACCAATGAAGAGACAAACATAAAGGTAGGGCACTGCCTAATTTCAGATTTGTAGAACAATATGTTAGAGCTTCCCAATGAAGGAGAAATCAAAAGCTGTGTGAGCTGTATAGCCCTGAGGAACTGAGGGTCAAGGGATAAGCTAAGATACTGATAAAAGAGGGAAAGCATGACTCAGAAGCATTAAGATATATGAGAAGTACTTAAGGAAACTCCCTTTTAACAACTTTGTAACTTCATTTTCAGCAGAAGAGAAAGACCTCAGAAGTTGGCTGGTTAGTCCTTTTGCTTCACCTCCACTATTTCTATTTGAAAACTGAAATAGAACGTTTTTTAGCAATGCTTTATAGCAAGAGGTGGACAGACTTGGGTTTCTTTCAATAAAAGGGAGCTAGAAATTGAACTTTTCCTTCTAGATATTTAATAATGATCTGTCATCTGTTCTATTTGTCATATATATGATTATATAGTGAACTTTTTTACAACCTATGATGCAGATTTGGTTAACATAATTCTAAAATTCATGCTAACAGCCTAGTTAGTCTTTGTGGCAGTTTTGGTTAACGCACATCAGCTTGTGAAACCATTAGGGCAAAACAGCTGCTTTCAACCCATGGGCCAGAAAACTGAGATACCTTATGCACATACATACACACAGGAAGACACACCAATGTCTTTTTAGTATCTTAAGACACTCCTGCAACTCTGTGGAAATTAATAAAACCAAAACATTAAGGCACTTACAAAAATATTAGTAGAAATCCTTACAGACTAGTTCAGTTTCTGCATGGTTGAGAGATCCCTGTAAATTTCATGATGCCCATGGATGAGATGCTAATACAGGGAGAGGGGTGATGGAATTTGAAGTCTTACAAACTCCCAGGAAATGGTCAGCATTTCTCAGGATCAAATCCTTTTAAAAATCCCACATAGAAATCACTTTTCATTTTGAGAGCCCTCTCATATTGGCCTTGGTTATGATTCTGACAATAACATAGTCCTCTTGCATAACCCACTGGCCATAAAAACCAGCTACCTATATTGTTCATCCCCAAAGAAACATTGTGGTATAAGTTATAAGGCTTTGTAAAGTAAGACATTTCTTTTGAAATCTTCTACTGCTGCTTTTCTTCCCCTGGGGAAAACTATTATCTGCTTCAGCTGCTGCTTGAAAGATGAAAACACCTCTTTGTGTCAGGACCTGAAGGTGCTAATAGACTAATAACCCTGACCAGCCTCACCTGGGCTCTTCTCCACACCCACCCATGGGCCCATTTCAGCACAGCCTGGGGGGCATCGCTCCTTTTCTGAGCTGTGGGTCTCCAACTCAGCTGTGGCCATGCTTGTGCCTGGCTGGGGGTGTCTGATCCCAAACTTGCTTCCTGGCTTGGCTTTGGATCTGTGTTGTCACTATGGATGTACATTATGGTCCTGGACTCCCTGCCCCATAGGGAGCAGCCAGCCCTTGCTGTTCACCAACACCTCCTACACAAAGAAGACCACAGATCCATAGGTAGGTGAGCAAGTTGTTCATGTCCAAGAACTTATTTTCCTTGAAAGAACTTGCTAAATTTTGTAAAATAATTAATTTTATTCTCCTAAAGTGATTTTTGTTTTGCTTATTGAAAACTGAATGTTATTATCAGAAAGCTAGAGACTGAAAGAGATTGATTACACTTTAGTAATTGTAACTTTTGTCTCCAAGCCAAAAGAGAAGCATATAAAGGATGGGAAGTCAATTAGTTCTTTTTTTTTCCTCTTTTATGTGTTCAGATGTTACATAAAAATGTAAAACATGTCCTGGATTCTCTGTTCTGTAGTTCCACTGTAATGAAGATTTCTAATAGATGTTAATATAATCCTGTGGCTTGGGTTTAGTGTTTGCACTTCTGTGTATTGTGCCATGTAAGTGTACGTAGGACAAGAGTCTTAAATGAGGAACAAATTGTGCTACTCTTAAAAAGACTAGCAGACCTTCAATTAACTTCAAAGGGAAGAAGATGGAGCTTTGCAATAATGTCTGTGCCATTTTAGGGGGCTTTCTAAGGCATTACTCCCACCTCTCACAGAGGTATCATGACTATGATTTTATTCTTATGTATAATAATGGGGTGTATACATCAATGTTCTTTTCCTAAGCATAGTTCTCACACTGAGATATCTTAAAATACCTATTAAAAAGACTAAAATGACCTATTTGTTTACTGAAAAACAGCCCTTTTCAGGTTGCTATCAGGAAAAAGACTGAGAGGTGATAAAAGGCCCCTGTTTTCCTTTCAAGGCTGGTGAATTAACAGGGCTCACAATGTCACAGCACAGTGGAAAGCTGTGTTGCAAGCTCTAAATGTGTTTTGTAATAGCTTGGAATAGAGTTTGTAAAATGACTTTAAATGAGAGAGCATCCCATTTGGGAAATTTCATAAATCTCAAAAGGTATCGGAAAAAGAAAATCTGCTGTAGTTACTTAGTCAAAGGCAGAATCTTTTCAGCTCTCTCACTCGCTCTTCAATTATTTAGACCCTCCAGAAAGCCAATTCTATATGGCAGTTCTGAGCCTTGTTTTGTTACAGCTCCCAAAGCCACCTCTTTAAAATTCAATAGCAATGGTCGATTGTTGGAGCTGTAGCCAGTGCTACCTTTAATCTTAATTTTAGATAAATATGTTGTTTTATGGAATTATCTGTCTTTAAGCACGTGAGGCTTGTACACAGAGGCTATAGAATAAATTCTATGCTCTCAACCAGTTTAGAGTTCTGTTGTGAGGGAAGCTGGGTTCACTGTTTCCTTCCTGATTCTTCACATCTTCAAGTGTTTAATTTGCCTGCAGTGAGTTGTTTGCTAGGTAATGAATTACTGGATAGGATAGGTGTCTGTCTTTGAGAACAGATCATGGTAACATTTGTTTCAAGTCATTAATCTCTCTATAGTGAGTAGTTCTTTGAAATAAAGGTTATGAAGCTAAGGATTTTTATTTAGATGTCTGTAGAATTAGAACTTTTATGATAAAACTCTGGTTTATATGTCCTCTTTTTTCTATCATATCTCAGAGTATTTGTAACTGAGTCTGTTCCTCAGACTAAAATGTTTTATCTTTTTTCAAAAAGGAAAATAAGTGCTCTTGGAGACTTTACTAAATGGGCTTTTTAAGATTTCAGTATATAGTTGAGATAAATGTGATACTTTGTACTTAGGACCCATGACTGAAAATAATGAAGTTGCTTGTGTTCTCTGAACATTGATTTGATTTGCTCTATTATCTGATCCTTGATGCTGCTTTTACAGAGTTTGATAGTAAATAAAAGTGGAATATAGAACATGTGTTTACATGTAAACATACTTCATCCTTCAGTGCTTGTAATTAATGCAGAGATTGGCAGCATACAGATTTCATGCTGCTCTTTTCCCCCCTATTTATCATGGGCTCATGAGAAACAGCAACAAAACTCCAACTTTTGTTTTAGTATGAACACTAAAAGGTGAATGTTGGCCAAAGCTGTTCCTACCCCTTATTTTGCCTTTTCCTCACTCTGAGAAGTCTTAGTGGATGACTCAGTGCCCAGCTAATACTTGTATTAGTATTTACCCAGTTCATTCAGTTCCTTGGTATTAATGCCTGTTAAGGCTCTGATAGCACTTTAGAGAAAATGAGGCCAAAGATTTAAGCATATACTTTTAATTATGGCTGACTCTGGTGTAAGGTGGACAGAGTCCTACAGGACAGCATATGAAGCTAATCCTTTCTGCACAAAACTTTTATGCCTATAGCACAAATTATACAGTATAGTAGCAAAGTCTTCCTTATAATTGTTTCTTCTAAACTGATGTTTGTAATTTTTCTCCCTCATTTCTGAGCCAGACTTTGACACTTGCATGAATTTGGATGTCAAAGCAGTGAGTTCTTAATTAAATTACCTCCTCGCCTGCAGTAATAAGGCTGGATGTAAGAGTAAGAAGCTATCTCCCTGTTTTCTTGCTTGCAGTTAAAATTATTAGATATTTTAACAGAACAGAGTCAGGAGAAAGAAGAACAGAGGTCATCAGGAAGGGGAAATTTCATGAATCAAATGTGGAGGGAATATCAAAAGTAATTTGTATTTTATGTGCTTAGTCACAGAAGCTGAATGAGAAACATAATAAAATATTTGTGATTCTTTAGGGGAGGACATAGAACTTTTCATCTGTCCTGATGGGGTTATAGAAGTTGGGCTGAACTCACCTGTGCTCTGATTTAGATTATAAGCAGTATACAATCCCATGTGAACTTCCTAGTTTTCATTGGTGCCTTTTCTCTTTTTCTTTTTCTTTTTTCCTCCTTCATCATAAAAGATTAGATAAATAGTTCAATACAGCCCAATGAGTCTGAGCTCTGCAGTGCTTAGGGGAATAAATGACCTGAAGCACCAACAATTCAAGTTCTTTATTGAAGTAGGGGCTTGTTTTCTTGTAACTGGATTACATGGGAAGTGTTATGTTGTCCACCAGTGACCTTGGCATTGCCCTGGACATCCAGCCTCCCTCTCTCTGTGATTAGACTGTTTTTTCCAGCCCCTTCCAATTCAGCTTCAGGCATTTGCTGAGTTAAAAGGATTTACCAGATCATACAAGAAGGAGTTCAGGATGCAACCTATTTACTGTGTAAATGTTACTTCTTTTACAGTTAGTTTTCAAGTCTGTTGGGATGAGTGTAGGCTGGCTGTTCTAATTCTGTGCAAATTTATTTAGTCCCTTGTATCTGAAAAGCATTCATTAGTTTTAATAAAATAACAGAAGGACTGAGAAATTGAGAGATGTGGTAATTGCTTTACACAGCATGGAACTTAATATTTTGGAAACAGTGTATTTTAAAATCTTTTGCTTTGATGCTAGTGGCAATGAAAATAATGCTTTTATATTGTTGTCTTCAACAGACCTGATATTAAATGTTGCTGGAAGTTCCTTGAGGAAATTATTTTGGAAACTTATCTGTTGGAATAGTTGTGGTGCTTGGACTCAGTTCTGCTGCACACTGGCTTACTCTGTGACATGGAAATGCAGACATGGTTCTATTTCATAAAATCACCAGTGGTCCAATCACATGTGTAATGCTCCAGCTGATGCACTGAGGTGTTTACAGTGTTCAGTTTGTTTATAAAGCCAGGAATAGCAAAACTGCAGGGATGTCAAAACTTATGGCACCAACCTATTAATCTGTCACCAGCTCTAAAGGCTCAATTTACCCTTGAGATATCTCCACGTTATTCCCACAGTTATGCACGTATGAATTGCCAGGGAGGAAAAGGTGATGCTTATTATCATTATGTCTATTGTTTGTGTGCATTTACTACATACTATTTGTTGTTTCCTAAAGTTGCTACAACTGTGGAATTAAAAAAACTAAATCAGTGTTTTTTCAACCAGTTAATCTGACCTTTTGAAATGGTGTTTGCAAAGGAGCTGTTACTGGGAAATACACATAGATCAGCTTCTGTTCTGCTGCTGATCTCATGAAGTTTACTCCCATCGTCAATGGGAGGAGAGAGGGTCCATATAACGTCCATAATGATTATGAAGAGGGCACAGCCAAGCCTCAGGGACAGTGGGAAGAGCTTTCTCCAAGCTCCAGCTGAGCAGTGTCTGGAAGCCAGTGAAAGTTGCTGAGCTTGAGCAGCACTGGAGGTCCAGACCCACCAGCCAGGGCCCAGCGAGCACTCATGGAGTTACTAAACCTTCAAATCTTTCTCACTTAGCAGATTTGCTTTCCTTGCCGAGAATGGATCTTGTTCTAGTTTATGTACTAATAAAATGCATCTGGGAGATTAAAAGTGCTTTAGTGTGCTTACTTCCAAGAGTTGCAAATAATTTTACCAGGCTCGAGCCAATTTTTCCCCACCTCAGAAGCTCCCTGCAGTAGTTCAGAACGGCAGGTGTTGGTGGCTTGTCTCTAGTACCCCCCTTTGGCTGCAGAGTTGTCACAACAATTTTTACCTTAAGGCTTGTGCTCTCTGCTTCCCAGTGAACAACCCTTAGCAGCAGTTTTGCATTCAGAGACACTGGCGTGAGGCAAGGAGATGGTTCTGAAACATATGAGGAAACCTTCATTTGAATGATGAATGTGTTAAATAATGAAGTAATAGCATATCTGTGAGCCTCAGCAAATGTCTGACTGCAGCAAACACTTGAATTTCAAATGAAACTGCTCATTGTGTTGTCATTAATAGTGAAAACCAGATGCTTCTGTGTCAATCAGTCCAAGGGCTAAGGCTCAAATGTAATAATGCAGGGAACTCCTTCAGAGTTAACTTTTGGCTATGATCTAGTCCTTATTGAATTTTTAAGCCTTGCTACATGCAGCTGATGCAGTTAATGGATCCCCATGAGACTTGGGAGCAGAAATTGAAATGTAAATATCTGTGTCCAGTTTCAGAAGGGGAGAGGAGCAGGAATTCTTTCTGGATTCTATACTAACGTGTAGGAAAGTGCTGCTGTGCCATTGCTTAGAGATCTAAATGCAGCTGGAGTATAGTTCATAGTTTTAATTTAAACTTCCATTGATTACTGACCCCAGAGAAATTACCCACAAACTGGAACATGAACACCTCTGCTGTGCAGGGGTGTGTTCCATTTAACATGGTTGTAAATATAGTTATACAAGAGGGAAAAGAATCTTGGGGAGACTTGCCTGATGCTGCAGATGGCTTTTTGCAAATACTGTACCTAGTGGCTGGGGAAATCTCCAAAGGGTAGAAAAAAATAAGTCAAGGCCACAACCTCAATTTATGGCATAACAAAATTAGAACTTGAAAGGACTTGGGAGGAGTGCACCTCATAGGAAGCAACTGTGATTTTGTGTCTCTTGCTGTGCTGCTGTCTTGCTGCCCTCATAATTGAGTGCAGTGCTGAGGATGTGCAGTGATTCTGGTCTTCCTTCTACAGTGGTTAGGGACTGGGGCTAATGACTTTTCAGAGTGTTACACTGCAGTTATGGTGCAGGATTTTAAATGTAGATTTTCACAGCCACAGGCTTCTAACTGGTCACACAGGAATGCTGAATGTGTACTTAATAAATTCATGGTAGTACAGCATATTCAAAGGGCTTGGGTGTGTAGCAAGTCTTTGCATTGATAACTGAGTGATCTTCAGTCCTGCATATGTGGTATCACCTCACTTGGTGTGCATGGATCATTGTGCTCACATGCTCTGGTTATGAGTGATGAATAATAGAGGAACTAGAAAATAATCTTATTTTACATACTAATTGCTGTACTATTTGATATTTTCCTTAAAGTAGAAGTTTTATCACCAGTTTGAATTGAATTTGTATGGATTAACAAAGATTAGTATAGGAGCTAAAGAAAAAGAACCCTAATACTTTGTATAATATTCATTTGGGACAAGAAAACACTTAAAGATTAAGTTGCAGCCTAACAATTCTATGATATTTTTATAATTGATAGAACTGTACTTTTTATCTTCAAAATTCTTAAGTGAATGTCTACACTCTGGACGGGTTGCAGGAAGAACAGCTGAATCTGTTACATGATACCCTGTCTGGGATCAGCACGTGGAAATGTAAGATCCTTGTTAGGAAGCAGAGTGTTGCTGGAATTGCTAAAGATCTTTGGAAGTGGCATTCAAGGTGTGTAATTATTTGTGTGCAACAAAAGAAGAAAGAAGGCTCAGTGTTGTCATTCTTTCATGGATGTTTTGTTACTGCTTATTGGAAGTGTTTGTTATATTCTTCTGATTTCTTTTCTTTGTGAATTTATTGCCTGCAACTTGCAGTGTAATTTATTCCATGGTTACTGCCTTTTCTCATGGCTGCTAAGGGAGAGATGTGTAGGAGCAGACAAATTCACTTTGGCTGCTTGGGTCATCTGTGTCACTGAACAAAGACAACGTGGGTAGTAATGTCTTTTTTTCTATCTGTAGGACTTGCTGTGCATATAAGCTTCCCACCTCGTCTGCTGTTGTGCCTTCCTTAATGTAGTATTTGTTTGAAACCCCTTTCCCATTTAATTTTTTTTTACTTGCATCCTAACAAGGTGTGACAGGGGGTAGCAGAGTGGTAAAGCATGAAGGCCTGTAAATAAAGGAGCTGTTCCATCTTCTTAAATTTGTGTAGAAAAATAAATGTAATGGAGAGAACTGTTTCATATGCTTTTACATTCTTTTCTTGCAGTCACAGGTGTTTTGATGAGGGTTTCAGACTTAGTGTGTTTTTAATGTATCAAACAATTCTCTTCCTGTAGCTTTCAGTCACTCTTTTTAAAATGAACTAAAGGTTTCTCCTTTGCTGTTTAATTATTCTACAGATTAATGCATTGCAAATGGGCTCATTTCTATGTCTCAGGTTAAGCTAGTTCTGTATCAGCTTTTTCTCAATTACTTCTGTAATTAGGACCCATAAACCCAGAGCAGATAATAAAGTAAAATAAAATAATAAAAAAATTAGAAAGGGAGGAGGATCTGTTTGGTTTCCTCAGTAAATAGCTGAAAACTCTGAAGCAGCCACTACAAGGGAAATGATTAAGGAACTTGACAGCCTATGTGTAGTTCTGGAAAGAACATAAAGTTTTCAGACAGTAGTCTCATCAGGGATCCCAGTTGTAAACAGTCTGGAGTGTACCCACTTAATTATATGAAAACCTGGCATGGTGCTCTGGGGAAGAATTAAAAGATGCTAAACCTGCATCCCACTCTGAAGTGGAATATTTAATCAAGTCAAAAGCTTCATTGCACCCTATAGCAAGCCAAGTTAAGTCTAGGCTGTTAAATATTTTATTAGTGTTGATGTTCACTCTAGCCATATATCAGATCCTGGTAACAACAACAGAAGTATTTCTTTCACTTAGAGAGTGTAGGACTGTGATATGTAATTTTCTTTGACACTTATGATGGTTACTATGGGAAGTGGCCTCAAGGAGAGTGATGCTTGAGATAGGAAGTGGCCCAGGATGAAAAGTGCTAAGATGGTCTGGATGCCATACAGAAAGAACAATTCCTAAATGTGTACCATTCTTTATTCTTCTTACAATGCCAGGCACCATTAAATACATTAATATTAAAAAATGAGTATTGTAGTAACTCACTGACACACAGACTATTTTTATTCAAGCCCAAGGACATATCTAAAGAATAAAAAAAAAATAAACCCATGTTCTTTTCTTCCAAGCAGGGTCATATAACTGAAAAAATACAGGTTGCCTTGTATGAGACTTGTGAAGCTGGTCGTATTAAAATTATTTTTTTTTAACCACTTTTAGCACTCTTTCAGTGCTTTGGCAAGTGAACTTGGGCAAAAAGGAAGTTTGTGCTGCAGTCTGGATCCACACTAACCTTTATTGGCTATAAATTATTTGGTAGGTATTCAGTGGTTTACGATGCTTGTGCTGGAGGGCCACCATAAAAGCAGTTACACACATAGGATGCCAGAAATACATTTTTCCTACTTTTGAGATCTTCTAGGACATGGCTTAGGGATTAATTCATGTCTGTGTGCCATAAAGTGAAATGATAGCTGTCTTCTCCCTAAAATGTGTCTTTCAAAATGCACTAAATTCAGGTCAAAATATTTCTAGCCACTAATGATCATTACAAACCTGTCATTGTCTCTGGCAGCTTGCTACAGATAAGCTTGAAATGGAAAAGTAATAGCTCTTTTGTGAAAATAGAGCTTAGTTTAAGCAGCTTGCAAGAGGCCACATGTCCTGATAGGATACATAGATTTCTAGTGACTTTTGCTGTTTTCATGCCATTGACCCCAAGTAAACAGGAATGCTTTAGAAACGCCAGTTAATTCAAAGTACAATGAAGCTGAATGGATAGGTAAAAACAATGCAGACCTAAATCCCAGCCTGACGTTTCATTACATTGTCTCATTCCTGGTCCCACATGAACCCAACACTGAGTTGGGGCCAGGAATTCATACAGGACTTGCTCTTCTGTCATTTAACTTCAGCTTGCTTTCTGAAGAAGCAAATCTATAATGCTTTATTATCTCCTGTCATTGGATGCCTTTTAAAACCACCCTCTTGTTCCAATGCTTTGAGTCAATGAAGCCTCCAATGTTGCTCCTTTTCGTGTGTTTGTGACCTTTGTGAACTTAAAATGACCTACAGAATAAGAGCAAACACAGAGGGAGGAGAAAAGACTAATTACCTTGTCTTGATAATTATGCACACCACACTAAATATCCCTCTGATTTTTACCCTTCCAGTTGTTGCCACCCCTGAGACATGTCCATATGAAAAGTGCACCTGAGTTTCCTGGCTCCCAAGTTGTTGCATTTTGCAGTCCAGGCAATATCTAAATATAGAGCTGTTAGATCTCCCAGCTCCAAAAGTTTGAAGTTCAGCCCCTTAATGGCATAACCATTGGCTCTCTGTAATTTTATATTTGATAATACCACAACTTTAAAATTCTGTTGCACTTCTAGACACCTTTTTGTTGCCTTTGACATGTAATTGATTTCTTTGGGTTTTCTGCTTGTGTACAGTTTAAATAATTTCATGAAGCAAAACTATTCTGGAGAATCCATGCAGTGACAGCCCCAACACTTGTGTTAGTTTAGGCTGACTCCACTCCAGATATTGCTTGAGTTACTGGAATTGTATTTAAGTGATACACATTTCAGATTAATATACTCCTTCATAGTCTGAAAAATTACTTCTCTTTGATGACAGGTTATATTGTTTAAAAGGGTGTGCAGTGGTTAAGCCAACTAAGTACTTGTGTATGGTTCTGACTGGTGTTGTGTAATACATCTTTATAAATAAAAGTAATTATTTCTGGAAGCTGTAAGTTAGATGAACAACTAAAAATTTCCTTTTACATACACAGTAGTAGACAAAACACAGAGTATCTTCATTGAAAACACCTTTTCACCCAGATATTTTATTTAAACACAGCTCATTCTGTGTCTGTGACCTGCTGGAGGATATGTATAAATTGGAGAGAAACAACCTTTATGTGATTATACAACCAAATATGTAGGATCTTGTGATAAGCAGGTTGTGATAAGTATAATTAAGTTGGTTTTCAATGTTAGTATGTTGTGATAGGACAGAAATAAACTTAGCAGCTCTGAAAGTGTGTCTCTTTCTGACTACAAGTACATACTTAATTTCATGTAGGTATCCCCTGAGTCTATGGTCAGATGTCCTTATATTTGCTCATTTTGACCTCTTTTGTTAGTGATTGAATTTGCATTTTTCCCTGTGTTTTTGGTTCATGTAGGCATTAGATAACTTGTCAGCTTGACAGAATGTACTCTGACATCTTGTTCCTCTTAGTCCCTGACAAGTGCAGGGCTGTTTGACTTTGCTGGGGAATTAATGCATATTTATTGCTACAAGCTTGAGCTTTTTCTACTATTTCTAGGAAACCAGCACTGGGCTGAAGGCAAGCTGGTCTCTGCTGATGGAAACTAATGATGAAACTAAATTTAAAGGAAACATTCTTCTAGAATGGACAGGCAGGTGACGAAGGCCACTGAGTTAGTGAGCAGAAACTGATGGAAATACATGATTTTCCTGTTTCTACAGTTTAAATGTACCAAAAGCTTGTGCAACTTGTGCAGGATGAGTAACTTGAATAATGTAATTCTACTGCTCTGTATTTGTGTGTGGAGATAGTGCTGGTCTTGAATATCTTGCAGTTGAAATACTAAGACCAATAGCAATTAACTAGGGAGGGAAGAAAGGCTGCATAAAAGACATCACCCAAAGACTTTGTCCTTAAATTTAGGGCCGTATTTTGACAGAATAGAGAATGCTGGCAGTACACAAAGCAGCCTGTAAAAGGCTACAAACTCATGGAGATATCTTGTGAGATCTTTTTCTCACACCTCTCCTCCATTCAGTCTGCCAGGCTTCACTTGGTTGGTTGGATGGCCACGTCCTAAAAATTGTTTAGCAGGAGACCCAGTGAATCTGTAGTTTGATCCTTTTTGTTGTTCTACTTCTGTTTTTCATGGGTATGTGAATATTGAATGAGAAGCCACAGAATGCTTTAGGTTTTTGTGGCTTTCCAAAAGTGTTTTCAGCTAACTGTTGTCCACTTCTAATAGCAAGTCCTTAAAAAAAAAAGGCAGGATGACATGATACGACTGGGATAGAAAACAATTAGGAAAGCACTTCTACCAGCAGATGGGAGAGGATGGTAACACTTGGCAGGAAGGGAACGAGTGAGTGCTGTGAAGGTCAGTGTGTTCATTTTGGCTGGGATAAGATGATTTTCTTCACAGTAGCTGGTATTGGATTTGTGCTGAGAGCAGTGCTGGTAGCACGGGGCTGTGTGAGGTGTTGCTGGGCAGGGCTCACACACAGTCAAGGCCTTTTCTCCCTCTCACCCCACCAGTGAGCAGCCTTGGGGTGCACAAAGAGCTGGGAGGGGACACAGCTGGGATAGCTGACCCCAACTGACCAAAGGCATATTCCAGACCAGATCATGTCATGCTCAGCACATAAACCTGGGGCAAGAAGGAAGGGAGGACAC
Organism: Brachypteracias leptosomus; assembly: GCA_013401335.1. NCBI lineage: Eukaryota > Metazoa > Chordata > Aves > Coraciiformes > Brachypteraciidae > Brachypteracias > Brachypteracias leptosomus. The sequence goes on along the minus strand of VYZX01014209.1, from coordinate 5,225 downwards.
TTGGAGTGATGGTGTTTGCCTTCCCAAGTCATTTTTACATGTGGTGGAGCCCAGCTCTCCTGGGGATGGCTGCACACCTGCCTGCCATGGGAAGGGGTTACTGGATTTCTTTTTTTGCTTTGTGTGTGTGGCTTTTGCTTTACCTCTTAAATTGTCTTTATCTCAACCCACAAGTTTTCTCACTTCTACTTTCCTGATTCTCTCCCTCATCATGACTGTCTTCAGAGTGTCCTGCCATGGATATACTACTAGTGTGTTAAGAGAATAGATATTAAAATGCAGTCAAACAATGAGAATGAAGTCTTGCTAAGAGAGGATCTGTTATTAAATGTTTCCTTGATTATTGGAATGGGAATCTCTGGCATGTGAGCAGTTCTGCATGCTGTGATGTAAGAAGATAAACTCCTTGTTTCAAACTATGTGATACATGCAGGTAGGAAACTTGGGATTGATTTTCTCTGCACATGGCAACTGTTGTCTTAATTAGAAACAAATAAATAGCTAAGCCAGCAGATGATTACCTTAAAGTCATGAAAAGTTGTATTCCTGCAAATATCTATGTGGGCATGGATGTTATTCCCCTGGCTAAGTACTTGAAGACTCCTGTAATCCTTTGGAACAATTTTGCTCTGCCCATGCAAATGATTGACACTTAATAATTTCACTGCTGTAGGTCATTGTGATTCTTGTGTGTTCGTTTATGCAGAGAAAATAAGTTCCTGATAAGCAGGTTTGTATCTTTTTATGAGCAAACATAGTGTTGGCTGAATTGTGAGTTTCCTGCAATAGTGTCATTTTGATCTATGAATCTTTGCTGTAATGAGAGCGGAGAATAAAGGCACCACAAGAAAGAAACTAATGAAAACAAAATCCAGCTGTAATAAGACACCAGTAAGAAGAACAGGCTTTAGATAACTCTGGCTTCAAAAAGCTGACAGTTTAATTAAAATCCTTATTGGGAAGACTAGGTAATATAGCTTTGCATTTAATAGGAATATTTTGCAAAACAAGTGCGTGACTATAGTTCAAAATATAAATTAATTGGTTATTGGCTAGAAGAATGATGGAGATGAGTAGGAATTTGTGCCATCATCCTGCACTGGTTGGTGTCTTGCCATGCTGCAGCTGCAATGAGATTGGTGGCCTGATTTTCCATGACCAGTCTTGCAAAATTGAACTATATCCATGGTTTGTTAAGACTCTTGGATGCTGCTGAAAACAAGGCTGAAGCAATGCATACTTGTAGCTATGTCTGGAGTCTTATGTCATGAAAGGAAGGGGGGAAAAAAAAAAGGAAAAAGAGGTAACTAAGGTTTTGTTACTCCTATTAACATAAATCAGAGATGTGCATATTGTCTCCAATTCTTATAATAAAAATGGACAGAGTTTCAGGTAGGATTCCTTTGGGAAATAAAATGAAAGCCCCTTTGAATAAGAATATTGATAGTTTCCCTTCAAACCTTATAGGCAGTTATTTCTAGCCTTATTTTTGCAAAGTTCATGCAAAGCCCCCTGAACGTCTCGCTCATCCCTTGCATGTTGTAGTGCTTCAGAATACACTGCGTGGCACTCATTTATTTTACACCACTGTGAGTGGGTAAGAATTAATCCAGCTTTAGAGCTGTGCTGAAAGAACAGAGGTGAAGCGATTTGCTCAAGGTCATCCAGAAGATTATTGGCAGAGCCAGGATTAAAACTTACTTTTTAAATCCTAAAAGATGAGAATTTGTAACGAGGCCTGAAGGAGGGTGTGTGTCTCTTATGAATTTTAGTAAATTGAAACACTTCTTTGTAAGCTTGCTCCTGTCCACAATAAACCATGTAGGCATACAAGAAAATAAACATATTTTTTTCTTCCCTTTTGACTTTCCTATTTATTTATGGTACTTGAGATTAATTGTTAGGGCCAAATTCCTCGAAGCTTCCTTTCTGATACCCCTGGTAGGTAGATACCCTTGGAATTCAGGTTTGCATAAATGAGGAATGCAAAAACTTGAGTCTAACTCAAAAGACACATTTACGTATGCTTTATTTTTAACCTTCATATAAATTGCCACTGTAAGAAGATTAGAGTCAATGTGGCAACTTGCGGGGTTTAAGGAATTTCTGTCTATACGTCTGGTTTGATAATTTTAGTTGGCTCTCTGTCAAATAGAATTTGATGCTGTTACTGAACTTCTTCTAAACAAAATCTGGCTAGCCCTAAAAAAATCCACAGCTCTGAAAGGGATCCATATTGCTAGGGAGATGAGTGTTGTTATGCTGCAAGGGTTAAATGGTAGGGGTTCTTTGGGTGCTTACTACAGTGTGTTGGTTTCTATTTATACTGTAAAGCATGTTCAAGGGTCAGGAAGCTAAATGAGGGGAGCATCTTAATTAGCACTCACTACCTCTGGTTTACCCCTGGTTTTCTGTGCAGGCACAAACCAATCTATTGGCTGGTTCAGAGTTCAAGCAGAACTCCTGATAAAAAGGAAATATAAAAGCTAAAAGAGTGTTGAGATGATTGTTATTCAGTCAAGCATGCCAAATATCACGTAGTTTGTAGAATACTTAGCTGTGAAAGCATTGACAAAACAGTACCTGAGCTGTTTTGTTTTAAAATATTACACTTCAGGCTAAAAATACATTTAAGGTTCCAACTTCAAAACTTTTTGTAATATACTTTTATAATATATGTAATATACCTTTATAACAGATTTCTTGATATGTCCATCTAAAACCTTTTCAAACCAGACTCCTTTTTAGCCTCCAGTGTTTAAACACATTTTTGCCCTTTCTTGCAAAAAGATCCGGGGTGCACAGATAATTCACTGTGATTCTGAAAATAAAGTTCCAGTTTTGGTAAGTTGTGTTACTAAGAGAATTCCTTGGTGGTTTTCCTGCTCTGTCATGCCACAGAATTTCCCATCTTATGTTCCCGTAGAGGCAACATAAATAGTTTTAAATATCAGCCAGAAATCAAATGACTAGTTGATAACTCTTGTTCAAAACCACCAGTGTTATATGTGGCTGTTGCTAGTAGTAGCCCTCTTAGGAAGTAGATTGATTATTATTGCATGCTGGAGCCAGAGTTCAACCCAAACATCTCTTTATTCATGGAACTTGTTGATCAGAGTTGTGATAAGGTTGTGCAATAACTTGGGAACCAATCCTGAAAGAATAAATATTTCTGTTCAGGTAAAAAAAGAGCTGCCTGAAAGGTCTGCCAATTGTTTGAATTGACTGTGATTGAATACTTCAGACTTTTCATAAAGTGAACCCCAGGAGAAACTTCAGACTGATCTTTTGGTTATAATTTTGTGTCTCTAGAAATTCGATTAGTTCATGAATATAATAGGATCAGAAAAGCTTGATGATGCCAATAACTTCCCGGGGATTCCACAACAACAATCTAATTAAAGAGGAGGTGATGTGAGGCTTTGGCATGAAAATCCTACCAAGTGAGCTGAATCTGTGAGGTTTTGAACAATGTGCTACTGCAAGTTGCTGGACTTGAGTGAACTGCTCATTACAGCCCCTCTGGCATTGCATGTCCCTTCAGATAAGCACTTGTCTTGCTCCTGATAACTTATTAAAATGACAACTTGAGGCACAGCTCTGTTGTCCAGTTGGGTGGGGATGGTAACAGAACAGTGTTGCTGTAACTTTTGGGTGGGACCATCTGGCTCTGTTCTTCTTAAGGTCCTTCATGAATCACAACAAATTGGGAAGTGTTATAGAAATCAGCAAGTCTCTCAAAAAATACTGCATTTATGACATTTAACCATGAGTGATAAGTACATATTTGTTGAACTTTGAAGTTCAAGCCCCAGTAAAAATCAATCTGGGTCATACCTCATGGTGCTGAAGCTACTGTATCCTCCTGAGACTTGCTTGCACTTCACGTGGCAGAACTTTGCACCTCCAGAGCTTGAATGACCCTTGCTGTAGCCTTTCAGCTGCCCGTGGTCAGTCAAGATGATTTCATAGCAGAGGGATTGTTTCCTGAGGTCTGGAAACAAAATCAGAGGAGCCAACAATAAAGCTTAAATCACAACAGTTCTTTAAATGTATCAGAAGTTGTTTGATTCCAACTTGGAACAGAAACACTTGTTAAGCTTAGAAAAATTTTGGACAAAATGTAAGAAAATAAGTCTATGAAAGCATTTATCTGCATTGAGAGCTGCATTTATTGGCATAGTACATAAGTGTACTTATGTACTGTTAATTTATGTACTCATTTATAAGCTTTTTTTTGCCACCCTCTGAAGAGAAACAGCCTCCCTGTCCTTGTAAGTCCGTGCCCTATATTTGCAGCTTTCACTGGTTTCTTCCAAACTATGATGGAGGTCTTGACAACAGAAGAAAAGGTGGGAGAAATGACTGAAAATAAAAAAGGTTCTTAAATCAGGGACCTATCAGTAGCATCATGCAAACTAAATTTAACAGCTAATTTACTGGTGACAGAAATATAATCCATATAATTTATGCATCTAATATAATCTGTCATTTGTATTTAAGAAGGAGAGCAAGGCAGCATCTAATAAAATGTAGAAGAAAAATGAGTTTGTAAGGTGAGTGACAGAAATGTTCATTACCTCAATTCTTTCCTGTGGTGTTCCTCCCTTTTTCAGGCAGGAATCTTAAGAGTTTAATCCTTATGAAGTACAGAATTATTACTTTAAAGGACATTTTTTTTTTTTTCCCCTTCCTTGTCAAAACTTAAAATTGTTCCAGTTCAAAACCAATCAAAGAAGAAACAAGGTTCTGACTTCATCCCTTTGCAAAGAGAGCAAAGGGAAGAGAGGCCAAGGGCTGTTTCAGAGATGAAAGATGTGTATAAGCTAATTTGCCATCTCCATCAATCTTTCCAGGTCGTGTCCAGACACACAGGTGAGTTAAGGAGGTTAGTCTGTTCTGCAGGCTGTACCAGATCAGAGAAGATCCAATGCTATGAAAGCCAACTAGATGTGTGATACTAGGAAATAATTTAATTTTAGAATAACATTAGAGCTTCAGCTGGAAATAGAAAACAGGAGTGAGGAAACTGGGGGGCATTGAAAAAATACGTGAAGAAAACTAAGAGAGATTCTGGACTTAAATTCCTAGTGTATTTTTCAGTTGCATTTGCAAGTGGTGCGTGGTCATTAGTGGTGCCAAAGCCCTAAAGAAACCCTGGAGCAGAGCAACATCCCATCTGTTGGAGTAGCAGGAGTTGTCATGGGCTTGAAACACTAATCCCA
>VYZX01014207.1:17860-40528 GCA_013401335.1 Brachypteracias leptosomus | reverse complement strand
GTTTAGATTTTGGAGGACAAGCCAAAGCCACCTCTATACTTATGGCAAGATTTTGACTCTGTAATGAGTACCACCCATGGTAAATGAACATAGGCTTACAAATTAGAAGTAATGCCAGATAAGATTAAACTATTTTAAATATTAGATGCAAAGAATCATAAAATTATTCACAAAATTGTATTACCTGAAACAGGAAAACAGTTTACTTGGCTTTATTTAAAGTAAATATAATTTCAGGTTTTGCTGTGATGTGGATTGTCTGCATGCAAAATTTTTCATAGTAAAAGACTGACTGAAAGACAAACTTTGGAAGACTGATACAAAAAAGCCCTATAAAAATGAAATAAAAGCCAAGTTTATATCTTTTTTTATATAGCTTCAAAGAGAAATTACGTTTATCAATGGTGAAGTTCCTCAAGCAAGGAAAATTGGGGTTTGTTTCCAAAAAGAAAGTGAAATAAAGGCATAATATAATATTTAGGAATCTTTATGTACTCACAAATACATAAATGTAATACCTCTCATTTATTTTTTTTAACATTCAGGTTCAGTACTCAAGACTTAATATCTGAAGATGTGAGGTTCAACACATGTATCATACCCATGTGTGTTTTCAATTATCTAGATAGTGTCAGCAGAAACCCTATTTTGAAATAATATTTTTTCTACTTCTACTTTTGTATGCCTTAATTTTTGAAATGTATTTTGAAATATTTTGAATATTGACAACTCCCTACTGATGTGAGCTGTAGCTGGAAACTGCCCCAGAAGCAGATTCTTTTTACACTCCAGAGTAAAAGAGAGCAAAGGCTTCAGAGTGAGTGGGGAAGAGAGAAGTTCAGTGGAAGATGCTTTCGGCCAAATGTTTCTTTCACAAACATAATCTTTTTCAAAATTGTTTGTAGGTAGAATATGAAATCCATTGGTATTAAAACCTGGAAGTTATGTATTGGAATATTTATCTTAGGTCACTTTATTCCCTGCCCTTTTATAAGTAACTCAAAATTATAAAGGATATATTCATAATATGAAATGGGCTGAAAACTCAATTTTATAAATACCTGGAATATAGGGATTATTCTAAAAACAATGCTGCATTTTGCTGAAATCTTTACTTAGAGTGTTTATTTTGATGACCTTTAAAAATTTCATGTAAGTAACTGAAACTCAGCCTTTATCAACATTTTAGGAATGTGGCATATGGACTCTGTAAATTCCACCAGTGCCCTTAAATTCCACAAACAGAGTGGGGTTCCAGAGTGCTCTGCAGATATGTAGCAGCTAGCTTCTATCAGAGAATAAAAATTTGATAAATCTTTTCTAAATGTAAGTAACTTGGGCATTTCTGTCAGCATAGAAGTCGTTTATTTGAAAACTCTCACTGTAATGTGTCTTAATTAGGAGATACCTTTTTTTTCCCAATTATAAGTAATTTTTTAGATATTGATCTCATCCAGGTTTACATAACTTTGAAATAAGGCTGAAATTAATTTTTCAGCTTGGAGCAAACCTGATTGCAAACTTAAACCTTCTCACAAACAGAACAGACAGCAGAAGCACTAATAACACATCCAGAACGCTTTCACTATAAGCTCACATAGATATAACAATGATATTTTAAATCATATGGTTAGTTAAAAGACTATTATTTTCAGAGTTTAAATATTTTTTTTCAGTAAAACAAATTTAAAGTCTCTACAGGAAATTGTTATAATGCTTGATTTTATTTTAAAAGACTGGTTTCTTTAGTATTTATATACTCCTATACATGATTAATGGTGTCAGTGCTGTCTTTTTTATTAGCATGTCTCTGCTATGGTATTTATGACATTAGGGGATTAATAGTACTGGTTGCAGTCAAACCTAGTGTAGAGAGGCACTATGCAAGCTTCTGCTATGTATTTTAACTAGACTGTTGCATTTTAGGACAGATTCTGACCCTAACGATAGAGTTTGCTCCAATTAAAACATGCAAAGAGGCTAAGCAGCTTAGAAGTCGAATGCCAAGTGAAGTAAAAATCCCATTTGGTGCTCATCTGCATTTTCTTCAGGCAGAAGCCTCTGTAATGTAGGTGGTCACTCCCTGACCATATTTTTTCTGTTGTTACTGAGGATGGTGGGGATAGAAAAGACTCTGCTCCAGCACTAAGCACACTGCATTCCTCATAGACCTTTGACATACAAACCAGAAAGACTTCTCCAGTAAATCCTTCAAAGATTTCATATTGTAATTTGTCCATGCTGGTAAATACTTGAGGAATTCCGGCAGAATTGTGCATGTGTAAGTGCTTATTCTGGTGAATAAGTGGTTATCACAATTTAATCAAGCCAGTGAAGTTTTTGCCAAATAACTTCAAGTATTAAAAGACCTTTTTAATGCCAAACAGTAAAAAATGGTAATAAAGTAGTTTTCTGTCAGTAGCCATTAGTGATTCATTTAGGTCATTGTTTAAGGTGGCTGGACTGAAAATGTACTTTTTACATTATTCACTATAGTCAAGCAGTAGCTTTAAGGATAGACTTTATGCTACAGAGAAAAATCCATGCTTGGGTTGGAGGTAAGTTTATATTTTTAATGGGCATGTATGAAGAGTCTAAGTATTTAGTGAAAACATATATCTGTATAACTGAAGCATGGAATCAAGCATTTGTGGGAAGTAATACCTACAAATAATACTTCTGAATGTAAGTTTTAAGGAGAAAGTATAGTTGTCCTAGCTGATTTCTGGTTTGTGGCAGTCATTCCATAACGTGCTGCAGCTCAAAGCAAGTGCCTCTGGGATTATATGTCACAATATCTATTTTTTTTGGTCCAGCTACTGGAATAAAGTAAAATAGTTATCAGGCAATGTGCTATTTTATAATGGAGAACGTTCCTAGTAGTGCATTAACAGTCTCATTTTTGCATAATATTCCAGCCCCTGCCCCAGCCAGTGATTCCTATGAAGGAATCTAGAGCTGTGCTACACTCTGCCCTCGCACAGAACACATTCTGATTAGAGCTGCAACTCCTGATGCAGAAAAGAAACCTATTTAAGATGATGAATTAAACATCTGGCTTATGGTTAATTTGTTGCACCCTCTCCTACTGAATCAGCAGGAGTACTCCGAAAGAATGAGTATGAAGAAATTGCCAGTAGTAATATCTAGAAGGTCATCATCCTCATTTATTCAGTGTGTTAATCCAGCTATCAGAGTCTAACTATACTCCAGAGAGAAGCTCCCCTGGGACAGGCACCAGCCATCTTTATCAAACAGCATTTACAGTCTCCAGTGTTTAATCACTGTGCATGTAATAAGAGAGGGAGCCTTGCTTGTTCAGCACAGTTGTAGGATTTAGGATTTTTTTTTTTTTATTAATATAGCAAAACCTTTACATTTTGGTAAATTTGGCATGAAAAGGTTAGCATGGATGTTTCCTTCATTTCCATACTAGTTTCTCACACTTTAGAGGTCAGATTCCACATGAATCTTGGACAAAATCTCTTGAGTTTCACATTATTTCCTGTCATTAGTACCAATTTTTTTCTGAACTGAAATGAAACCTTAAGTCAGCTTGGGCATACTGAATGTGTTAGAGGGAATTTGGTCTTGGTTTCCAGTTGGTTTAAAAGCAAAACCTATTGAGATCAAGACTCTTTTTCATAGACTGTGATTTCTTTTTGAGTATTTCATGCTGATCTTTGTGATACTCATAATTTACGTAAGTGATTTTTAGAGTAAACTACAGAAATAGGGAGTCAGGACAAAATGTTCCATCAAAAGAACATTTTGCTGTGTTCCATTACAAACAAAATGGTCTTTTACAACTGTAGTTGTTTGAAGATAGGCTTAACTTATGCTTGTGCAGATCATCCTCAGATTTAAAATCAGATCTGTGCCAAGTAGAGTTGTCAGGTGATAGAGATACCCATTTCTGCATTCTTTTATTTTCAGTAGGGCTTCTCTAAATAAGGAAATTCAATAGTTTCATTATAACTATACACTACAAGGTTTTTACATGCTTCATGCACACTCTTTCACTTTACAAAGTATTATCAATATGACTATAATGACAAAATTACTGCTAGTAATTTTCTTTAAGTAGAAAATTACTAAGTAAAACTGTATTTTGTCATTTAGACTTTATTGCTGATCATGTTAGTTCTTTGTAAGTCCAATGTCTAGTTGCTTTATTTTTTATGTGATATTAGACTTGTCTAATACAATTTAGAATGCATTCATTTCCAGAGCCCCGGGAGCAGCAGTAAGGGACTCTGGAGTGCAGGTTGCACAGAGAGGCTGTGGATCCTGCCTGTTCAAGGCCAGGTTGGATGGGGCTTTGAGCAACCTGGCCTAGTTAAAGATGTTCCTGCCCATGGCAGGAGGATTCAGACTAGATAATCTTTAAGGTCTCTTCCACTCCAAACCATTCTATGATTCCATGATAGGCTGAAATGATTTAGTTTATAAATGCATGATCTTTTTCTATATTCATGATTAACTTTATTTTGTCATTTAGAGTATCTGTAGGTTGTGTAAACAAATTTGGGAGGCTCCTAAAGTGGTGTGAGAATAGGCAGCCACAATGAGACAATATGAGAATAGTCCTTTTTTCTTTGTATCCTGTAAGTATGAAAAATAATGTGCTGGCTTTTCATTTCTTAATTCTCTAAGAAATGTAGTGTCTCTAAGGAGAATTAATCTCTCCTTACTTTTTCTGTCTGAAACTTAGGTACCATGATGAAAAGATCACTGAGGAGTACTCTTATTATCAAGGAAGAGAAATGGCTACTGCTAAAAGTTGTTCATCCTCTCATACGATAAGCATCTAAGATAGGCAGGACTCAAAGAAGAATTTGCTGAACTTTGAAGGACTCTACCCTGAATCTGGATTTACTCCACAAAACCAGACTGCCATCTTTAGGGAGGTTATGCTGTTAAGCCATACTACAGACATGAAAAGTTAGATTTTATAGAAAGCAAACATGTTGGCCTGTACTTGAGCAAACCATATGTGTGTATATATATCCATTTACATATATATATACACACATAGATAATACATAAGTCTTGCTCATTAAATGATCATTTATTGCAGTGGGGCAGAAACAGGTACAATACATTATCAGTATTCTGAAATGTTTGCTCATTATTTTCTTAATTTTTAAATTTAGACTTTGACTAAGAACAATCAATATGGCTGTGAAAGTCAAGTAGAAATGGATATTTCAGCTACAGGAGTACAGATAAGGTACTTCCCATATTATCAAAAATTGTTTAATAAGGATTTGTTAAATTTGTAAAATGTATTACTTCAATAAGGATTAAATGAGCCATGCTTTGTAGAAATTCTTTCTAATACTCTACTCAGTTATACTTTTCTGTAGAGGACTTATCATTCAGCTCTATAGTACTTTTTTCCATAAAGGAGGACTATATTATTTCAATTCCATTCATCTTTACATTCCATTTGCTGCTTTTCTAGAATTAACAAAGCGTTCCAAATATTTTAACAGGAAAGTAATACATTCACAAAAATTCTCATTAAAGTCTTTATCTTCAAGTTACAAAAGACTGCACTTTTTAATGATTAAAAACTGCATACTGAAGCAGTGCATACTTAGAGAACAATTCTGATAGTATTTTTGTTGCATTTATTTGGGAAGATCCCTTTCTCTGCTAGCACATTCTTATGTCTTTATTTTTCACCACAGTAACAAATAATAAATTCTAATTCCAGGATATAATGTGTGGCTATCAATGCTGGACTAACTAACATGGATATCTTTTATTATCAAAAAAATCCCAATATGGAAAAGTTCAGTTTTACATCTAGATGATCAAATTGCATTAGGGTTTGTAACGAGTGAATAAGGCTACAAGCACGACTAAATAGCACCTTTCCAACAAAGGTTTATAGCCTTGCAAGATTTAGGTTTCTCAATTTCATAAAGATTTTTGAGGATTCTGAATTCATACTTCTTTTTTTTATTATTCAGAAGGGAACTCTATGTAATTACTGTCAGTACTGGAATACATTATATAAAAAACAGATTAGGTGCATTATCTGTTTAAGCAGAGATAAACACTAGTGCTCATTAAGTTGAATTCCTGGTGCCGTACTCCTGGTGGGCTACCTCTGAGACTTTACTTCAGAACAATTTCTCAACCTCTAGCACTTGGCAACAGAAATGGAAATAAGCAGAATTCCCTACAAAGCATTCTGAAGTTAGGAGTTCCAGAATCAGAGAATGTTCCAAAATGGGTCCTCCCACAGAAATACTCCTGGCCTGTTGTTCAAATGAAGGGGTCCATGAAGTTCCTTTGTAGAGTACTTCTGCAGTAATGTTTGAGTACAAGACAGATGGTTTCTCAAAGGTGGTACCTATAGCAACATGTCACACATGTTCAGATCTTAATTTTGAGCTATTCTCCATTCTGAAACAAAGTTCTTATTAACTTAATTGTGCAGTCAGGCCTATGATGTTGAAGTTTCTAATACATTTCAAGTTACTGTATTGACAAAATACAAATACAGCCGATTGCTTTGGGAGATGCGCGCGCACGCACACACACACACAGAGCAAATTAAATGACCTGTTAGAACAACGCAAATATTCTTCAAGCCTGAAGAACAATAAATATTCTCAGTGAACTCAGATATATCTGTATCAGCTATTCCAGAATTAGCTTGTTGATACATTTCTTTGGAAGAGATATTTGCCTCTAAATTGTGCTAAAGTGTTTTCTAGGGTCCAAGACAACCTGAGCCAAAACTTCAGTTTACTGGCATAATACTACTTGACTGATGTATACCAGCTACTGTATGATTCTTGGTTTTTCTTTAGACTTAATAAACCAGGGTAACAGAACAAGTAACAAGTGTTACCAATTAAGGTCTCATTTCATGACTCTAAAATTGAACAAGACATGTAAGACCATTCAGGTCAAGTTTTGTGTCTAAATCAGTCTTCCTTCTTGAAAGATGATACTTGTTTTAAGAGACCTAACCTAACCTAATATAACCTGATGACAAAAAGTAAAATTTAAATATCCTCTAGGCAAGATAATGAGTCTAAACTGCTATATCAGTGGTCTTCTGTGATATATTAACTTTATTCTACCCTAAACATTAAATCCGTCAAACACAATATAAGACAAATGTTATAAAACAATATTCTCTTCCATTTTAACTTCAATTTCATAGCTCCTTATGGCTATTTGGGTTTTTGCACAAAGGAAAAATGTTATTTACCTCATGAAATACTTGCAAGAAAGTTGGTGTGAAGTTGAAAGACAATGTGTCCTTTAAGCAGTGTGTTTCTCCTGTAGGCAGCTGGTCAACTGAACTGGCATGTTTCTTCTTTGCTTTTGCATTGTCATGGGTTATTATGTTTTACAGGCCTGCATGAGTTCCCTTCATTCAGAGCTAAAAAGTCTGCAGAATGAGGGTCCATTAGCATCCTGCTCTCTTCATGGTACTGTCAAGGTACAGTAGTTTCATACCATGGGTTATCTGCTGATTATCACAATATAGAGATCTGCTGTAATCAAATATTAGACACTTTGAAGGAATCTTATTGCAACACAAGAAGCTATTGACTTCAAAGAAGACTTAATTCAAATTTACACCTTATAGGCCATCTTACTAAATTGCTTGCATTCTCAATCTCTTACAGCTACTCTTAGCCCCAGTTGCTTAGTAGTGGAACTATCTCCTGTATCAAGAGACATCTCATTTCAGTGTGCTGTTTTATGAAGGCCATATCCCGTACCTGAATTTATATGTATGTGTCAGTGTCTGGTCTGTTGCTTAAGTTTTAATATTCTAGATCTGAGAATCAGAAGAAACCAGGATAAGCAATTAAATAAATGAACTCAATAAATAACTAATTGAAAATTATTAATATAACAAGTTATTGAACTTACTAACTTAATAAATTGAAATTATCTAGCATGCTAATAGCATTTAACCTGTGAGTAGTTCAATTAAAAAAATAGTAACCTCTAGCTGACTAATATTAAGATGGTGAATTAATATGCTACCAAGAAAATGTTTATGTTTTCAAGGAAACCAAGCATCTGCACACAAACAATTTCTGTCTTGCAGCAGAATGTTATTCAGTGTCTGAGAATACAGAGGGAAAAAAGCCTTTGCTCTTTCTCCTTTAAGACAGAGAGGAGCATGTTTACTTTTGCCAAATATTCATATATGTGTGACACTCTGATGAGCATTCAGCTGCTGGAAGTGTAAAACATTTTTATTCCTTTCAATAAACATCCTGCACATGCATCTCTTCTGTGTGTGTACGCTGAGTAAAGTAGGAAGGGAGTCCTGAAAGACTGTCTATGTTTTCAGTTGTGAGCTCCCAGTGGGAAACCAAGGCAAAGGACACAATTCTCATACAAATGGGCAAAGGTATCTACATTCCACAGTGCCAAGCAACCATCAAATCCAGAAGAAATTCCTAGTCCTCATCCTTGCCCTCTTCGGGCATCTGGGAATCATTGAATTCTTGCAAGTAACTGAAAATATTAGCCCTCTGGTTACTGATCACGTTTTGCTACAGTATACATTTCATCTACCCATCCTAACTTTTTTGTCCCTTTTACCCCATATTGTGAGACAGGATATTAAAATAAGTTCTTCATATTTCTTTGGCAGCATGTAACAACATTTTCCAAGCAAAATGTGTCAAAACTTTCTCCACAGTGTATTACTGTTATTTTAGAGCCACAAAAATTGACATGCTACAAATATCAATGGTGCTTAAATGCCTGTCTTAGTGGGGAAAGGGACTATCAAAGTAGTATGGATACTTTTGTAAGAAAAAAACCCCCAACTTCTATAAAATAGTTATTCAATAAAATAAATGATAAAAAAAAAAAATCACTAGAGTGTAGGATAAATGTCTCTTCCTGCAACCTAGGAGGAAGCCCTTTTTCCTTATGTTTTTATCATCTGTGATCAATATACTCACCTCCTTATATACCCCAGTGCTACATCATTGTGCGTTATCTCTTTGTTTCTCCTTGTTTATATTATGCTGCATACCATTAGAAAAAGGTAACTAAAAGCAATATTTGGGATATATACAGCAGGATTTTTAATATTTACTTTGTCAGATTTTAGTTCAAATGCAGATTTGGTGACAATATCAAGAGTCAAACACTATCAGTTTGTTCTAAGGCGTATATAGGTCTACCTCACAAAAATAATCAGGCTATAATTTAAGGAGTGCTAAATAGAATTGTACAGTAGAACTCATCATAGCACCTATTTTGCACTACACACAAATACACAGTATTTAATTTTCAGTAAGTACAAAAGGCAAAACCAGATCCAAACATCCACAGTTAATGTGAAAAGATACAGAGCAGAAATGTTTATTTTTAATCTAGTGAAGTCACTAAGCCAAATTCTGCCTATTGTGCCATAACTTTAGCATAGTTGCTCAAGTTCATTAGTGTAGAATTTAAACTCCTATATTTGTACCACCTGAAAATACAGAACCACAACACAGTGGTGCCAGATGTACAAAGGAGGCAGACACATTGAGGAATTTACCCCAAACAGCAAGAAAAGTTGCCTATAGCAGTGACAGCTTCAGTTACTAAGAATAGAAACCCTTTTTTCAACAGAGCCGTTTGGGCACTGACCAGTTATTTTTCTTTTTTTTCAGCTGCACATCAAAAATTTCCAGCACATTTTTATCTTGCTCAAATGAACTAATAAACTCCTGATACAACTCTTGATACTGCTTATCTACTTGTCACGCATGGCAGTGTTTGTTAACTTGCAACACTAAAATGTTTATCTTTTTGCTACACTCAAAGCAAACAGCAGAACTGAAAGTTCCTGTAAGAAGAGGCTGGCAAGTGGCCTGCAGTCTGAAGAGACTTTGGTTTGCTCTGTTTTTCGTTCCCATGCCTTTTCTCAGCACAGTATTTTCTATATTCCTAATGCTAAAGATTAGTAATAATTACCTATAGTTTGAAGTACAAAATACATTCCAAAATAAGGTCCAGCACCATTTTTTTCCCCCGGTCTTTTAACACCTGAGTGTTAAACACATAAATCAGGAACTGGGACACGTAGAATCATGGGAAAGAAACAAAGTCCCAATCTCTCAAATATGTTAAAAACTCCCCATGTTACTGCTGTAGCACAAAGCTGCTGTATTCTTGTGTGCTAGCATAAAATACTAAAGTGTATTCAAGAGTTCCATACGTAGAATGGGAAAATACATTTTTCTGTTCTCTGTGATATAAATAAAAGGTGAGAATATGTCATTGGGATATTTAATATAGATAATATTAATGCCATGCAATCTTATGCTTCCTTAGAAATGTTAACTTTTTTGTGCAGTAAGATAAACTTGCTGTTACAGGTACACTCTGCAGAACTTGGTGTTCAAGTATACTGTTCTGCTACTATTAAATTCTAGGGAAATCAGTTAAAACTGTTAGCTAGCAGTTTGTCTGTATGCAGGATCAGAGTTGCAGGCTGTTTTTCAATCCTGTTATTAACAATGATAAAGGAAATTTTCTTAGGGAGGCAGGCGAGATGAAACTCAGAATTGAGCAGTTCACCATTTCTCGCCATCTTGCAGGTGGCACCTGAGAAAAACTCAACAAAAACAAACACAGAAAATAGCAATAATGAAGGTCAAGCGTGATCTGCTTGCTGACCGGTCCCAACTGGTGTGTGCAGCACAAAGGACAGAGCCATGGTGTTGCCATGCAGGCAGAGGATGGGTGTCCTCCAGCCTCCCACCAGGCTGACAGGGTCCTGCCCAGCTCAGGCTTTGCCCTGCAGTCTCTCCTGTCATGTGCTGCTGCGCTGCACGCCCCCCATGCTTTCCCTAAACAACCTGCCACACTAGGTGTATGTCTCTTGCAGGACACCATGCATGGAGTGTCCTGCTTTACAAGAAAATCAAGAGGCTTCAATTAACTAACTGGTGTAATTTTTCCACTCACACACACCATACTGGGATGTTAGCAAGAGGTATGTTATCAGGAAATTGCAGCTGTGGCTCAGTCTTCACTTTCTGTCAGGAGTTTCTTGAAAAGGAGGTAACTCTGGGTTGGGGTTGTTTTTTTTTTTAACTTCTGGGAATTTTCTGTTTATTAACTGGATAATTTGTAAAGAAGGAGATAGGAATAGAGCTGGTACAGAAAGATACTATGTTTAAGACCACAGCTGACCTGCCTTGGTCTACTATTCCAGATTGAAATGCATCTGAAATTAGCTGGTAGCTGTACTGCTGTCTCTGCCAGGCAAAGTGCATGCAGTACCTTACCTTGCTTAGGTTCTCATGAAGAAATTTCACACCTTCCTGTGACTAGCTAGAGGGCAAATCAGGGCCCAGACTGAAACTGAAACCTCCTGAATTTGCAGCATTCATCCTCTAATGCTTCGACTGGAACTAAAACTCCACCATTTTTATTTCAGTTATATTCTAGGAAGAGTTTCATTTTCCTTTTTGGTTTTAGATATACTCAGAGTTTTAAAAGAATATTATTTTGAATTCTGGTACAAATTAGAATAAATTTATAACTAGATGATCTTCAAGATCCCTTACAACCCAAACCATTCTATGATCCTATAACATAAGATTATTTTATATGAATTATCAAGATATTATATCTAGATGATTTGAATATGAGTCCATATTATATCACAGTCTATGTTTGATTCAAACTGCATCTGAAGATCTTCTGGACACACTCAGTTCTTACTGGCAACCCCAGTCACGGGATAATTTTGTTAGGCAATAGTTCAGAACTCCAAAAATTACTTGCACAGATTCCCTGGCTTTCTATATGAATATCTTTGTGCTTCTTTTGATACAAAAGGAACCTGCTGCAATCTAGCTAGATATTTATGCTGTTCTCACCACTGAGATCTTTGAAAGCCTCAGACAGCAGTCATTGCAAGATTATAGATTTCTCTTTTAAAGGAATATACAAAATATAATTTGTCATTGGAAAGGTAAAGAAAAATTTTAAGTGACTTTTTGTTAAAAAAACCCAAAACAAACAACAACCCAGAAGTCAACAAAAAATCATTTTGGTTAAGAACTTCAGTCATTCAGTAGATTATTTATCAGATAATATCACCTGTCAAGTCTAACTACTGGATAAGTTAATCATCTCCAAATATTTCAGCTTCTATTTTAATTGCTTAAGTGTAAAATAGGTCATATTATCTTGATGAAAGTATGATTATGAAACGTGTTATTTCTTTTAATGATCTTTATTAACTTACAATGATTCCTTGTATTTCTACACTGTATACATACTGGCAAATCTTATTCCAGCTATAATTAAGATTATGTCAGCACTGTACTTCATAACTTACATTTGCTCTTGTTTAAAGTACAACCATAAGGATCCACTTCGGTCAGAATTTTGGCACTGGTGGTTTAAATTTAGGAACAAAATTGTTTATGTACATTTAAAATTTAAGGGCAATTAAAACAAAACCAGTTATGCATATTTAACCAGCCATCAATGGCAACCAGTTAACAAAGTCTGAAACAGTTTAGTATAATTGAGAAATTGAGTAATGACCATTCATTAATGGAAGTTTTTTTGTATGCATTTCTGCTCCTGTAACTAACCATTTAAGGAAAAGATACATTGAGGCTCATCATGAATACTGGTCTGCTTCCTTTACCTTTACTTCTGGCCACATTCTGGTCCCCTGTTCAGAAAACCTGTTGGCTCTTTATTCTATAGACTTCCTTACAGCCTCTGAGTAGTGATTTATCTCTTGCACTTGACTTGCAGCTCTGTTTGCTATAGCTCTTCCCTTTGCCACGCTTTTCTCTAGCACAGTGCGAACCCAGGTGGCTTCTCTGAGCTTTTCTGAACAGGTTCCCTGTGACTCAGGTGCAGTGCTGCTGCCTGCATGCACGCTCCGAGCCTGGGCTTTATGTGCTCACGTGCCCTACTGGTAATGGCACAGGGAGCTGCAATGGTAGCCCCTCACTACTGACTGAAGCAGAACTGATACTACCTAATGCAGTAAGAAACTGGATTGAACATATCAAAAGTCAAATAACATAGTAAATAAGTATTCTTAAAATGGCTGAGCCAAGTTCTGTCTTCTGAATAACATTTTAAATAGTCAGTGTGCATACAGTTGTAATGTTCAAAACTTGAGATAATAATGGGCTTATTCAATACATAAATGAAATTAGTTTATCTTATTTGGCCTAAGAACTGCATGTCTTTTCTGCTTTTGTTTATCTGTTACAAGACTGTTGGCAATCACAAAAACTTTATATATTAAAAAAAATGAAAATGCTGTTAATGCTCTTCCATTTTGTAAAAGAATGAAAGTATTCTCATATTACGCATTTCTTGGCATGTAAGAAACATTTAATATCTTTTCCACTGTGGAAATTCTATTTGAGAAATAGAACCTAGCTGCTACTGTTCTCTAACTTTTAGACCACCACCATGAATTTGTTGGTTCATGCTAATGACTCTTGGCCATTAAAAGAAATCAAAATCCTTAAGAAGAGGCTAATAGAAACCTTTGCTTTGCTCATACTTAAAAAACAACCAGACAACAAAATTATTCTTTACAGAATATTTAATATTGAAATCTATTCACAGCCTACTCACAGATAAAGTGTTTCAGTGGACAGTTTTACAGGTGAGTTTTGCAGTCCTTCCTCTTGGGGCCGTATCAGATCCAGAGGTTTTTGTGACATACAAAAATAATGTACATACTTAAACCATTTGAAGCAAGTATTTGAATTCAAAGGTTCAAGTGCACACCTCAAACCATGTGCTTGGCTCTCATTTTCTAGCATTTATTATTCAGTGATTAAAATGTGTTAAAAAGTCACAATTGTACATTCAGGTGATTCCTATTATATATAAAAGGGACTTACTGATTTTGATTCCTTTCCTTGAATTTAACCTCAGAATCATGAGGACTAAGCAAATATTTTTCTTGGTACCAGTGTTGTATGATAAATATATTTTTACATATTTAAGAGCGTATGTTCAGAGAGAATGTGAGTTTTGCTACGGTCTGTATGCATATAAGTAGGTACATATGTAAGAAACAGCTGTTGAGATCTAGAAGATATACATGCAATAAATTTTATGAAAGATTGCTTATGTTAGGGGAAAAAAATAATTCTGACATCCTTGAAAGAGTGCAGGTAAGATAAGATTGTAATATAAGACAAATTTATATCAGTTTTAATGCTTAAATCTATCACAGTATTCTTTACATAGTATTGTGACTAGCATAGCCCCCAAAGGAGTTTTTAAAAGTAATTAAAATCCCAGTCCATTCACATTAGCAGTGTCTTCTACATAAAGGTGATAGAATTTGTAGATCTGGGAGTACTCCCTTTACTGATCCTTATTATTACAGAACTCCATAGAATATGTTTGGTCTCACACATTTTTTTTTAAACATTTTCAATTTGATGCAGAGCCTTTAGTTAGGAGTGTTATGTGGAAAAATAAAGTTTGCTAAAGATGCGCACAGATGGCAAAAGTCTTTTCTAATAACATTAATTATTCAGTTAATCTAACACCTTTTAAGTAACTTTTATAATTTTAAAGGCTGCATAAGCCTCGAGCCAGTCTGTGTTACAACACCTTTCATTTATGTCAGAAGGTGCTAGGAATGATCTTGCAATCAGCAGTTCGACATTAAAGTATTGATATGAAAATTTAGAATTAATATGATGACTAATTTTTCTACTGCTTTCTGTCTATACATACATTTGAAATGCTGTTGCATGTTTAAATGTTGTATATTGAAATGCATATACCAGTGTGTTTTGACCTGTGAATAGAATATTGTGCAACACGGCTCATTCTGTCCTGCTAGAAAGTAATTTTCTCGTTATTGTGTTATTAATCTGGGCATCAAAAGGTCTAGGTTCCAGTCAAAACAGAAAGTTTGATTTGTGACTTATAGGACGTGATTTAACCTGTAAGTTTTTCCTGCCTGAAAAATGACAAACACTCCTTTAGCAGAATGAAGAAGAGCATTTCCTTGAGAATTAAACTTTAATATAAAAGAGGTGGGGAGAATCTATCCAGATAGTTTCTTTCCTGTGACACCAAATACTTTGAAGGCTATTTAAAGATATTAGACGCTGTCAGAGGGACAATGTGATGCCATATATCTATTATTTCTTTAGTACTTTTGACTTCATGTCTTTTAAGCTAGTCAATGAAGTCAAAAGCATATAGAACACAAACCAGTTACAGTACTGTCCTACACACAGCTACTATAATAAATGTTACTAGCACTGCACAAGTTAAACTGATAATATATTGTGCTGCAATACCCAGACAAAAACAAACCATGTTTACACTTTTATGTTCTGCCTCTTCCTTCAAGAACTGTGGAAATCTGCAGACTTCAGGGGAACCTGCCACCTAGTAGGAATAAGCAGTGCCTGCGAGCGGGCACTCCTGTCCTGGAGATCTCCCATACTCACTGGAGGGGTAGGGAGAGGAGCTGGTCAGCAGAGACTGTGTTCCCAATGGACTATGCCATCCCTCTCTCTTCAAAAGCCCCAGCAAGAGGTAAGCCCACACAAAGACCTTTTGAGTTGAATAAGCATAGAACAGCTGAGAACCCACAGTGTCTTTTCTAGACATTTATTCTGGGACTGCATGAAAATTTGATTTGAGTATTTTTGTACATCTAATTTAAATAGAAGTACTGTGCAGATCTATTCATTTGATAAATGGCTGGATGTATGTTCTTAAAAGAGGGTATTATTCCAAGTGAGGTCTGCTAGTCATTCAGATTAGCTTGCAAAATCTGTGTCATGTTTTCAGACACATACCCACTAAATTCTTGTGTTAAAAACAAGTTAATCACACCAAAAGAGTGAAGCTCTCGCTCTTAAGTCAACACATATTCCTCTTCATAATACCATGCAGTTATCATATCAGCATGCCCCTTGGATTTATGACTTATGACATTTGTTTACCAACAGGTGGTTGCACATCTTGCCATTTATATTTTAAGCAACAGTAAACACAACTAAAAATAATTTAAGATAAACAAAACTCAGTGGGTTTTTAAAGCATTTTTAGAGGAAAAACTCTACTTATAAGCTACGTCTTCAAGTAGTTCACACCAGGCCCAGCAACACAGAAGAATACTGCAAGAGCAATAAGGATTTTTAGGGGCATTATGATAGTGTAATGGAAACACATCTGCCCCCAAAAGTCCCTCATTTTCCCTGCGGTAAAGAGCCATGCATGAAGTGGTGAATGCTGTGGAACATCAAGAAAGAAACTACAAAGAAATTTTCTTAAAACTAGAACAATTTTCCAAAGATGCTTCAGGATTTCATAATCTCCTGTTAATCCACTGCATAGGAAAATTGTAATTTTTCAGATAGCCTCACACTCGTTTACTTTGATAAATGGTCCTGTCCATTCACCAAAGTGAACTCTGAAGCAGCTATCTTAGATACACTCTTAGTATTAGGAAGCAAAAAATATTATGTGTAAAACACAGACAATCTAGGACAATTGTTCTTTCAGCTCCCAAAAAGCAAAAAATAAAACAGAATAAACATGATTAACAGTTGACCTGCATCTCTCAATTTTAAGGATTTACTTTACTGACAGTGCAAACATTAGTTTATAGGAGAAAATAATACATAATAAAATCACGTAACATCTTTCATTTTAAAGAATTTCAAAACTATGTGGGCAGTTTCCGTACATACAAAGGACCACTCAGAGTAAAAATGCAAAGAGGAATCCCAGTTTAGGGAAGACTGAATACTACATATTTGTAGATCTCTTTAGTAAAACACATAGCACATTTGAACTTTCAGTTACGCATATCCAATTGACATGCCTAATGAAAAACCACTTTTAAAATACTCCACACTAAATAGCACCTAACAGGCATAATCTTCAAGGGATTCTTGTGGCATAACATATAATAATATTGCTGAAAATAGCAATGTCAGTTCCTCATATATTATTTAATATGGTTCTGTGTAATACATTTGCTCTTTGTTTGTTCATGTTCTAATATAAAAAATGAGACCAGTTCTTTCCTCAGGTTCCAGAAATTTTACTGTGATCTCACTTGTATTTTCGTTTGCTGTAGGTCCAGTAGTTTCAGTGGAGATGCTGCTGACTTACAGCAGCCTTCAGGCACCTGCTGACAGAGGTGTGTGCAGTTTGTGGGATTTGAAATAGGCTGTCTGTTACAAAAGAAAGCTTTTATACAAACAGCAGCAGCAGCAAAGCAAAAATCTAGATTATGCTGACTTTAATAGACATTTGTAACAATAGCAATATATAACAAATATAAATATCCCTTCAGTAAAACTACTGCATTCAGTTATTTTTACTGACCCTTGTGGGCCAATCCTGAAACACCCTGAAATGATTTTTCTCAGCCTTTCCCAAAACCATTTATATGTGCCTTGTTGTAGGTGACAGAAGACATTTTGTCTTGTTTTGTTTTAACTCTAATCCTGACCTAGAAAACAAAAGAAAAGACGTTACTTTAAAAAAATGGTGACTAGCTACTATTTTATATCAGTTCATATAGAAGGCCATGATTCCAGTAAAAGGACCTGGACTGTCTGACTGAAGCTGAGATACTTTAAATAGCAAAAATGCATAAATACTACATTACACTGGTGAATTACAGCCTCCCCCATGAAGAGCTAAATTAAAATATTACAGCACTATGAACAGAAATGATCAAAATAGTTTGTTTAAAATTATTAATGTGCTTACATCAAGAATGTAAGCATTCAGTGTATTAGGAAACAAGATAGGACTTATGCATCAATTTTAAGACTTCTTTTGAGCTCAGTTAGGTGCAGGTACACTGCAAATAGGAAAAGAAAAAAATGTATTTTAAAACTCTGGAGCCTGTCTATGGAGAATTATGATTCCAATGTGAAAAATAAAATGTTGGTAATTGAAGAGCCTTATATCCAACAGGGAGTCAGAAATCCGTGATAACCTTCTGAAACTAACCACTAACATGTAGTCATATTGGGCTAGCTCACAAAGCAAGTAATTTCAGTAATAGATGTGCTTTTATTTCTATGCCTATTATCTTTATTTATTCTGTACACATTATGGAAATGTCCATAAAAAATCTACAAGCTGAATAATGTCTGTGCATTCAGAAGTCACCTACATAAACCTCGTAAACAGAAGTTATTTGGGCATTTTGACAACAGGTAAAAAAGCTGATTCTTTGTTTCTTTTTTTCATGTTTATACTTTTGCCAAATCCCCTACACATTTGCATTGTTTGACTGGGAAAAGCATATGACATTGCAACATGAGATTTGTGTATTTATTAACTGATATGCGATGTGAACAGGGCAAATGATGCCTTAAATTCATTAATTGCACCAGAAGCTTCAGTCTCAAGCTGCAAGGTTTGAAGTGGACTTGGCAGTTCACATAATACAACCACTTCTCTACTACTTCTTCCACTACAGGTGCAGCTTCCAGGCAATAGCAATTTTCTTCCCCCAATATTTTAAGGACAACCAAAAAGNTTTTTTTTTTGCTTCATAACCTGCTAGATATGCTTTTTAAGGCAAATAAAAAAAGGATTTTTGAGTGATACCTTTGAAAATATGTTCTGAACATACTGGTGCATGTTTGCATAGGTTTTCTTTGTGGCATGAGGTCCAGGTTTTACACAAGCAAGCAGTGCTGATGTAGAACATCGTAACAGAGAGAGAAGGATAAGACACAATTTAAAAAACATACCTTGTGTCTCTGTGGTTTTGCCCTAGAAAAACTCTGGATAGCTTCATAGGAAGGGATGACTGATTTTGTAGCCTTTACTGAAGCAAAATCTTTAGTTGTTCCAGGTCATGAGTTTCCAAACTCGGGGTCATTA
Source organism: Brachypteracias leptosomus (assembly GCA_013401335.1). Lineage (NCBI taxonomy): Eukaryota > Metazoa > Chordata > Aves > Coraciiformes > Brachypteraciidae > Brachypteracias > Brachypteracias leptosomus. Next base: position 21,640 of record VYZX01014207.1, on the reverse strand, counting down.
CCTCCCTCTCTTTTTTTCTATGGCTAGATCAGAGGGGAGTCACAGAACTTTTCTGTTGCAACATGAGGTCAGAAGATGTCAAAGGTTGAGGCCCTGCTTCAGAAAATGCAGGCCACAGACCAATCCCCAAACCATGCCACTGAATTCTGGTGGAGATCCTGATCTTTTCACTGCTTTCAATAAAATTTAAAAAGTAAACAGATTAGGCCATTTGATAATCCTCTGCTGATTCAGTGTTTGTAAGCTTTTTTTATAAAGGTTTGCATAAAAATGCAGAAAAGTCATTCTAAAAATGTAGTTTAAAAGAAACACAGCTAGTAGGACCTCCAATTTTATAAATTATAAATGCAATAAAGAAAGAGAGTTGTTCTAAATATTATTTTTTTCAATAATTCATGATTGGTTTTATCTCAAGGAAAATTAGTTTTGATTACAAACATGCCATCTACTTTCTTATCTTCTGTAAATTTCTTTTTTCATTTCAAATAGCATGATAGACTGATGCCAGGTATTTAATTATTAATGTGCTGGATATGCAATGCACTTCAGGAGTCTCAGCTCTGACACCACCAGCCCATGCTGCACGCAAACCTTGGGAGGAAAACCAGTGTGAGGGAGAGATCAAATTTTTATATCATAGATGTTCAGGGAATCTATCAGTGTTTTGTCTAATCATCATTAATTTGGGTAACATATATAAAATGAACATACATTTAAAGTGTGATATATATGCATGATATCCGCAGTAGTAGAAAATTGTCTAGAAGGAATGCATGTGAATTTCCTGTATCTTCAATAGAGAATCTGATAGAAATTATTCGAAAAAATACTTTAAACTAGCTAGTTAACAAAGTGTACTATGTTAAGCACATCTTACTGAAAGTAGCTATACAAAATTACATGTCTTCATTTAAGAGCTTTAAAGAAACAGCTGGTGAGAAGCAACTGCTGTGTTTCAGCAGAGCAGAGTTGATCTTTGCTGCTATTTGGATATGTAGGTTTGCTTCTCTTTGCCCTTAGAACAGGATCCTTTGTGCTCTCTGTTTCTCTGCTCTTATGTTCTCAGAATACTACTGAAGAGACCATAGGAGTATATTGGACAGGTCCAGAATGTATTCACACACTAAAATTCAGAAATAAAAAATTTCTACAGTTAAATTTGTAGCTTAGTTGGCTCATAAAAATTTAACCTCACAAATGCTGCTTTTGAACAGCATGACTTCATGCAACACAGCAGCTAAAAAAGGCATATTAGCAGCACAATTCTGACCTTAGCTCTTCCACATCAGGTTTCAGTCTTAAACAAGTGAGGAATTTGTTGCACTGAGGTTTGAATATGCCCTATTTCAGTAATTGTATTGCTATAAAATGTAAAATACCATAATTTCATAGAAAAATCTTGATAATTCAGCATGATATCCGTTTGCATGAATACACAGATTCTGCCTATAGTCACCTGATGTATGACATACCAACAACTTCCCTTTAACAGTGTAGCACTGTGTACCTTTAGCTGAATTTCCAGGCCTTTTTGAAATAATTCAGATTGATTCAGTCTGAGTAGGTCAGCACTTAAAATTAATCTGACTGCAATGGTAATTTGACCACAATGTGAATATCTAGATGTTTATGTGTAACTTAAGCAGGTGATTAGCTGGCATAAAATGTCATAACTATGACGGACGCATTTACACCAACTGAGAGGATGCTCCTGTATGTATTTTGTGTGTCTATGTGCATACATGAGCTATTATATAAATTACATTGTGTGAGTGTAACATGTTTCATTCAGTCTTAAATATATGTACAGTATATTCAGAACCACAAGAAAGTTCATCCTATCTAATAACAAATTTTCAGCACTTACTAGAATCCCATGGGGAAAGTACAACTACATAATTTCAAAAAAATTATGCTTAGATTCTTTAGGATATTGATACCAAAATGTAAATAGTAACACGAATTTAAACAGCTCTACCAGGCTCGGATTTACAGTGCCTTACTCATAATAGTATATTCTAAAACTTGTATCAATACAAAAATTAGTAATCTTTAAATTGATTCATAAATACAGACTGTACACATGTAGACACACAAATACACATGTAAGAAACCAGCTAGCTGAAGAGATACATTAAAACTGAACACTCTGTGGGCAGAAACCCTGAGGAGGGCATTGACAATACATGTGTTACCAGTGTTTATATGATGTTTTCAAGGTTTAAGCTGCTGCTTTTCTAGGGACCTCCTTTTCTCCCAGTTCACCTACATCGAGTGATCACTCTTGGAAACATAACTTTTCCTTTGGCTTTCACTGGGTTTTTAAAATAAAACCACCAGCATCAGTTACAAAACTTTATGCTTAACTTTGAGAATGATAGCCTTTTCTGTCCACTTTTTATTGCTGAAGACCACATTATAATTAGAATATTATTTATTTAAAGTCTATAGTAGCCTTTTACCAAGTGCAGCAGTATTTTACTACTAAGCTTAATGTCCACTATAAGAGCCATAATGCACTGGTTTCTTTTGCAGAACAAAGTGACCACCAAAAGCGGGACTTTGTGGGCCAGTTGGATAAAACATAAGCTCATCTCGCCCCCAAAACCCCGACTCTGGAACCACAACCTTCAGAGATTCAATTTGTAAGTAAAGTATCTTTGTAAGATAAGCCAAATCAACTGAGATAATCATTAGTTATAAAGTGGGTAATTTTCGGAATCCTAGAAGAGGCTATTGTAGGCGAGTCACAATGCACACTCCTTCACTTGCTGGACAGCAGGAATTGCTAACGGATCCCGTTTGTCTTCATTCCCATTTTATGATTTATCTATTAAGTAGGTATGCAACACCTTCTATAAGTGTCTATAAAATATCACGGAACTTCCCCAGAGTAACAGTTATTCACTAGACCCAGCACTCAAACTACCTTTTAAGACTTCTTCTCAAAGTGAGTAACAAGGTTACTTGTTTATCCGTTCCACTGTATTTCAGACTAAAGTTGGCATATTACAGAGAGATGTCTGTCATTATTCTAAAGTTACTTGTGCAATACATTAGAAAATATTTTCACTCTAGTTGAAACAGTTCCCTTCCCACTAGCAGTGGTAGTTTCGAGTATTCAGCTGTGTCTAAATGTTATTACCATGAGCATTATATTTCTTAAGAACTTCTTTCAAAGATGAGAGGTAGAGATCTGTAGACAAAGGGAACATATTTTCTAAATACTCAGTTTATCATTCCAGCAGAACTTCTAAATAAAGTCCAAGTTTAAAAGCATTACAGTTTACACTTGGATGACGGAAGTAGGTAAATGCTGTCAGTTACTTTAAAGTGAACTAATTACTGTGCTTGAAAAGCCACTATTAGAGTTATTCCGCTTTTGATAATCAAAATAGAGTCAAGAATGTTGTCCTGGATGAACTGCTGCTTCAGCAGCAAACACACCCCGAAAGGGAAGCGCGGAGAAGTTGATGGAAATGCTGGCTAGGTAGAAATGATCCGGTAAAACGTACGGCCTGTAGAGCACCAGCGGGCTCCCGCACGGCTGGGCTGGCTCAGGGGTTTCTCTCCTGTCCCCTGGCACGGGCGCACCCGCCGGGTAGCCCCGGCGCCTCCTCGCACGCTCACTTGGAGTTACTCGTGCTCGGCCAAAGGCGACCCTCGGAGCCCCCCCCGGGCGCGGGGCCGGGGCCGGACAGCCGGCGGGAGCGCACACCTGTGGCTGCGGAGGGGGCCGGGCCCGGCTGCAGAGCGGCCCCGGCCCCGGTGGGCGGCGGG
>VYZX01014207.1:3182-17755 GCA_013401335.1 Brachypteracias leptosomus | reverse complement strand
AAATCCGTAAGGTTTTTTTTCTTCTTCTTAAGATCCTCTTCCTTTAAAAAAGAAAAAAAAAAAAGTGCAGCGGGGAAAAAAGAGCAGCCACCAGGAAAAAACTAGAGAAGATTCACTCATTGTTGCCACAAAGCCACCTCTCCCCACTGCCTCTGCATGCTCGTTCCTCCAGCAGCGCTACAAAGCCGAGCAGCCGGCGCCGGGAGTTCCGCGCCCCAGCCCCGGCTCCTCAACTCCGCGGGGGCCGGGCCAGGAGACCCGGGGCTCGGAGTCCGCCGGGAGTGGGTGTGGTGAGTCCTGCACCGTCCGAAAATTATTTTTTTTTCCTAGAAACTACCTCCAAATATAGTAACAGGGAAGGGGCATTCCTAGAAATTCGGGAGACGTCAGAAAGGGAAGATTTGTGAAATTCAGCTTCACTTCCTGCAGAGGGCTCCTAGCACAGGAAAAAAAAACATCAAGTGAGCAATAAAGTGCTTTTCATGCTTCTCTGATCAGATAATGGTTAAAAGAAGAAGAATGGTAAAACGCTTAACTCACGTTTCTCCGATATGATCTAGGAGTTTCATATGGGAAGTAGGGTAATCAGTAACCCCCTTTCCTCATTTTCTACTAATGTTTATAGATGGCTATCGCCTCTATTTACTTTCCCTCATGTCCTTCTATCAGACCTATGTGCACAGCAAATAAAAGGGATATACATAGGAGTGAAACATGGGCCAGACGATGACCCTCCCCTGTATCACAGGAGCGCCCGTTAATGTTCCCATGTTATTTTAAACAGGCGCTGCAGCTTTCACGCTACAGTGGTGTGAATAATTCATGTTATTACTGTAGATGTGTGCAATATCACTACTCGCATAAATGGGAATTTGTAGGTTGGCTTTTATTGAAGGGCCCCAATGCTGAGAACTGCTGAGTGCTGTCAGTCTCCATTGACTTAATGGCATCTTAGGCCGTTAATTAATTCTGCTCAGCAATTCACAGGATCAGGCCCTGACTGACAAATGTAAATTGGGACCTGCAGTAGACCCGCACAATATCACCAGCCATTATTACTGCTCACGTGTGCTTGTGTCTAACACCCAGTCCTTCTTTAGTCATATCTTTAAAAAAACCCCACTATTTGATACATTTCAAAGGAAGCAGAAATTAATGTCTTGCAAAACAGTTACAGATGAAGATGTTATTAGATGCTATGAATTATATAAAGATGTCAATGCGTTTGGGATAAAGCGTTATTTGTCCAATAGCAAAGGTTGCTATAAAGAAACACAATAGCCAGCTTTTGGGGAGAGAGAATAGATTTCAATGTGTGCAACTCTTGCAGGTTAATTGAATTTCTGTAATGAAATTCCCCTCAGCCACATGAAATCCTTGGATTTGTTCTTTGAATTTCATTATGACTTGCAGAGTCTTCTCTGCCCCCAAATCAAATGCAATAAAACCGCTGTAGTCTGGCTTTACTTCAGTGGTTTATAAACACTCACATTTAATCAAAGCCTTGTTACAGACACCTTGTCTGTCTGCAGTTTTGAAGGGGAGTTAGCAGAGTTCTCCTGACACTCCTGAGTGTGCTTGGACTCCCAAGTATGTTTTAACTGTTGCTGCAGTGCTCAATGAACAATTCCTTCAAAATACAGACCCAGCTCTCAGAGAGGTGCACCCAGAGTTTCGTTAGCAATAATGCCTGGCTAGAAGTACATTTATTTTAAGTAATCTCTTGGAATTCAAACCAGCTCTAGTTAATTGCAAAAAGGCCTTTTTAAACTGGCTGGCTTATTTATGGCACACTGCTGTACTCTGCCTGTCATTCTCATTTCCTGAGTGAAAAAGTGAATAGCAGCCTCAGGTTCAGGATCTTTTGATCATTAAAAGAAATGGATGTGCTGTCCTCTGTTGGTCATACTGGTTGTCACATGTAAAATTCAATTAACTATAAAAGGCAGTAAGAGGCTCTTTTAAAAGGGCAAAAATGATGAACTAAATTAATCTTGCTTCACCTTCTGCTTTCACCAGTAAGACCACACAGTGTGAAGGATTTCTAAATAATTTCTAAAAAATGGTGCAGCGATGAGTACTAGAAGGTGGATTAAAGAGAGGATTCATTTCACTTGATTCCATACTGCAGATGCTGCCCTGGGATTCCGCCCGTTTGGACTCTGGTGGCTACTGCCCTGAGTTGCGGTGCCCGGAAGTGCCCAGTGTGCTGGGTGGCAGCGGGAGCTGCAGCCTCCCTCCGGCTCCCGGGCCAGCTCCGCTGGGCCAGGCTTGCAGTGGCACTACAGTGGGGCTGCAGTGCTGGGCCAGGATTGCAGTGGAGCTGCAGTGGGGCTGCAGTGGGGCTGCAGTGCTGCCAACCATGCGGCCAGAGGGGAAGTTTCCAGCCTAAATTTCACATCACATGGTCTGACCTGTAGCCAGGGCCATGTGTGCCAGTTTGGATAGTGTGTGTCCATGTGTAATGACTCACGTGGTGTGATGTGCTGGCAGCTGTGCAGCTGCTCGGAGCACTGCAACTATGGCAGCTCTGGCTTTGCTGGATACACACAATTCCCACTTTACTGCTCATGTGTCCTTCTGTGAGTCGTGTGAAATGCTCTGCTCTGCTCAGTGTGGGTAAGCAGCAGTAGCATGTCCACTTTGGGTGTTCATTTCAAGAATTTGTAGCAACTGGAGAGGATCTGGGGGATTGTAGGATGATTAGAGGTGTAGAAAAGCTGACGTAAAAAGAGATATTTTAAACTTTGGGGATTGTGTTGTCTAGAAAGGAGAACGCTGAAAACAAATGTAGTAACACTTTCAGAAAAGTTTAATGTCATGTAGGTGCATCTGTGTCATGGCAGTAAATCTGTGTGGTATGTTAATTATTTCTATGTCTAGATCTACCGGAGTCACTAATTTCTGATCTGTACTAGTTCCTCTTATACTGTGATTTCACAGATAGTTTTCTAATTACAAAATTAATTTCAAGTAAATACCATAAGCCATGTCTTAAAAAGTTACTTAGCAAAATTATTATCATGCTAATAATTTAGCAATGTTGTTTAGCAAAACACAAGTTCTGTTTGCAACCCATGGAAGAACAGGCTCTGGATGATCTAATTTCTGTGTGTCGTGCAACAGAGGCTCACAGGCCTTAAACTGTTTGTTGTTAGATGGGTGAGACGCGGCCGTGGCTCTTGTGTGTACCTGGCTTAGTCTTGTATTTCTAAAAAGCAAGGAAGAGTGTGTGAAAAAATCACTTATCACAGGCAGGGTGGCTCCTCCTTAGATTTATCCCTGAGGTTGTAGTAGCAGAAAGCAGTATTTATCAGAAACATGTTTTGTCCTTGAGTTTCATTTCTATGTTTAGTTTTGCAAACCCTCTTAGGAAAGCAGCTTCAGGGACGCGTCTGTTCCTCACTGTCCTTTGTATCCAGGGGTAAAAATATCTAGGAAAACAGAAACCAATTTGGAACGTTTTGGGCTGTAGTTTTGTGTGTGCTCTGTGCTGAAACTGCCATTATCAATAATTTACGTTTTTCTTCTCTCTAGGGAGATAGGGCAGTGTTGTTACAGATTTCAGACTAGAAGTTTCAAGTTTGCAAATGAGCTGGAAGGTATCACTACAGTTCCTCTCTGCTGATGCTTCATCACAGCTAGGTCAAATTTGCTAAAAAGCAGTTCTGGAGACTTGCGAATACTGACAGTAAACTAAGTGCAAAACTATAAATTTCAATTACATGTAATTAATACAGTCATATAATCTTCATAACACTAAATCTGTGCTATAAAAAGCACCTTATATAGCATAAATGGTTTCAGCCCTTCTTTAAATCAAAATACAACTTGAATGTTGATTTTGACCTACCAACAGGATTTACATATTTTATTTTAAAAGATTCTACAAAGTCTAATATAGATAGTTAATTACAGGGTTTTTGTTCATACAGTTGTACAATTTTGATTCTAGACAACAGCGGTGCAGAATATGAGAGGAAGATTTGTCAGGAAGAAAACAAAACCGACTGTGGCCTCATCAAAGGTCAGTGAAATTTCAAATATCGATAAAGATTTCCTTCAATTTGTAGCGCCGTTATTATTAACACCGTTAGGATGGTTTTAAGCGCTGTCATCCCTTAACTGTGCGTGCAGGTTTGGTGGCTGGTCCCGTCAGTGTCCCCAGGTTGGACCCTGCTGGCCCAGCTGTGCCTGAGGCACCCGCGCCCGGGGCACTGCCCCGGAACGGCCCACCCGCTCCGCACCCCTGGGCAATGTCACCGGGAGGTTTTCTATTTAAAAAAATAGAAAATGTAAAGCGAACACTTAACCAGACTGCAAATAATCCGTCTAAGTGGTTAGTGATACAGATGAAGAAACCTCATGTTTTACTAACCAGAAGACAACGAAATTAATAAATAATTTCATGAATTTCAGGAGGAAAAAAAAACCCAATGAAAAGAGCCAGGAATTGCAGGATGATCTTGGCAGCTGCAGCCTGTGCAGAACAGCTGGTCAGAGTTTGCGGAGCCTGCCCGTGTCCCCCACAGGAGGGCACCCATGGCGGGGCGGGCACCAGCACGTGCTTCGAGGCCGCTGTGTGACAGGGGACCGTGCGTGGCAGCTCCCGCTCGGCTTCGGGAGACATCTTTTCTTGCGCATTTCACACTATCTTCTGCTGCTTCGGGCCGAGCTCGAGGGTCTCTGGGACACAGGATTAGTCCCCAGGGAAGGTGGCTTGAAGAAAAATGTTTCTGTTGCGAAGGAGAAGAAGGGCGTTGGGAGCCGGCGTGGCGAGCAATGCTGTGCATGGAAAGAGGCGCGGGGCGCTCGCTGGGGCGCTTTGTTGCGGGCAGGGGCGGGGCGGCGGGAGCCCCGCTGCGCTGCAGCGTTACCTGTGCTCGGCGAGCGGCAGCGGACGCCGCCGAGGCCCGGGGCAGTGCGGATCCGCCTCGTTCCTCTCCTTAGGGAGCACGGCCCAGCCCGGCCGCTCCCTCCGTCTCGACCGCTGCGTCAGGTAAGGCCGAGGCGTGAGGATCCCGCCGCACCGCCCTTCCCTAAAAAGGGTAATGCAAGCTGCCGCCGCGGACCCGCCAAGGCACGGACGGGGTTCGAACCCGCGATCTTCGGTTTACGAGACCGACGCCTTACCACTTGGCCACCGCGCCTGCGTTAACGCGCCCTCCCGACGCCCTTCTATCGCTGGCGCTGCTCCCGCGCGCAGTGGCGGCGCGTGTGCCCGCCCTCGCCACGCCCCCGCGACCCACCGCGTGCGCTTGCGTCGGCACGTGGCGACCGTTGGGCGCTGTGGCGGGCGTGGCTGGGTGGGGTGCGCGCGAGCGCGTCTACCCCAGGCGCAGAGCGAGCGGCTGCCGGTCCCTCTCGGTGGGTGCCCGTGTTTCTGGGAGGGCGTTGAGGAAAGTCGCTCTCTCCCTCCGGGGCAGCGGCGAGGAGCTGCCCTGTCCGTCTGTGGAGGTGTCCGCAAGGGCCGCGCTCCCTTCCCGCCTCGGCCCCAAGCGAGGCGTCGGGGCCCGGGGCGTTCCTGCTTCTGTGGGCGGTCGGGCCAGGCTGGTCCGGGCCGCGGGCTGCGGCGACAGGGAGGTGTTCCCTTGGGAGGGAGGGTGGTGCCGCGACTGGCTGGGGCACCCAGCTGTGCTGCAGCGGGGCTTTCCTTACCAAGAGGTGGCACTCTTGAGTTTAAATCAGTAAGTGTATCGGAAGCAATATAGACTTCCTCAGACTAGAGAGACCAGTTTAGCGGTGAGGAGGGAAAGCGGGAATAAAACTTTCCTCCTCCGAGAAAAGAAGCAGGAATTTAAAACATTAGGATAATGAAATGATAAATATTAAACTAAATGCTTGGTACTTGTTCTCTATACACACTTGAAAAGTGTGATGATGTGTAGCAGTGGAAACTATCACTCCACTTCCACATCTGTAACTTTTATGGTAAGGCGTGACCTCAGAATGCCAGTTAGCTTAGCTGACTGAAGAAGAGTTACTCTCAGTATTACCATGCTGGCAGCAGGAAGGAGTGAGATTTTGATAAATTAAGTTTGACTGTTGTCCTTCCGTTTCTGGCCTACTAGCTTATTACAAAATACACTCTCTTATGTGGCATTCATGCCAGTTGTAACTTGTCATCACAGTTCCTGTGTAGCTGACGTCTGTGTTTTCTTATTCATGCTTTTGTATCTTTGTGAGCTCAGAAGCTGTTTTGTGGTGGGAGGAAGCAGAGGGGACTATTTGAGTTATGTGGAATTCATATGGGTTGCATTTCTTCAAATCCACTACATTTTTAATAAATATATTCGTCATCAGAAATAGTATTTAATGGTAAATCAACTTCTAATGCTAAAGTTCTTCCCTAAATGTATGGGGAGATTGAAAGTCCAATTTGAAAACATAAAGATCCTCTTAGTAGATTAAGAGGAAATACTTGATTTGGTTTAAAAAAAAGTTGCCTGATCTCTGAGCATAACTTCCTCAATGTGTCTGGAAAAAATGTTACCATCTGTTTCAACAAACTGCTGTTTAAGGTGAGCTTATTTATCAAAACAATAGTCTTTATAACTAAAAACATGAATTCAGTTTTCAAAACATGTAATTGCCTGTGGTGTCTTTTGATGTCTGGATACTTTTGTTTGGAAGTTTCTTATGCTGGTCATTACACTTGTTTGAGCTTTGTGTGAAAGCCTTTGTGCTGAATCCTCCATATGCAGTGCTTTCTTCTGGCAAAATCTTTTATAAAACACAACAGGAATTTCCTAAAGAAAGGCTTTAGAAGACTCAAGTGCTGAAAAGATGTCAGAGATTTTGTTGAAGCAGAAAATAATCAGGTTATTTTTTTCCTTCCCTGAGCCTCTCTCTTAAGAGATGGAGGTGTTGCTGTAGGAGAGGGCTTTGATGTCTGCTTTCACATACAAAACTAGGCCTTTCTATAAACCTCCTCGACTCTTTTCAGGAGATAGAGGGGAACAATCATATTTATGTGGAATTTGCGCAGCTGTAACTAAGTTTATAAAGACTTGCTATGGGGTAGCTGGAACGCTCCTCAGATATCAATTACTTGAGCTTAGTGTTTGTCCTAGATTTATGAAAGAATGTTTCTGTTCACTATTTTAACTTTTAACCAACAGCAGTTGTCTTGGAGGGATTGAGGAATGATGCAGCGTTACGGTTGAGTGGTCCTGCAGTCCTTGTTCTGCAGAGAAGATTTGAGTCTCATTCTCAAGTAATTTTTTATGTGAAGGGAAATATTTCTAAGAGTTACTCTATAAACGCTTAAAGGAAAAAAAAACCCTAAACAAAACCCTAGCTGTTGCACCTCAGATGCTTCTCTACTTTGTTACTTTGATTCTTGTTTAAGTCTTGGTGGGGTTCAAGACTATAGTATGGGGTGTGGGGAAATGTGCGTGACTTCTTGCTATCAAAGAAACATCTCTGACTCAAGACAGTACAAATATTCTAAGAAATGTGTCACTTAAGCAACATTTGTATAATAGAATTGCATAGCATTTAATAGTGTACAAAGACAAATGTGATGATGGCCGTTTATAGAACATGTTTTAATATATTCAGGTTTTATTGCAACCCAGGGTTTAGCTGTAGTAAACATTCAGCGTAATCTCAAGCTTCATCAGTCCTTCTTGTCTTGGTGTTAACGTCATCCTTACTAATATGAACATGGTTTGAGAGGGAGGAGTTTGTGTTTGTATTTCTTGGTCTTTGTAAAACAAAACCCCAAATTGCCACTTGGCACCAAACAAGTGATACCTTCTAACTCTTAAATTCTGTAGTGCACAAATGCATAGTCAAAAAGTGCTGCATTTGTTTTGCAATATTTGTTTGGGGTGTGATATCTGAGTTTGTGGCATATATAACCTAGAAACTTTTAGAATGGTTAAAGTTTATAACGGAAAGGTATTTTATGACACTTACAGGGCATATTAGTAAGTTTTAACTTGTTCAGTTTTATGGTTACAACTTCATGGGTTTTGTAATATTTGTCTGAGTTCTGCTGTCATCATTGTGGAACAGACTTTCATAAGGAAAGGGTGGGTGATCTAGTATGGGGACTGCCTCCAAAAGAGGAAATATCATAGTACATATTTAAATGAAGCAGCTTTATCATGAAAGGAAGCTTGTGCATATTGGATAGTTCATTCTCCTGAAGAAATGCATAGAGGTGTTCTAGAACATGGGCTGAGCAGAATCCAAGATGCAAATACAAAATCCCACAGTCCAGTACATCTTGAAAACCTTGGAAGAATTCAGAAGAGTCATGAATGAAAGTGGGTGCAATCTTTTCTACATCAGAAATAATTTTCTTATCCTTTCTCTACCTTATTATAGTTCTGAAATACAGCTTAATTTATCCCAGAATAGCCTTATTCTTTGTACTTACTTGTGCTATTTTTACAAATTCTTTTTTATTTTTAGACAATTACAGGTAGCTCCTATTCAGAAAAATGTGATACAAATACTATTTCCTTTCTTATTAAATAAAAGTATGAAAAAGAATCACAGAATTTGGTAGCTGGTAAGAATGCCCATATAAACTTACTTGGGGATTATTTCTGTATCTGTGACAACATAACTCAAGTAGGAGCAGAATTCTATATTGCAAGGTGAAATATCCCCAGTAATCTGCAATGGTATTTTAGTAGTTTCTGACATCACTCTGAGAGGCTCTAAAGGTTCACTTGCATAAGTGAATAAAATGTTGCATTTGACTCATAAATAAGGTTAAACTATCTGGGGAATATTCAGAAGCTTGCCTGATCATACAGGCACAGCTAAGAGATCAGGTGGCCTGATCTGAGCAGCTCAGTGGAACCATTCCACCAGTCTGCTCCAGGGCAGCGACATGAGAGGGCCATGATAGGAACATGTACCTCTCTAAAATGCCTCATTTATTCTGTATTTGAGTTGCCCTTTTTCCCTCTGGAAGAATCTCACTTGGTGTGAGGGAGAAACTCCTGGTTTTTCCTTCTTCCTTTTTCACCCTGGCACTGTGGGTCAGAACTGTATTAGACTCCCACCCTATTTGCCTTTGTTGTTGCTTTTGTTTGTGACGTCAGTGCTGCAGCTTGTTCCCCTCTCTACCAGCAAACTGTGTGGACTAATCCAAGCAGTTATCCTTAGAGTTTTTTGCTACAGACTTGGCTCTCTGTGGTAACAAAAATATGTATTAGAATCATACTATGTTTTCCCAAATTTTACCTCAGCATCTCAAGTTTTGATCAGTTTTCTTTATGATGGGCATGGTTTAAACTAGTGCTTGTTCAGGGATCTCTTAGTACCCCTAACAGAGTCATACATGGTCTGTGCATGCGTTATGTGACTTTAAAGTCCTCTTCTGTGATAGATGTTAGAAGGCTTTTAAAATAAAACGGTTTACTCTTGTGAAAAAGAACAGAGAATGTTCAAAATTACTTACTACATGTAAGTAACAACTACTGTAGTTGTTACTACGCTGTCAGAGCTTCTTACATTTGTGCAGCTAACACATTGTTACCCTCAGGGTAGCCTAGGAAAACCACTCCCTTCCAAACTGTTCACACCTTCTAAAAAGTACTGTGGCAGGATGGGTGTTCTTGAATTCTTGGAAGCTTAGGTTTTAAGATTGGGCCGAGCCACAGAAACAGTCATTTTTCAATGAACTATTTAGTAGATGAGGTGTGGAGCAGTGAACTCCAGCAGCTGCACATCATGAAAATGTGGTGACAAATTACAAAATAAGGACTGTATGTATGAGCTATATAAAAAGGTTACTAATTTCAATTGTTCTAATTTTTACGAAGCCACTTCATTTAAAATTTATTGAAGAGTATCATGCTTATATTTTACCTGTCTTATGTAACCTAGTTACACTTGTGCATACATTAGCATTTTAATATTTTTTTTTTAAAGACAAAAGTACTGAAAAGTCTGGGTTCTTACCTGCCTTGAGAAATGAATAAAAACCAGGAAAGTAATTAATATAATAGTATTGCTTAAAGCTAAACTCTGAGCATTCAGGAAATCTCTATTCTTACAGATTTTGCCTCTGATTTTGAAGACAAACCATCTTTCCTTGGGAGTTTGTCTAAGTACCAATTTCATTCTCCCTCCTTTTTGTGAGAGAGGTACTTAGAACATAGGCCAAATGCTTCTGGCTCCCAAGAGTCAGAATTTTTGTTGATTATTGTGAATGGTATTTTTCACTTACAAGTAGTAAGCATGGACAAATGAACACAGTTTTCCTTTTTTATTTGAGACATTTAGCAAAAATGCTGAAATATCAAACATTTCCTCAGTAGCTACAATATTGCCACTATGTACAAAATATTTGATAGATGTAGTACACATATAAAAATACAGTATGCATTACATATATACAGTACAATGTGCAAAACATATGGCATTCAAACATATGGAATTGATTTTAGGGGTGCAAACAGCAAATACAAAGGCATCATGGTTTCTTATAGAAAGGCAATACATAAACTGACGCCCTGATTGCCATAACTTGCATTTAATAAAGTAGTGCTTAAATGAAGAGGGCCCTAGAGACAGGTGTCTGTCATCTTCTTTTCACAAAATGAGATGCTAAGACATAATTATGACTATGAAAATAAGAAGAGAAACACCTACTAGGGTTAGCGTTATTTCTACTGCAAGCAGTACTGTGAAGAAAAATCCTATCTGGAAAAAGCCTGTGCTATTACTTAATACAAATTTCTCAAACAACAAAAACAAGTCTTTACTGTTAAACATCAAAACCAGCTTTGAAAATATCTACATCCTTAATTTTAAAAAAGTATGGACAATACTTCTGGGGATTTAATTTCCTATGCTTCAAAATACAAAGTGCCTCCTTTGGCAATATAAATGGCAATGCTTTGGTTCCTATTTAAATTTTTATATAATTATAATTTAGGCTGTATTTTGAATATCTGAGCTGTATTTTTTATAAAAATAGGGTGATTATATAGTTATTAACCATTCCCTGCTTTTTATTGAGAATTTGCTCTCACAGCTAGAATGGCTTTTTTGGCTAGATTTCTAAAAATACATTTATGCACTTTTAACTTAAAAAGTCTTTATATTCAGTATTGGACCCTACAGAATGATGTAGGTGTCTCTTTTTTGCACGACGTATTTATTCCTAGCAAACTGGTATAAAAGGAATATTTGACATTACTTCAGGTTTTAATGGATGCTCCTTATTGGCCATGTATATACTATATGCAACTCCACTCCACATATCTCACGTAAAAAACCATTTGTAGTATGGTCCAGAAGTCATCAAAAGGAGATTTAATAGACCATAATATACAGAGTTTCAACATTTACTAGAGATAAGTGGATGAATGTTTTTTCCAGTTTTAATAGAATTTGCTTTAAGTTTATAATACACTGAAGATGCCATCCAAATAATAATTTTTTACATCGGTGGGCTCTACTGTGTTTTGATTACATAATGCCCTTCCAGTTAAATGTGTCCTGTGATCGCGTTTTCTCTGTCTTGAAAACAGTTCAGCAGCTTGTGCTTGGTTTCCAATTATTGTGCCTTCCCTTTTCAGGCATCTGAATGTTTGAGATTATGTAACACTGAAGTTTAATATTGAAACTTCTATTTTGATCACCTGCTTCCTTGAACATAACTCCTGTTAGTGAATTTAGAAATACCTTGGAAAGAAATGTCAGTATTAAGTAGTGATTATTTCTCAAAGCTGTGGCCTCAGCTTTTTAAAGGTCTGATTCTGCAAGCCTACATTGCTGGATTAGACTCTAAATTTCTGTAGAGAACAACTGACAAATTTGTTTTATTCTCAAGAGAGAACTGCTAAATTAATGACAATGATTTCTTAACTATTTATAAACAAAATTTTGACTGTAAGCTTGCTTGCCTTAATGCTGAAAAATGGCACTAAAAGTGCATAACATATAATTTCCATCTTAAATGCAGGATGTAACTCCTTGATTAACATTAGCCTTGTAAAACATGTCTGAGCTCTCTCTGTGTCTATAGAAGTGTAAACACCAACTTTTGATTTTCACACTGATAAAATGGTATTCTTAATTACTTTGAAGGATCTACTAACAACACATTTGATAAGATGTGTTCTATTAGTATATTGCAGCCATTAAATGGCAAATTTAGTGCCAGTGCTTTCCTTTGAAACTGTTCTCTTAATGAGAAATATTCAGTTCTGTACAGTCAAACTGCACAGTCATGATTATATTTCTAAGATGTATTTGTGTTACAAAAAACGTCATGTAAAACATGCACACACAAAAGTCTAAGCAAAACCTACTTCTGCCATAACAGGTATATATAACTATGGCAAATATCACATTTCAGAACAAAGTCTAAAGCAAACCATTATATATAAGGTTTAATACACAATTCTGAAATGTACAAAAAAGTAATCACACATTCCCTACACTAGAATATTTGTACTTCAAAAACTAAAATGATCCCTTAATTTTTAAAATAATATTCTTTATTTGTTTTTGCAAATAGACTTTTAGAGTAGAAAGCTATACTGTACTGTTAACAACACATCTCAACTGTTTGGGTTTATTTCTGCACATAAATTCCTATGGATTAGTTAACATTCTACACTGCCAATAAGTATAGTTTTGTAGCAAGATGACTTTGCCAGTTTTAAGCTCTATTTACATGCACATCAAAAATGACAGTACAGTTGCTCTAGGTTAATTTGTCCTCTAAAAATTAATTTACTTGCCTCTTATTTAATCAGAAGGCAGGGTCAAAAAGGGGTAATTCTAACCACACATGTGGTATGATGTCTGCTATATCATACGTAATAAATCGACAGTACTGCAGAACACTAAATTTCATTCAAAGTTATTTCTGTCAGACCAAGAGTCCTTATTTCTCATTCTCCTAACAGCTGAGGGCACTTAGTATCTCAGAGTATTAGCTCCCAAGATAATATTGTGAAAAGGAATGCAAAAAGTTGAATGTGTTTTTTCAATGTTATCAAAGAGTCCTATACCATCAAAATTTAAGGCAGACAGTCAATGTGTAATATTGTACTCAAGTATTGTAGGCACAACAAGAAGGAATAAGGAAATATGTCTTTCAATTTCATCTTTTGTTGTGAAAATCTCCACAGATTGTTTTTTGGTACTTAGTTTAAGATTAGAGTAAATCCTGGCCTGTAAAACTATTGAAGATATACAATGATTTAAAGTGCTGGTAACTGATATAATGCAAACATACGATGCCAGTTTAAACCATGGTTATATAATTCACTATTTTATCTGAAGCCAATGGAATTCTGTAATACTAGTAAACCAGACTGCATTGTGTACCTGTGAACATAAATTTGCAGTTAATTCCACAACATTTTCTGACAAAAGTATTTTGTTTGATGTTAACATGATTTCTTTTTCTTAAATGTAACATGAGTTACTAAACAGTTAACAGCTACTTTCTGTTTTTATTATTTCTTTGATGCTCTTTGATATGTATCATTACTCTTAAGAAGTAAGCAAAAGCTTCAGGGCATTTTTTCATTAGTTCCTACAAAACTTTATTTTTGAAGGTTGGTGGTGAGGAAGGAATTCTGTCATGAGATCAGTATTCAGACTAGAAAACATATCACATTTCCATTGTTCAGGAAATAGGGGACTGTTTCTTTTTATTTTAATTCAGGAGTTCCCCAATAGGAAATAATTCCAATTTTATGTTTGATTATCAGCCTACGTAATCTATGGCAACATTTAACAGCTATTACCTGAGAGAGAACCATAGAATTTCAAAATATTTTACTTCTATTTGCATTTTTTGTTTGTTTTTCCAACTGCTTTCATAATAGACTCTGGAAAATAAAACAACTAAGGGCTTTAAAAAAGTAATATTTTCCTATGCTGTGAGGTAAGAGCTTAATTCTTGCTATTACCTGTTTCAGGTTTGACATAGGCCTTCTTACCACAAAACAGTACATTCTGATACTGCTCTTTAGGATTCTCACGGAGCAGCTAATCTGTTCAGCTTCCCTGATGTTACGTAGTGGTAGACAAAGCTCTTCAATAGAGAAAATATTCATTNTTCATTAAGAAGTGATGGCTGGCCTGTCAGTACTGTCCCCTGCAACTCAGTCTGATCCTACAAACATCTTCTATTGAGGGCATTGGGACTATTTGTGCATAGATGCTTGCAGGATCATAGTGCACAACAGCATTCATTAAATTTTTCTACTTCCTCAAACAGTTCTAATATGCTGAGATACTGTATTCAATGATCTAACAAATATCCTCAACCACAAAGTCAATTAGGATATTTATTATTTCCATTATAGTAATCTCTTGTTTGAAGACCACTGTTCCCCTCTGTTCACAAAAATAAGCTATACAAAGTTAAAAGAGTATACAAATAACTGTCTGATATACACATTAAAACCCAGCTATTAAATCCAGAGCATTGATATAGAAAATTCAGTGTTCTCAATAATCCCTGGTGTAACTACAGTGGATTTCTTGCAGTTACACTCAGTATCCCTTTGGATGCAGTTAAATTCTTCCCTCATCATTGAAGAGTGGGGAAAGAGTTGTAAAAACCACAATACAAA
>VYZX01014206.1:0-84714 GCA_013401335.1 Brachypteracias leptosomus | reverse complement strand
CTATCTATATATAGAGAGATATAAGCAGATTTATATATCAGCAGACATATAATTTGTATCAATAAACATAGAGGCACAGGAAAGCATTATCTAATTTTTAGTGGATGATAAATGACTCCAAAACAAATGAGTGTGGTTCATAAGTTCACCATGATTTCCACCAAATCATAAATATGAGTTGAAAGTGTACGGGGAAAATTGGGGGAAGAATATATTTTGGTCAGGGATATAGGCAGAATTTAAAGGCTGTGTTGGATTTACTTAATTAAAAGATTTAATAAATCTCTGATTTTCAGTGTAGGCAATTTATTGCAACTTTTTTATACAAAAGGGAAGAAAAGGGCAATGGGGAAGTTAGGCACATTCACTATTAGAAAAGACTGTTAAAGTGTATAAAACATGTAAATTATGATACATATTTGCCCATAAAAATAAAAAATGGTTTGAGAAAAATTCCTGTCCTAATGACAAACCAGTTCTGAGCCCCAGATCAGCCGTGATGTTTTGCTAGATTGGAAGCTCTTTGATGTCCTAATGAAGGCAGTGGAATTCAAGTCCAAATGTGTAACCTGTTCAGCAGCAGTGCTTTGTTGGCCGTGGTGGATGAGGAATGGTCGATAGACGTGTCCTGTGAGGTGCTGCTGGGTCTGCTCTTTCTCTGCATGAGGCTTTTCCAAAGTGTTTGCCATCACTTACGCACAGCTGAATGGGAATATCCCTGTAATTATAGTGGTGTTTGTCAAACATCAAACATTAAATGCATATATATATCTATCTCTGGTCATTGTGTTCGGATTAAACCATGAGCTGTGTGTTATTAGCTTACTTGTAGTGCTTAATGCAGGTGGTAACTCAAGGTGTTTGCAAATCTTGCATAATGCTCTAACACGTTATTGTTCTCATTTTGTGTCCTCCTTTATGGTATTTTACTGGGGTTTTGTTTAAATTATTTCACATTATCAGTTTTAAAACTTTTTCTATCCTGAGCATGAGCAGCAGCCATCACACTTTTGGAGTTTCTTTAAAATAGGCAATAATATGCTACAGGAATATGTTCCTACCTGCTTCATCACGGGGAGGCTGGTGGAATAAAACGTGGTGCTTTGTGCCATAACATGCCTGTGGTTTGTGTGCAGTATATGGGTTAACAAGTGCCAAACCTGAAATGGAGTATTGCTTGGAGGAAGAAAAACAAGTGCTTGAAGGGGGATAAATTTTAAGAGATTTGATGACATTTCCTTGTTCTGAAAAAAAGGGGAAAAAACAAAAGTTTGGTCAAAGTATTTGAAAAAGAGGGGAGCATTTTTCAATTAATAATCTCTCAGTCCTGCTTTGCTGTCTCCTTCTTCACAGTTTTTGTCAGGCTTTCTTTCCATGCAGATATATCCTGCTTTCTAAAAACTATTTTCCTGAACAACTTCAGAATCATCAGTAGATAGAAAAATGTTTTTCATTGGAATGTGCTTACTCAATAAGGGGGAAATTCACTGAAATTTGCTATACTTAAAAAAAGGTGATTATTTAATTAATGCTATAATTTTTTCAGCTAAGTGGTGGAAAGGAGAAAACTTTGCCATAAGGGTTTTAGGATTAGATCATATTTGCTTTTGCAGATAAGAGTGAAAATCACACCTATGCTGTTTGGTTTGAAGTAGCTTCTCCTTATCTCTGGAAGCTGATTTTCTTAAGCCCCAAGAAAGTGTTGCTCTTACTGGTGCTTTGGTCATAGGACAGATTGGTGTGTAGCACTGGAAAAACTGCAGAGAAGGTACCAGTTACCCTTGTAGTTTTTGTGAAAAAAACAATAAAAATAACAGTAAGAGATAGTAGTAATTACTTTGTTTAAATGTTTATTTGACATTGAGGCATTAAATAAAAAAGAGCTCCAGAGTCTTGCTCATTAGGTACTCGTTCCCCATGGAGGTAACAGGAATGTGATGGAGCAGTGACACAGCCCAGGGCTTTCACATTCCTCTCAGCAACCAGTTGACACTAGTGTGTGAGTATTAAAAATTGATCTGATTAGAAAAAAGAAAGCTGATGATGATTCTGAGGTTTCAGACAGAGAGGTGCTTACATGCCTGTGCTCTTAGGTGTTGATTTAAATTATTCTAATAATCACAGATACATGGCTACTTTTTGTATGTCTTTGACTCTTTTTGCCCAACATAATAAGGATAGTCTGGTATAAAAATGTTTTCCCTTATCAATAAAGGGAGGGAAACATGGGCGATTGTCTTTAAGTATTACCAATAATAAATAACAAGATGGATTACCTGTACTTGCTTTCTTCTCAGAGATGCACAAAGAATTTTAGTTTTTCCACCCTCATGCATCCTCTTCCCAAGGAAGAGGCCAGAGTTTGGAGCTGGTGCATGGGGCTGATGACAGCCACTACCCACACCCTTTGCCATTTTCCTTTTAATGCTTTCCTATTCGGACGATCATTAGCTGCAAAGAAAAAATGTCTCCATAAGCATGCAAGACATCCAGGCTCACGTCCCTAATTACTGCTCTTTGGAAAGATGACAGCACATTTCACTGTAATTACTGCTCAGCTGGATGTGTGCTTATGAAAAAAGAACTCGTTTCAGATTATTGTATAGGATGGCACCCTCTAATGTGTGGAGTTTGAAACCAGCAAAGAATAGGCTTGATATCCTTATTGATTTCTAGCATCACAAAATTATTTGGAACAGATTTTGTGAATATTCAGTTTCTTTGTGCAGAAACTGAGAAACTTGATGTTAAAAAAAAAAAAAAAGTAAGTTTTAAAAAATAATTGGAGGCAGGATTATACAAAGGCATTACTGAAGACAACTGGATTAGTTTAAAAGGCAGCAAAACAAGGTTATGGCCACTGCAGCTTCAGCATGCAGAGAATCCAGGCTTGTATGGAGTAAACTAGCCCAGAGCGTTTCCCTGTGTCCTTAAAATACAGTCCTGTTTAAAAGCTGACTAGAAAAACTGGAAGGTGCTGCTTGAAATATGTGATACCTGGGTGTGTAGATGTCTCCTTGCTTATTTTCATGATGCAATTAAGTCGTCATTCCACTCTTTTTTTTTTTTTTTTTTTTTTGGGTGGCAGGAGAGAGATGACACACTTANGTTAATGAAGCATTTTTCACTGTTGTGATAGAAAAGTGCCAAGAAGAAAAGCATGAGCTGGATTTTCTTTCTGTTTATCAGCTGAAATTTGGAAGGTTCGTGCACTTAGGAATGTATTAAAACAACAGTAAAAGTAACAGAGAGCAGAATCTGACTCTGGATTTTCTACTGAAAATTATTCAATATGCCAAAAATTCAGCATCATGAATATTTTGCTCAGATGTGTTGGGTGAAGAAGTTGTTTGTGTACAATAGGAAATAGTACTTAGCCAATCATATCTAAATTACTGGTCATATTGGTATAAAGGATGCATACTCATACCGATGCTATTTTCATTCTACAGTGTGTGAAGAAATTCCAATAAGTGTTGTGAAAACAAGTTGTTTATGCCCATTTCTAGGACAAAACAAAGCATGGCTAGATGAAAGTAGCACCTTATACTCCTTTTAACTTAGATCATTAACTTACTTAAAATTCAGTCTAGTGAGCATGTTGACATCATATGCTGCAAACCCCAACCAACCAACCAAACCAGCTATCTTGTTTTGAACTCTGATATCTTTTGATAGTATAGATTGATGCTGAATCAAGAATAGCTACACAATGTTTTGCCAGAATGTTTTGCTCTGTATGTACTACAGCTTTTCTGTGCCTAATGCTTACTGAGTAAAAGCTGTGTATTGAGTCTAAGTCAAGCTAAGGTAGTTTCTTTTATTATGATATCTTTTTATTTTGAAGATGGTAGCACCTATATAGCTTTTATAGAATATTTTAATGGATATTTTGCTTAGCAAAGCTTATTAAATATAAACTGAAGTGTGTATCGGAAACTATTATAGAAAAGATAAAATATTATGGAATGGTCTTGTTAAAAATCTGTTTGTGGTCATTATACATTAAGATGCTAAGTGACACATCAACAATCATCTTGCCAAAAGGCAGAGATCTCAAAGCAAGCCAAGAACGCTAATTGAAGCAAAGGAAGCCTACTGACTCAGGAACCTCTAGTAAAGGGAGGCAAGGGCCTTCAAAGAAAGGTGTTGGCATTTAGACCTGTGTTTGTACAGCTGTGTTTGTAAAAGAGTTGGAGCAATTTGCTGCATCATTCTAAGATTGTTTGTACATCATGCCTGTAGAGGAGCTAGAAGTATTTACTGCTTCATATTGAGAGACATCAGCTGTCCTCACGCTAGTCCAGGCTATTTGGACCTCCATTCATACGTTGCCAGTAGTGTTTGAGCTGAGCTGCATGTTCCTTATGACACAGTAATGAACTGGAGGTAAAAATCTGTTGAAGGAGCAGAGTTTGAATTGGATGAGCAATCAGAAGGGGCACGGAGCCTATTACACATTGAACACCAACCCATGAAGATACTTCCAACGTGGGGGCACAGCAGCTCTCTTTTCAGCATTCTCTACTGCCTCCTCCATCTAAACCAGTGCTTCCAGCTCCCCATCCCTCTCTGACACTTTTGATTCTATGTCTCGTGCTGTATTTGTACTGCTGAAAACAGAGCTCCATGTTTCACTAAAATCAATTGCTAATCCCCTACTATTGGGAAGGCTCTGAGAGCTGAGCCAACTGCTCATAGATCAATGTCATTGCCTGGCATTGCAGCAAATGCCTTCGTTTGTCTCCCAAACATGCTCTCTAATCATTCCTGAATGGCAGAGAAATCACCAGCTGCCAGCCCTGATAATCTGAGGAAAGATGTAGAAAGTTTGCAAATGAGTTGAAATGTATTTGTTCCCCCACCACCTCCCCCAAAGATGTGATATTGGAGCCTACAAGTCAGTTATTGTGTTGTTTCTCATTGAAGAAACTATGTCTGTATATATATTTTTTAAAAGAACAAAAACTGGAGGTTGAATTTCTATTACATGGGGGCTTCCTTACTCTTCATACACCATACTATCTTCTTTATGTACCATGTTGTGTGTATGTGTAAGATATCTGCTATACAGGACTGAAATGGCCAAGGAATTTAAGCCTGTACCTGTTAAATTTTAATTTATGAGTCTTCTACTCCTAGCTTCTTAAAATAAAACCAAAACATAACTACATATTTTTTAGATTCAAAATAAGCAATGCATGGGAAAATTTAGAAATCTTGAAAAAGTTGGATGGATATTGAACTGAGTTTGTCAGAACTGAAATATTTCCTCATCTCTCTATTTAATATTAGGTAGTTCCCAGGCAAAAGCAAGAGCTCTTTATATTGTAAATATCAGTACAGAAGATTTTCTTTGTTGTTTTGTTGGGTTTTGTTTTGTTTTATTTTGTTTTTTCTGGGGTGGAGATCTATATTTTAGACCTGTCCCTCAAGATGTTGAGCTTTACTCTTGTATAAAGAAATTTTAAGTGAACATCTACAAAGAAACATTAGAGGACAAAATGGAATTTTTTTTATTATTATTTTAAACGACAAGCAGGCTTCACTAAAACTTGAAGCTTGAACTTAAGGAACAGAAGAGGATCCAACTCGCATTATTCCAGACAGCCTCAAACCTCCTGTGACCCAACCCAGTAGAAATCCCTCCTTGTTTTATTCTTTCTACTCCTGCAGCCCTGACTGAATCTTTTCCAATTAGCGCTGCCTGTCCAAGTAAAGGACCCATCGTATCCACTCCATCGCGTGGGCAGTTCCACTGGTGGGTTATAATCACAGGCCTGGTGATTTATAGGTTTTTCTGTGTGGGAAAGTTACTGCTCAATGAGCTGAGGTTTGAATTTACTGTACTGCTGGCTTATCCCACTTCCACTTACAGCTGGGAACAAGCTCATTTGAAAGTGAACTTAGAGCACTTGGAGCAGGTTACCTGGCTAATTACTCAGCTATAAATTTTAGCTTCAGTTTGTGAAAAGAGGATGGTTTTTATTTTTTGGTAGACAAATCCAAATTTTCTTTTTGTTGTGGCTTATTAAGTGCAATTTATGCAATGGTGATACTTGTATTCTCTAAAGTTAACATGGTCACCGATGTTCCTGTTATTAAGGTACATGAAAAAAGAGCCAATTAATAATAATAATAACAATAAAATATTATAGAAGTGCTATAGAGCAGAGGTAAAGTATAGAAGTAAGGCCGACTGTATGACTCAGGTTAGGATTTTACCTGGGTTCTGTTCTATGACGACAATATGCCTTAAGCACCAATGATGGTGTTGCTTGGTCTTATGAGGTACACATCCTATAATTGTTTGACCTTCCTGCATTCTGTCTATACTCTGCAACATTACAGGTGTGTGTCTTTCTCTGTGGATACTGGGAAAAACCAGCCTATTAAATGGAACAAAAAAAGTGGCTTGCTTAGTTAATGGAAACCCAGTGAAAGGCTAAGAGACAAGAAAGCAAATAGCTCCGTCAGGACATGAAGCGAGTCATGGACCAGCTCAGCTGGGAGCTGCCTTGAAGGAGTTTTTAGTTTCTTTGTGTGAAGACTGGTGGTTTTGTTGTGCCAGAAACCACCTATAATTATTTAATGCTAGTAATTTCCTTCAGCTTCTAGAAAGGCAAAGCTGCCATGTCCTTCTTAAAACACACAAGCTTCTCGTTTAAGATTTCATTTGGAGCATTTCTCTGTCCTAATTCACCTGTAAACAGGGTGTTGTAACACTTGCTTACACTCAGAAGAGTAGCTGCCACTGCTTTCAGGTTCTTTAATGAGAGGCACCCTCATTGCAAATTGATTTATGAATTTTAAGAAACTTCTGGGTGTGTTCTGTAGCAGAGTTCATGTTAGTTTCCCAACCAATTGCCCTTGTAACATGAAGCCTCTAAATGTTGGATGTGGATTCCTAACAAACGTGCTTATTTTAGAGTTAACCTGTGGCATCCAATTTTTCCTTCTTTATCCCTTCCCTTGTTAGACAGGAATATTCCTGAACTCTTGGGAGCAGATAGTGATACCATTTAATGACTTCAAATATCCCAACCTCGCCGTTTGCTTTTTACCCCATCACTCATGGCTATTACTACACAATTTTAAGTTCATTCCTAGGGTGAACTCCAGGTTGACCAAGTGCAAAAAGTGAACTTTAGGGCTGCTGAAGTTGAGTAGCTAAAATGTTTTTTAAGCACTGCAGTTCCCCCAGCTTCCCACTAGATGACACTTTCACCAAAACACTTCAATCTCAATTCACATATTTTCTGATTCTTGCCTTTATTCCCTGTTGAGCTGTGATTTAGTGTTCTTTTTTTGTGAAAGGATCCCTTGGATGCTTGATTGCTATGACTCCTCTATTGTTCCTGAATATATTAGTGGTGCTGTGGAACTGCACCAGTGCTGTTCACAGGTGTTCCTCCTGTGATTGCAGTGCCCTGTTCTTCAGTCCTCACCCTCTGCTAGTGGCATAATGGGCAATTCNGTTTTGTTTTGTTTTATTTTGTTTTTTCTGGGGTGGAGATCTATATTTTAGACCTGTCCCTCAAGATGTTGAGCTTTACTCTTGTATAAAGAAATTTTAAGTGAACATCTACAAAGAAACATTAGAGGACAAAATGGAATTTTTTTTATT
Source organism: Brachypteracias leptosomus (assembly GCA_013401335.1). NCBI lineage: Eukaryota > Metazoa > Chordata > Aves > Coraciiformes > Brachypteraciidae > Brachypteracias > Brachypteracias leptosomus. The sequence goes on along the minus strand of VYZX01014206.1, from coordinate 77,087 downwards.
ATTATTTTAAACGACAAGCAGGCTTCACTAAAACTTGAAGCTTGAACTTAAGGAACAGAAGAGGATCCAACTCGCATTATTCCAGACAGCCTCAAACCTCCTGTGACCCAACCCAGTAGAAATCCCTCCTTGTTTTATTCTTTCTACTCCTGCAGCCCTGACTGAATCTTTTCCAATTAGCGCTGCCTGTCCAAGTAAAGGACCCATCGTATCCACTCCATCGCGTGGGCAGTTCCACTGGTGGGTTATAATCACAGGCCTGGTGATTTATAGGTTTTTCTGTGTGGGAAAGTTACTGCTCAATGAGCTGAGGTTTGAATTTACTGTACTGCTGGCTTATCCCACTTCCACTTACAGCTGGGAACAAGCTCATTTGAAAGTGAACTTAGAGCACTTGGAGCAGGTTACCTGGCTAATTACTCAGCTATAAATTTTAGCTTCAGTTTGTGAAAAGAGGATGGTTTTTATTTTTTGGTAGACAAATCCAAATTTTCTTTTTGTTGTGGCTTATTAAGTGCAATTTATGCAATGGTGATACTTGTATTCTCTAAAGTTAACATGGTCACCGATGTTCCTGTTATTAAGGTACATGAAAAAAGAGCCAATTAATAATAATAATAACAATAAAATATTATAGAAGTGCTATAGAGCAGAGGTAAAGTATAGAAGTAAGGCCGACTGTATGACTCAGGTTAGGATTTTACCTGGGTTCTGTTCTATGACGACAATATGCCTTAAGCACCAATGATGGTGTTGCTTGGTCTTATGAGGTACACATCCTATAATTGTTTGACCTTCCTGCATTCTGTCTATACTCTGCAACATTACAGGTGTGTGTCTTTCTCTGTGGATACTGGGAAAAACCAGCCTATTAAATGGAACAAAAAAAGTGGCTTGCTTAGTTAATGGAAACCCAGTGAAAGGCTAAGAGACAAGAAAGCAAATAGCTCCGTCAGGACATGAAGCGAGTCATGGACCAGCTCAGCTGGGAGCTGCCTTGAAGGAGTTTTTAGTTTCTTTGTGTGAAGACTGGTGGTTTTGTTGTGCCAGAAACCACCTATAATTATTTAATGCTAGTAATTTCCTTCAGCTTCTAGAAAGGCAAAGCTGCCATGTCCTTCTTAAAACACACAAGCTTCTCGTTTAAGATTTCATTTGGAGCATTTCTCTGTCCTAATTCACCTGTAAACAGGGTGTTGTAACACTTGCTTACACTCAGAAGAGTAGCTGCCACTGCTTTCAGGTTCTTTAATGAGAGGCACCCTCATTGCAAATTGATTTATGAATTTTAAGAAACTTCTGGGTGTGTTCTGTAGCAGAGTTCATGTTAGTTTCCCAACCAATTGCCCTTGTAACATGAAGCCTCTAAATGTTGGATGTGGATTCCTAACAAACGTGCTTATTTTAGAGTTAACCTGTGGCATCCAATTTTTCCTTCTTTATCCCTTCCCTTGTTAGACAGGAATATTCCTGAACTCTTGGGAGCAGATAGTGATACCATTTAATGACTTCAAATATCCCAACCTCGCCGTTTGCTTTTTACCCCATCACTCATGGCTATTACTACACAATTTTAAGTTCATTCCTAGGGTGAACTCCAGGTTGACCAAGTGCAAAAAGTGAACTTTAGGGCTGCTGAAGTTGAGTAGCTAAAATGTTTTTTAAGCACTGCAGTTCCCCCAGCTTCCCACTAGATGACACTTTCACCAAAACACTTCAATCTCAATTCACATATTTTCTGATTCTTGCCTTTATTCCCTGTTGAGCTGTGATTTAGTGTTCTTTTTTTGTGAAAGGATCCCTTGGATGCTTGATTGCTATGACTCCTCTATTGTTCCTGAATATATTAGTGGTGCTGTGGAACTGCACCAGTGCTGTTCACAGGTGTTCCTCCTGTGATTGCAGTGCCCTGTTCTTCAGTCCTCACCCTCTGCTAGTGGCATAATGGGCAATTCAAAGCTGTGGAGATTTCAGAGCTTTAGCAGGCACTCCACTTGACTTTGTCAGTGCTCATCATATGTCAGTCTATTGTAATGCAAGTAATATTTTTAAAAAAACAAGCCTGTTGTAAAAGGTAAACATAGTCTGTACTATTGTAAGTGCCAATTACTCTAGAAATTAAAAAAATGACTCTGTAAACTACTATCACAGAGATGCTTGTGCAGTAAAGGACAAAGTCAAGGTCTTTAAAGAAACTTAATAACCTAAATGGCTTAAGTTCTGGAAGTATCTCATAAATGTTCTATCCTGTAGAATTTTCTGGCCTGCATCAAGCATATCAGCTGCTTTATATGTTTCAGGGAATGCTGGATGTGTAAGTAAGATGTGTAAGTAGTGTGGAAAGGACATCTTGAGTGAAGTGTCAGAGAAAAGGATGGAGGCAGAGGGGAAAGGCACCCTCAGCTGCGACCAAGGGACTACTAAACCCTAGCTTGATGTGCCTCACTGTCAGGCAGGGAGGGGAATTGTTTCTGTCCAGAAGGAAGATCTGGATAGAGGGCATCAACCTACCTTGGAGGTCAGCAATCAAGACACATCAGTTTAAAGAGGCTATAAGCTGAGATGCAAAACCCTTCCACGAACCATATCTCTGCTGCCTGTGCTCAGCCTGCTATGCCTTTTTCTTCAGGGTGGTGGCCCTGCTGCATGGACTACCTCAGTCCAGCTCACATGACGCAGGGCTTGGAAGGCAAGAGAGGTAAGAATAGAGTGAGTGTGCCTAGAGAGCTAACATGCTATGATTTTCCACCTTGTTAAAGATTCTTACTTTAGGCACCTGGGACTTGGGCTGTAGTGGGAGGACCAACCTGTCTGATAGCTGTGAGCTGGCAACAGCAGCTGGGTGGCTTTGCAGACACTGATAGGTAGAAACCTGGGTGTCTGGGAGGCTTTGCTTTGGGGCTGGGCATCTATATAGTGATCCTGCAGAGACAGGTAGGCACCAAACCATCTTCAAGGATGTAAGCAAGCATGCTTAGTGAAGTCAGTGACTCACATCCATACAGAAAGTGTTCCAATCCTGATTCAGGCCTTTATTATTTTAAACTCTTAATTAAGTCCCTTTGAACCCACAGGTGAAGCCATCGACTGATGCTTATTTGTTTTCTTTTATTTGTCACAGGCTTTCATTTACCAAAATATTTCAGGCATATGATTGAACTAGAGATATTTGAAGGGATTTTTTTCTTGGAAACTGTGACCAACTTTAGTTCTTTTCTGTTCTGTTCTCTGGTCACTAGTATGGACACACGTTTGTAGGCAAGTCTCTGAAGGGTGACCAGACCGCTACCATTCCCACTTACAGGTTGATTTAAAGTTGATTATGTGTTTACAACTGCTAAATTATTTCTTAAGGAATAAATGGTATTGGGCTTAAATTTTCATTTTTCATTAAGTTGAAGTTTAATAGTCAAATTACAAATATTAAGAAAAAGGAAGTTTTCAGATATATGAGAAATAGAAGAAACATTTAGGATTCACATATTTTTTTCATGTCTGCCTACCAATTAGCCAAATATTTACAAACTTCAACTATGAATACATGGAATATTATGTTCACTTTCATATGCATCAGTCATACAACTATTGTAACCACTCTTCCAAAACCACTGTTGATGTGCTGATTTTTTCCTTTGCTTTTATTTCTGTGAAGTTATTTCACAATACCTGAGCTGTTAAGTTGTGCTTACTAAGTTATTTCACTGTCAGTTCAGCTGTTTCATTTTACAATTTCTTAAAGAACTGTCTGGAATCCAGGCAGTTATGCAAATCACTGAACTTCAGTCATTGTGTTCTTTCTAGATCAATGAATGAGTTTTTGATTTAGGGTTTGTCATTGTGGGGTTTTTTTTAGTTTTAGGGTTGCTTGGGGTTTTTTTAATCCAAAGTAGAATAACTTGGAGGGATTCAAAGGCGATCTTATGGATTAAGGCTAAGAGGCATAAGAAGGATAGGAGGCAACTGTAGCAAATGTTCATTTTGGTTTTGGCAAAGGAAATTTCAGCCCCTCTCTCCTATTTGCAGGCTGGCATCCTCATTGCTGAGTGTGCAGAAAGAATACTGTGTTAGTTGCTTTGCTTTATTTTATTAGATATGCCTGGAACCTAAATAAAATAGTGCATATTTGTGTCTAAATACTGAAATGTTTTCTGTTCACACAAATTTTTGGAAGAATCTCAAATGGTTTTCATAATTTTGGGGGAAGGGAGATGGAGTAATCTAAGAAGCTGCAAAGCTGAGTGCTAGAACATAAATAAATAAATAGTATAAATAAGTTCTGTAATTTTTAGGTTAAATTTTACTGTCAACTTCAAAAACATTAAATGCTTGTCTTCTATTTATTTTACAATTTAGCTGGGAAAGTTTGTAACTCTTCATTTTACTTTGACCTCCACTTGAAGGGACTGCTATGGAGACTTTCTAAAACCTGGGATTTCTGCTTATATTATAATAAAAATGTCCACCATTAATCCTACTCAGAGAGTCTGAATTCAGCTCAAGTCTAGAGTCCTTTATTGTTTTCTTATAAGTGATTGAAGATGTCTAGCCAGAAGGGAAAAGTAGGTGCTGGAATTTATGGGAATTTTAAATGGCTAAAAATAATGTCTTACACCAAAATGTTTTTAGATTCATCCTGGTCTTAAAATATTTCTGAGACATGACAAGCTATGGGATGTTGAGAGTCCTCTGCTATAGGTGAGGTACCAAGATGTCTCCCTCCCTCCAGCCGCAGGACTCTCCCTAATAATGCTGGAAGTTAAAATGAATCATTTATGAGCATCTGTAGACACATGGGTGGGGCCTCTTTGTAAACTGGTATTTTGTTGATGCAATAAGTGTGACAGCCTTTTAGTTCTGGATATAAGTGTTACTGAGAGGAAATTAGGTTGGATCTCAGAGGAGATCAGCCAGACCTTGCTGTGCGTCTTGCTGGAGAGTCGGTACCTCCACCACTACTGGGCTTCGGATACTAGTGCATGTAGAAGAAAAATGGAAGGTGAGTGTCTTGAAACTTTACTACAGCTTGGCTCAGTACTGAAAGTGGAAATACTTCTACAGTCAGGTGTAAGGACAAAAAAACCCCCTACATATTACTGCGTGGAATCGAGTCTAGGGATTACTTGGATCTTTTAGATTTTATTTGTGGACTTAGTGAGAAAGAAAAAAAAAAGAACTTTTGAAAAGAACCTTTCCTTTTATAAAGGAAAATGAGAGCTACGTAAAACTTGTGAAGTAACAGCCAATTCTGAGAATAAGAAAGAGCATGGAAGTGAGTGTATTTTATTTCCTGCAAAGTCTATGAAGTACTACTCTCAGTATTCTCATGCTAGAAGCAATTATTTCCAAATGGAAACCTGAAGTATTCTCTCTGGATTGAAGACAAAATATGAATTGACAGATAAAACCCAGTAACTGGTACTGAAGGTCGGGTTTCTACCAGAGAGAGAAAACCAGTGAGAGATGTGAAATCGATGAGCCTTCAGTATTTTCTCTGCCGTAGAAGGCAATTATTAGCTCCTCTGTGATCCAGTTGTGATAATTAACTCTGATAAGCAAACTGTGGGCTGACTTTAGAGAACTTCCCTGGGAAACCTGTAATACCAAATCCCTGATGTTCCAGTTCAGCTGGATTAATGAGTGGTTGAAGTGTAGTTGTGTCGGTTTATAAACGCCTCCAGAGGATGGGTGAGGATCTACCAGGTTCTTTCAGTGCTCTTGACCGCAGGAATTAGTCATGTGTGCTGGAAGCACTTCTAATCCTTTCTGTTCAACCAGGACAGTTTGTGTTATGATTGACAACTCTCATTAAGAGAGATTTTTCAGTTCAATTCATGTCCTTTTCCTTGTCAGCAGTTATGACACATTCTTGAGCAATAATGATGTAATGCGTTGTTGGATTTCGTGGTGGTTGTTGATAGTGTGCATGTTTTTAATGTGTGTGGGTAAGGCTGAGGTCTGTGTTTATCTGCTGATCTTTACTGAAGAGCTAAATGACCTATTCACTGCCAAATTTAAATGGTTAGATGAAGAATAAGATTATTTTTGTTCAAGGAAAAAAAAAATCAGAAAAAGCTGGAAGTTGAATATTTTTTTTCCTTTTGTAGAATCAAAAATTTGACTTTTAAGATCATTGTGTCCAACCATCCACATAACTCTACCAAGTCTGCTCTTAAACCATGTTCCCTCCACCTGCCCTCCCCTCCCACTTAATTTCAGTTACGATTTACTTCGGGATGTGATCCTGGGAAATTCCACTGGTTTGTGTTAAGTGTCCCATGGGCTTAGCTATGAGTCTCCTTTTATGTGGATGGGAAAAATTAGTTTCCTCTAAATACCAAAACTGTGTTCAGCCTAGTCCCAGTATAGCTTGAGAAGTTGCATTGTCTGTTTTGTAGGCTTAGCAGGACCAAACGTAACCTGCTAGAATTAAAATAAGATACAAGACTTTGTAGTTCAATAAGCCTAATCTCCAAAACTTCTGAGAATCTATGGCTCCCATTGCCTTCAATTAGAGTGGAACACTTTTGAAAATAAAAAGTTGTAGGCAAATAAGTAAAAAGGAGTGTTGCCACCCCTCCTTCTGGCACCAGGGTCATAATTACCCCTATGAAATGACTGATATCAAGGCAGGATCCCTAAGGGAGGACCAGTGAAGTTTTTTGTCAAGCTAATCACAGCATTTGGGATACATTGTCAGCATTTTTTAAAATGTCACAATTTGCGAATATTTCCTTCTCCATTAAGTTCTTCAAAGATGTCTGCAAACCTTTTATAACATGGGAAATGCAGACTGAGACATTTGCATGTATATTTAAAAATATTTACAAATCTGGGGGATATTTATTTGTATCTTTTTTTTTTGGTGTGCCACTTGAGCTTTCAAACATCTACATTTGTTATCAAATATTTTATTTATCCAATTTACTTGATTGTTTGTTTTATTACTTGTATAAAAACCAACGTCCAACTGAGAGCATGGGCAAAATGTTTCTTGTTGAGCTGTGGTTGAAAAGTAACTGTCTGTAGACAGCTTGTTGTAATGTGGGGAGAATATTACAAGGCAAAATCAAATTTTCAAGCAGAGAAACTAATATCATTCCTTGACATCAGGCATTTATAAAGCAAGAAGGCATTTTATAAAGCAGTAAGGCATTATATAAAAGCTGTGAAACTCATAGCACAGCTTCGAGAATCAAAGAATTATTCAAGTTTCCACCTGCAAACTAGGGAAGTGGTGAACTTGTAAGCATGCTTTTATGGATTTATGTCTCAACCTCAGTGTTGCTGAATTTTGGACAAACTCCTGGATGAACTTTTCGAGATGACTATCTCTGTCTTTCATCATTATCTCCTCTTTCATGTTACCTTAACCTCAGCCAATGATGGAAACTCAATTATCTGGTTATAACTTTGTGTTCCTTTCTCCATCCTGCAGTCATTGAGCTGGGAGAAGTTAACCTCAATTGTCCCTCCAACTGCCAAATCCACAACACCCATTTCTTCGGAACTGACAGACAGATAATAAGGAGAGGACAAGCCTTCAGCTTTTATGCTCACTTCCAGAACCGGGAGTGGGATGACTCTGTGGACCAGGCTGTTTTCACTGTGGAGACAGGTGAGACTCCCAAACTCTGTATAGTCTTTCCCAGTACTTTGCTGGTAAGCAATATAGCCCGTGGTCTTTGGTGACAAATAACATCTACTCATTCATCTGCTGTGTGAGGAGACCACCTCCCCCTAACTCAGGCACTTCTGCTGACATGTAAAGTTTTCTCACTCTGCGACAGAAGTGACAAGAGAAAAATAAATCCACCCTTGGGAGCTTTGCATTGCAAATGATGGCTAAGCAAATCACTTGCCTTTTACATGTGCTTTGTTTAGTCTGGCTGAAGTTTTATTTCTTTTCCTGAAAAGGCCTCAGACCCTGTGAGTCAAATGAGACGAAATGCACCTTCCCAATGGGCAGATGTCTAGATCAAACCTGCTGGAGTGCTTCCTACAAGATTCATCAGCCAAAATGCATCAATATCAGTGTGTTTCCTCCCTCCAACGCCTGCATTGGCCGTTACATTCTCAACATGCAGATCACATCTTGTGGCCACACATATCAGCGATGTCTTGGAGATTTTTACGTCCTTTTTAACCCCTGGTGTGCAGGTAAGAACTCTAGTGATGATCAAATAGTTTTAAGAAAAATAGTAGAGATGAGCAGAAATGTTGAACATATCTATTGCTTTGTTGGTGAGCAAGGAATGGAGTCACAGAGATAACAAGAAATAAGGAGGGACTTTGTTTTGTTACATTCTCTTTTTTTCCTCTAATCTCAAGCCAGTGTCTTGACTTGGTTTCTTAATGGTAGTAGGGATGGAGTGCAATTTTTTACCCTTATTTTACAATGGCTTGGCAGGACAAGAGGCACTGGGCACAAATGGAAAGAGGGTCCTCTGAACATCAGGAAACACTTTTTATTGTGAGGATGACTGAGAACTGGCACAGGTTGCCCAGAGAGGCTGTGGAATCTCCGTCCTTGGAGATATTCAAAAGCTGTCTGGACACGGTCTTGGCCAATTTTATCCTAGGTAGTTCTGTTTGAGACAGGGGAGTTGGACCAGACAACTTTGAGAAGTCCTTGCAAACCTCAACCATTCTGTGATTCTCTGAATCCTGTGGTACCACCATGAAATAATACAGTACAAATATGAATGACATTCTGTAGATCTGGTTCTGGTATCAAGCAATTCTGGAGTCTGTAGGACCTTGCCAAAATCATTACATGGCAAATATTCATCTTGTCTGTGCTGTTATTTAATCAAAATCAGATACCCAACTTTAAGTGCAGTGTTTGACTCCTAGAACAGCTTAGTACAAAGATAAATTGCAAGCTCTGTAATTCAGGTGCACTACATCAGGGAGAGACTTATTAAAGATAATATCTAGTTGTAAGTAGAAATGAATTTTCTGTGAGTGTTTAAAGACCCCGCACCCTGTTTAGAAGCATAAATCAAAAAGAGGTAGGAAAAGAAAGGAATCCAGTGAAGCAGAAGATACAGAAGCATTAGAGATGTCCATATTGTCTAACTGATAGCTCTGCTTCTTTTCCAGATGACCCTGTATTCTTGGACAATCAGGCCCATCGAGAAGAATATGTTCTGAATGAACATGGGATACTGTATGAAGGAGTTCACAAGCATATCACCTCCCGACCATGGCACTTTGGACAGGTACTTTTTGAAGACTTGTTCAGAAGTAGATGTCATCCACATATGGATAAATGAAGTGTTACCATGTTTTCTTTTTTAAAAATTCATGCTCTGCTATGAAGTGAGAAAGGTTTTTAGGACCACTGCAGTTTATACACATACAAAATAAATTGTTGAAGTATCTCACTGTAGCCCAAACAACTGGAAGGAAATTTTCTGTAGTAAGATTAAGGAAATCGCAAAATGTTCTTGGAAGAGGTGAAGCAGAATATTGTGCTTCTAAAGGTAAACTATTCCATTGGTCAAACATAAGCAAAAATGACAAGTTTTTCCGAAAAGAAGGAGAGACAAAACCATTCAGACCACTAGAAGCTGTGCTTGAATTAAAAAAAAGAGGCAGGGGAGGAGAGAGGGCAGCAGGCATCTCGTATAGATGAAAAAGACTGGATTACTGGCAAGGAAGGATCTTTACCAGACTGCTGTGATGCCTGTGTTAAATTCTCTTTCCTCAGTTTGAAGATGGGATTCTGGATATCTGCTTGAAGCTCCTAGACATGGGTGCGAGTTACCACCACGGCTCTGATCAGGACCATTGTTGGCGCAATAATCCTGTGCATGTCAGCATGGTGGTAAACCACATGGTAAGACCTCTAGTGATGTGTGACCACTGAATAGATCAGGTCACACTTCATTATATTACAAAAGGAAAACTTGCACTGTGTTCTAACACAGGGAAAATCCTTTCTGTGCTTGGATTAACAGGAAAAACTGACTTTTAACGCTAATCTCTGAGGATTTTGTGGTATGGTTAGAATGGGAAGACATGGTCAGCTATTTAAAAAGGTGTTTTCTTTTCTGTTTCTAGATAAGCAGCCATACCACTAACAGCATCATGAAGATTCCAGAAAACAATGATTACCTGAAGGGAACAAAACCATTCTCCTGGAATGGAAGTGTCCCTATTCTCCAGCAGTGGTACAATGGCAGGTGCAGGCCGGTCAGATATGGGTACTGTGGGTGCCTGGCTTCAGTCATGTGCACAGGTATGATACTTCAGTCTGCCCTTACCTAGGTATCCAAAAAGGAAGAGGGAAAAGCAGAATCAAAAACCTCTGACCCTAAAAACTACTGGAAGAATATTACTCATAAGCATTTTATTAGAAAAGAAAAGGAGTATTTTTCTCTTGTCATGATATAAAGTGACCCTTAACTTAGTGTTTACCACCAGCCTATTGCTTTCCTATACAGCATGAAGAATAAAAAGAAAAGCAGTACTATCTTTTCTGTGGCCTTTATACCATACAGCTACCAATACTACAGCTGTTATTAAAACACAGAGCAAGTGCAGCATCGTGGATCCAAAATTTATCATTCAGGTGATATTTGAAGGATAAAGAAAGAACTTAGTTATGAACAAGAAGACCTCTAGCAATGTGTCTTCCATAAAAGCAGCAGGCTACTGTCTTCTGCTGTTGTAAAAGATGAGATAATAGTGAATTCAATTCTAGAGACAAAAAAATTTGAGTTCCAACTTTATACTATTTATTTACTCAACTTACTTCTATATTGAGGAAAATTAAATGGATATTCCATAGATTAATCTATATGTATGGCACTGTTCACAGAAAAAAATTATCATCTTTTATTAATGCAGTATCAGGTTGATTATTGCTGAACCCAACAAGCCATTCCTTTCTGCTCTTTTCAGTCAACTTTTTGACCACTAAAAAGAAGTTTTAAAGACAGAATCACTGCATCTCAAAAACTGACTCATATCCATTATGCTTATATAATTGCAAAGTAGAATATAGGAGAATTATTTTATAAATAAGTGAAGGATTTATTTGATTAATTTCCATTTGTAAAGACTCATTAATAATTTTTTTTTTTCCTTATAGTGATGAGGTGTCTGGGAATTCCAAGCCGTGTTGTCACAAGCTTCTACTTTCCATGCTCAACTGACAATCCCCTTGGTATCAATGAGATTTTTGACTGTACTGGAAAAAACCTGTGTGGTAAAGACAGGTTATGGTAAGTAAGAAGTAAACAAACTCATTTGGGTTTTGTCAAAAATTAAATACTAGAAAGATTAGTATGAATCTTGCAGATCAGTTTATCTCTTTCTTTGATGTGGCAAGGCTGTTCCTTTTCCTAATAATGCATTTCTGAAGAGGCAGTTTGCTTAATCTACACTTGCAAAAAAGAAAAAAAAAAAAAGAAAAAAACCAACCCACTTGTCAGAATAAGTTTATCAATCTTAGTAGCTGTAAAAATATTAAGTAGATCATGCAATGCAAGGGAAAATTTATCACAAATTAGGAGTATTATCTTCATTCATAATCACTTGGTTGATAATTATGTTGTCTTCCTGAGGTTCTTTATCATAAATTGCTTCGTTCTTGGTAAACCTTTCAATTTGTGTTCATACAACTATGACATTATCACTCCTCATATCAGAACTTCTTGTTCTCACCTTTGGCCTCTATGTTCATAGTTTCAATCCACTAGAATTTTGTTTGTTTCCAAGACTCATCTGTGTGGGAGATTTTAATGATTTTTCTGCCCTTTCATGTGTCAGAAAGATGAGGTCAAACTGAAATACTAAGGGAATGAGGATTCTATTTTAGCACAAAAGACTTAAAGAGTTTTTTCTTTGTCAAGCTGTTCAAAAGCAGACTAAGACAGGATGTGATTTTACTCTGAAGAACTAGGAGGAAATGTTAGGAAAATAAACTACTTAAACAAAAGAACTGTGTTGGCATGTTATCAACTGAATAAAAAGGGCTATAAGGAGAATGTTTTGCAATCAGGTCTGCAGGGTTCTGGAACTAATTTCCAGTCTGAGTGATATGAAACAAAGCCAACAACCCCATCCCCAAATATCATTAACAGTGTTAAAACAGAGTCTTCAGTTGGTTAAAAGGTGATCTCCAACATGGTTTTTCTCCATCACATGTCATTGAACTCGATGATCCAAGAGATGTCTTTAATCCTATATTCCTGCATCCTACAGGAGATATCACTGCTGGAATGAGTCCTGGATGGCTCGCAAAGATCTCAATCAGTGCTGTGGTGATTGGCAGTGTCTGGATCCAACACCTCTGGAAACAGGCAGAGGTAGCTGTTTACTATAACTGAAATTGTTTTCCTCAGCTAATGTTGAATTTCTCTACTACTGAGGTTACAACCTATTGTAACATTTTTGTAATCTGGCTTAGGTTTAGCTTGCAGTGGTCCTACATGGGTTCGAAGCATCAGAGAAGGGGACCTGGACTTGGACTATGACGGTCATCAAATGTTCTGTCGAGTAAATTCCAACTATATTGGCTGCCTTTCCCAGAACAATGCCAAGAAAATAAAATTTTTCTGCGACGCTTGGCCATGTGGACAACAACTAATCACCAAGAGTGTTGGCAGTGAGCAATTCGAAGATGTCACTGGGGCTTACAAGTATGAACCAGGTATGATGAAAAGTCATTAAATGGGTTAAAGGGAATTTTAAATGCTAACCATATAAAATTATCAATGTAATATGTCCTGTGTTAAAATGAGTAGATTAATTTGAAGATCTGCACTCAAACTTCTAAGCACATTTAGGTGATTCAAACAAAACACACACTAATTACATCCATTTAGGATAGGATATTTCAATTGGAAAGAACCTACAATGGTCATCTAGTCCAAATGTCTGACCAAAAGTAAAAGCTGTTATTAAAGGCATTATCCAAATGCCTCTTTTTAAGGCAGTGACAGGCTTGGGGCATTGATCATGATCCTAGGAAGCCTGTTCCAGTGTTTGGCCACCCTCTCGGTAAAGAAACGTTCTCACCTATACAGTAGTTAAAAATATCAGCAGACTCCAGATAATCTAAAAAACCCCTACATTCTTTTAAACCCAGGATTAACTTCTTACTTGTTGCTTCTTGTACCAAGTCTTCCAGAAAATATGCTTACTTTCTAAGTTCATGTATGATTAGGACATTCTGTTGTTCTTACTTTGGGCTACTGATTACTGATTTTCATCTTCCAGCAGTAGGGAAGAGTTAATCCAGCCAGGAGCTGATTGTAAAATTGCAAGCTCTGGGGCTTTTTGTTTGGTTGTTTTTTGACAAGAACACAAAAGAGCTGCTAATTTCTATGTTTGAATGGTGTATTTATGTAGGGAGGTTGGACAAGATGACCTCTAGAGGTCCCTTCCAGCCTGAAACATTCTATGATTCTATGATTTTGCCTTTTGAGAGACACAGTAATATCTCATATTAACCCTAACCCTTATATTTTGAGTTTTGCACTAGCTGTATATTTTGAGATATATATGACCATTTTTAAATTTAACTACTGAAAGTAAAATAATTTTTAAAGATGTTTTTCTGAGATACTTGTTTTCTTCTATGCGCTCACACTACTGTGTCTCTTGTTTCATTATCTGGTGGATTTGTTCTGCACCAAGACACCACATTAGGTTTCAAGAAGGAGAAGGAAGAAATTTAATTTAATTAATTATTTTTAAAATTTAAATTTCATTATTATTTAATTATCCTTATTATTTGGGTAGATATGGCTTCTTGTGCTTCCAGCAGATTCATTATCATGTATCTTCTTCCACAGGTTCTGCAAAAAACAAAGAAGCCTATTGTCGTGCTTACAGAATAATCCACCCAGTGTACTGCAATGCTTCCAACTGTCTTATTGAGAGGGAGCTGTCGTCTCTGAAAAACCCATTTTTGAGTGACTCTGGTGTTAACATGAGGCTAAAGATGGCCAACTGCCCCATGTATGGTGAAGATGTCCAGCTGCAATGGCTGCTTGAAAATCTGCGCAACGAAAACAAAACTCTGAATTTTAATGTGGGTGCACAAATAATAACCTACAGTGGTTGCCCAATGGATCAGTTCTGGAAAGACAATGTGACTGTCACGCTGGGTCCAAGGGAAGGTAAGAAGATAAATTGGTCTAATACGCTCTTGTCCACTGTTGTTTTCAGGAGATAGTTTGGTTTTTTAGGACTAGTGGAGACTTCCTAATAGTGGTGGGCAGTGAAATGAATACAATGTTCAATATTGACAGCTGAATTCACTTTTGGGTGATCACTGAAAAATCACCAGTGTCAACAGTGCATAGTGTATGGGGATATAGTATGTGACAGGTAAATCCCAGTCCATCCTTAATTTCTCAAGGCTTAGAGATTGCTATGATTGTTTTAAAACTTATTCCAATAAAAGTTCAATTCTGAATTCTATTCAAAAGGGTTTGTAACGATAGGACCAGGAGTAATGGTTTTAAGCTAGGAAAGGATAGATTTAGATTGGATATTAGAAAAAAGCTCTTTAACAGGAGGGTGATAGATCAGTGGAATGGGCTGCCCAGAGAGGTGGTGGAGGCCCCATCCCTGGAGTCATTCAAGGTCAGGCTTGATGGGGCTCTGAGCAGCCTGCCCTAGGTAGAGATGTCCCTGCTTGCGTAGGGAGATTGGACGAGATGACCTCGAGGTCCCTTCCAGCCTAAAACATTCTATGACTCTATATTCAATACAAAGATAAAGTTGAAGCTATCAGAAAAACAGTTAGTTTTGTTTGGCCAGAAGATATTAGCCAGTGTAAAACACTTGTTTTGAGCACTAAAGTAATTATTTCTAGATATACCAGCTGCTGGGAAGTGCAAATGTGTATCAGAAGATAAATAATTGTTTTCACGGTTAATATCTTTTTCCAGAAGAAAAATGATACCTTTAATTAAAACACATTATAAGACGAAATTTCATACCTGGTATTAACATCCTTTAATTTGCCTACATTTGAATTATTGCTTTAAGAACTACACTGGAATGCAAGTTTCCAAATTTTGAATAATAATGAATAATAATAATGATAATAAACCAACCTGTTTGTAAACACACTGAAAACTGTGAAGCTGGCTGTTGAAGGTAGCAATGTATCACCCTAAACCAGCAAAAATCATGTTTTCAAGGATGCTGTGATACCTTAATATTTAACTAAGCCATTGTAAGTGCCAGTTAAACTTTAGGAGGAAGGAAAGTAGAAATAGTAGCCAAAAAATCAGGAAAAATAATTAAAATACATTTATTTTACAGTGAAAAAAATTCCACTGTGCATATCGTATAGCCAATATGGACCTTATCTCTATGACCACAACATTATCAAAGTAGTTGCACTCTCAGACCCAGAGTGTGGAGATGTCCTGATGGTGAGCAGAGATATCGTGATCAACAGGCCACCTGTTATTGTGAAGGTAAAGAACTTTAATGATGGGATTTGTGATCTAAGGAACAGACTTAGAGACTCTTATTGGCCACTTCTTAGATACAATGCCAATAAACTGAAAATGTTTCCTTTTCACTTTTATTGTATTTTTTATTTTGTCAAGATCAGTGTGACTTTAAATGTCCAACAGTTGACTTAGAGTGATGTATACAGATTGTAGGAGTAAATCAGAAAGAAACAAATAAACCTTCTTCTCCTTACACTTATTTACCTCACTGATCATTTTGTAAGGGTTACAAAACATTAAATGTGTTTGTTTATTTTCCTACTAGCTACTGAGCCAGCCCAGGCTGAAAGTACCATGTACTGCAGAGATCTCCTTCTGCAATCCTCTCCAGGAAGACATGAAGAACTGCGTGATGACGTTAGAAGGCTGTGGTTTATTCAAAGAGCCCATGACCATTGAGTAAGATCATAAATTATTTAAGTGGGACTAATATTGGGGGCTGACTAAAGTGTGCTAGATCAGAGCAGGTTTTGAGGAAAACAATAGTTGTGATACTCTTGGTGTTTAGGAGCTGACCAGGACTGTTTGCCCCTTATTACTTTATTAAAAGCCTCACTCCTCTTGAAACTGATGGATCATTTAGAGCTTACAAGATATGCTGCTGCTTCATTTTTTCCAAGATTTAATTTAACTGTATGTTTCAAATTTCTCTCTGAGAGGGAATGCACTCTTTTTTTTACAAGAAATTCTAGCTGGGTCCTCCGTCTCTTATAATCCTATTGAGTTTTTAATAGAATTCCTCTAAATATTCATGAACTGGCACCAGATACATGAACAATTAGAAAACGACAGTGAGAAATAGCAATATGCATTCTAAGCTCATAACACGTTAATCACAGGAAGCTGGAAACTTCCAGGATTCTATAACATCCCAGGAAAAGTAGCTGTTCATTAATATGCATTGCTGTTCTTCATGACAAGGAGCTCTGACAGAAGTATGACTAGTTTTGAGGGGAAGCAATTAGGAATTGTTCTCGCTGAATAATAATGAGCTCAATTCCACAAAGCTGCCCAACCCAACTTAGACTACTGGAAATGGGAAGCAGTAAATACATCTCTGAGGCAGAAGGGAGCTACATTTTTTAAGAATTCAGGAGAGTGTCATGAATGAGTTTCCAGTTCCAATTACAGAAGCTACTATGGGAGTTTTCTAAATCTTCTTTTGGGACAGAAGTTGTTACCATGCTTTTCACAACACAGAATGTGGGTTTTTGAAGACAGGCAAGAATAACAACGTTGTCATAACAGTTTATCTCTGAAAAAACATGTCATAGCAAATCGAACCTAGTGGTGTGCTCAGCTTGTAGTGCTTCAGATCTGTGAGCTACCCAGGGCTCTAATTCTTTTCCTTCTCTTTGTCCAGTTTGGGAACACTGGCATCAAACCAACAGGCACGGACCATTGTGGAGTTCACACCTTACAGGCTTGGCAGTCACCGGCTCCTGGCCAACTTAGGATGCCACAAGTTTGCCTACTGCAAGGGATGCACCAAGGCTGAAGTGTGCTGCCCCACAGGCCAGAATGGCGTCCTGCCCGTTGGCCAGAATGGCGTCCTACCAACCAGCCAGAATGGTGTCCTGCCCACAGGCCAGAATGGAGTCCTACCCATCAGCCAGAACGGGTCACTCCCGGTGTGTGAGAACAGCTCCCTCCCCATGAACGGCTCTGGGCCAGTCCCTGTGGCAGACCCTGCCTTCAACACCATGTGTGAATATATATGTATCCCAGTGTGCAACCCAAACTGCAGTGCAGGGGGCCAGCCCGTGTACGACTTCGTGTACCTACCTGCCGGCCACCCCTTATGCAACTCCATCTGCAGCCAAGGCTTCAATCCAAGCATCAATCCTGGATTTGAACTGGGATGCGATCCTGGATTCCGCGTCCTGTGTGAGACTGTGCCTCCTGCCACCTGTGCCCCGATGCCTGCACCCATGTACGGCTCCATGCCTGCCCCAACCTCCAACCCCGTGTGCCCTCCTATGCCTCATGTGTTGTTTGAGACAGGTCCTGCTCCAGCACAGCAGCCTGGAGGTGGAGGGGGGCCCACACCCTACTCTGTCTCTGTCCCCACAAATAATGCGGTGAGTGCCCTGCTGACCCACTTCACGGCTGGCTCAGGTCCCACCACAGCCCCTCAGGCAGTCCCTACCCATATGTCTGCTCTGCCATCCCACCCTGTATGCCCTCCAGTAGCCTGTGCTGTTGGCAGTCCCATGCCACCACCAGCTCCCCTTTCCATGCCTGGTGCCTCCATCTCCCACATCGTCTGTGGCTCCGTGCCCCCTCCCACCGCCCAGCCTCCCTGTGGCCCAATGGCCACCCTGCCCTCCCAACCCTTGGGCACCCCAGTAGCCCATGCCATGTGCTCCCCAAGCCCCCATTCAGCAGCCTCCCCAGTGCCCCACTCTGCTGCCCGTAGTGCCACCCCAGCAGGGCTGCAGATGAGGAGCTCCCCAGCCCCCTGCACCGTGGGACCGCCGGCAGCTCACTCGCTGTGCTCTCCAGCCTCTCGCCCGCTGGGGGATCCCACCTCCCGCTCGCTGTGCTCCCCCACCTCCATCTCACTGGGGGCTGCGGGGACCCGCTCCACCAGCTCACCTGCCGCTCTCCCTGAGGACTCATCAGCAGCCTGCCTCCCATGCCCCCCAACCCCACGCCCGCTGGAAGCCACCACCGCCCGCTCCCTCTGTGCCTCCACCTCTCGCTCGATCTCTGGGCTCGTGGGCACACCAGGGTCCCGTTCATTGTGTGGCCCGCAGTGGGGCCCTTCCAGTGACACCACCACTCGCTTGAGCTCCATGTGGGTTGCCCCCTCCCGCTCGCTGTGGAGCCCCACAGGGCGCTCGGGCTACACTCCCTTGTCCCGCACTGCCTACAGCACGCTGACGTGCCCTCCATACAGCTCCTTGACCCGCTCTGCCTACGGCACCTTGGCCCGCTCCAAATCCCCCTCTGCCTATGCCACCCTGCCCCGCTCCGGATCGCACCCCACCAGCAGCACCCTGCCCCAGGCAGGGTCCCGCACGTCCTGGAGCCCCAGGAGTAGCACCCTCACCTACTTCAAACGCAAATACCTGTAATGGAGAGCGACCTGGGGAAAAGCTGATGCCAGTGAACGGGAGCAGGTGCACAGATGCTTTGGAAGAGGTTAGAAATAGGGTGATGGAGAGCAGCATGCATAGTCCTGAGGATTTCTCCACACATTTGAGATGTGCAGGCTGCTAGCCAGCTGCTGAGGGATGCATTTGTTGTCATACTTGGATGTCTTGAGATATGGTGGAAGTGACAAATGAATGTGCTCCCCATGGAGCCGTCGTGACAATAGTTGCACAGTGCAGGTAATCAGATTTACTTGCTCGGTCAAGCTGGTTTATAGATGATGTGCTTTCACTCTTTCTTCTCTAGATTTCTTGCAATGTGTGTTTCTCAGATCTCCCTGGGCTACAGCACTTCATAGCAAATCTCTCTCCCTGCATGAAATGTGCTGTCCTTGGGAGCTGCAAAGAGATGGCAGCAGACCTGCCTTACATCTTGCCTAACAGACATTGGACCCCTGAGTCCTGGTATTGTTGTGGCTCAGGTCAACTCTGCATGCACTTGTATTTCCTTAGTTATGAGGCAATGAAAACTGTGGAGTCATGGAGTAACTAAATCTTTACAAGTCAACTGAAGAGTTGGTGGTTTTGGTTTGGTTTTGTTTTTTTTAAAGCAATTATAATAAATTTAGTATTGCTACTCTTGATGTATCACAGTTACAATATCAGGAAACCAAAGGTCAGGTTAGAAATGCTGCAAAACTCAATGAATGATTAATTCCAATTTATTGGCTCTCATAACTGAATGTTTTTTGTGAAGCATAGTCTAATATATATATTCTTATATATATTGCATGCGTTTAGGTTTGTGGGAAAGGCTCTAATTCCAAGGCTGTGCCTTTGTGATTCAATGCAGTTAGGAATCTTCTTTCACCAGACCTGAACTAGAGAAGGAAACATGATCTTATCCTTTCCTTCCAACACCCAGCCCTCCCCACCAAAAGATTAAGAAAGTGAATCAAAATGTATTGCATCTGCTCCAGATAAGTGGCAGTGTTTCAATGCTAATCTTTTCCCAGTGTTTTAGGAATCAAAATCATACATTGGCCTAACAGAACTGTCCCGGAATTTTGGATTTACTGCCAACACCTCCCATCCCTCCATTTCTTTCCTCTAGGGCTCCATTATTTTTAGTAGCAAGTGTTAGTGGGGTTTTGTGGTAAGGTAATTTCGCTGGTGCTGCAGAGTCTTCAGTGGTGTAGCAATAGTATTTCAGTAGTATCACTGTAGTTCCCACTCCAGTGTTCTGTGATGAGGTTGAGTAACCAGGGATTCTGAAGAGGTGTGGTGTCAGGTGGGAGCTGTGAATGTGCCAACACTTACATAGTAATTCTGAGTGTGTTAGAAGAAATATTTGCCTGGATATTGTAGTAGAGTGGTCATAACGACTTGGTTTTTACACAGTTTCAATAGTCTCTGTTAAGTATTTGCTGAGAATTTCTTTGCCTGATTGTCAATAAAAATAGAGATGCAAAACACACCTCTAATTATGTTGTTTTCATTTCTTTTTTTTGGGTAATACCTCTTTAAAAGTGGGGAATAAATCTCTCCAGATGCACTAGAATGCGAACTCTTCCTTCCACACTTTTTCTGTTCTATTTCCTCTTCCTTTCCCCAAGTCTGAAAGCAAAACTTCAAACTAAGATCTGAAGGTAGGGGAAACCTATAGAGTTCCTACTACACCTGAAATACTCTGATATTAGAGGAAAAACTCAACCATCTTCTTCGCCCACAATAAAACTTTCCACTTGCAGATGCTGCATGAGTTTTTCCTTTGCATTCATCGTCTGCAAAACTCGTAGCCCACAGAAATTCCAAAATTAACAAATCTTTGGGTGGCAGAGGCAGAGATACAAAAGATACCAGCACTGTCTTCTTAAGAAATAATGTGGTTTTGTTGAGAAAGTGTTGATAACACATGACACCTGCCTCAATATAACATTTCAGGTTTCATTTCCCAGTAGTTGTTTGACTTCTCAGATTTTTGTTATTTCTGAGAATGAGCCTGATGCCCTGTTTCAGAAACTCTAAAAATTTGGTTCCAACCTGTTAATGTCACTGGAACTGTTGAGAGTGTGCAGTTTACTCCACACCCTTCCTGCCATACATGCTGAGTACACATTGCTTTTGAAAACTATAGCAAGTTCATTATAATTAGACTTATAGAGGATAACAGAAATCTTTTAACATCCAAAATTATTCTAGTACTAAAGAAATTCTCTTCAATGTGTTGTCATTACATAAATACACGTAAGAGCAAAAGGCACATTGTTGTCTCCTATCAGTCCATTTTACAGCCTCATGTTCATTCAGGGGAAAAAAAATAACAAAAAAATAAAAAATTAAAAAAACACCCCCGCCCCCAAAACAATAACAGGAAAAAAAAAACCCCAAATACCCCAGAAAAAAAAAAAAAAGGATTTAAATTATCTCCTTCTTAAATGTTTTTGAGTGAAAGGCTCTAACCTATGTTTTATAAAATATCTCCTATCAGAGGAGACATGGCTTAAATTTCCACAAAATTTCTGTTTTACTGTGGGTTGGTTTCTTTGTGGTTTGGGTTTTTGGTTTTGTTTGTTTGTTTTCTAAAACTAGCATGTTTGACTGTCTCAAATGAAATTTCTTCAAGTACAGCCCATAAGAAATTTTATTTTAGGGTTTTTTTATACATAAAGAAGTCTATTCTTGAGAAAGGGAAGCCAGCTCAAGCATGGCAGTTATGGCCATCAGAATCTGAATTCAGTACTGTCATATTTATGTGTTCAAGAATACATTTCTAATTTTAATCTCTGTTCAGACATGTATTTTATTCGAGTGAGGGAAATATATTCACTTGTTTCTAGGCCAGTGAAGGTGAAAAAAGGCAATTTCTCATGCATTATTATAGTTACCCTTTCTATGATTTAAGATAATAAATGGGAGTACTGGAATTTAATTTTGTGTGCAAGTAAAATAAGGTTGTATTTCTTTTAAAGATGAGGAAGAATCTAGTATGTGATAATTTTCAGTTCCCATCCCTAACAATTCATTAGACCTTTGCAAATCTTTTTTTAGATGAGAAATTATGAAGATTTAGCTGCAAGTTAATAGTTTCAAACTTTAAAGGTTTGTGCTGCTTTGGACTTTTGCTGGTGACATGCTATAAAATGCCTGAGTGAAATGTGATTTATTTTTATATATTCCATTACCTGCAAGAAAAATATTGAAATGTATAACTCAATGAACCAATTTCCTCCCAAACATTTGTTACTGAGGTAAATTAAATTTGATATATTGTATCAGACAAGAAGATTAAATTAGGGAAACACTATATTCATTTTACTTAGTGCTAAAAGCAAACAAAATCTTTGTGCTACGAAGTGTATAAAGAAATTAAATATGCTGACCAGGAAAACATATGAAAATATTCAAAATTCAAAAGACAGCAATGATTTATGTTTTTGCTGTGCAGCAATTTTATGTCATCTGTTGTACCTTTGCATTACACCTGAATTTTAAAAATTCAATCTCTTCATACTGCATTTATAGCAATGTTTTTGTAAGAGAAGGTCTTCATGTGTAGAAGGACATCCTGTTCAGACATTTCACAGGCATCCCAGCTCTTTCTTTTGATGTTTTAGATGGGAAGGATTTCTTCCACACCTTTGTATATTCTTCCTGGACGATCTTGTTCAAGCTTTTAAATCCTTTGTCTTTGAACACAAGGTACATTATGTAATGTGCATGTATGCTCGTTTGTACTGGGTAATTTTCTGACTAGCACTGGAATAAAAGTTCAGTGCAGGAGAACAATGCAGGGCTGGAAACTGAAAGTGTTCCCAGCCCAAGGATCAAATACTGTGTACGTGCACAGCTGAGCCCTCCTTACTATTCTGTTGCTTGTTTATAGGAATAATTAAGTCTGCTGCATTAATTTGGATTTTAAATCTCCTTGTTTCAGATAGTATACTAACTGGCCACACCTGTCTAACTTTTCAACTAACCATAATTTTTTTCCCATTCTTCTCTCCTGAGAAAAGTGATCACTGGTGGTGCTCAGAGCCTGCATTAACTATTTGAGCAATTTGTGGGTTTTTTTATATGTTCACTTCCAGCCATCATACATCCAAACTGCATGTGTGCCTTGTCCATAAGGCATGTTTAGTGCAGGCTATCTATCAGTGCTACAGAGTCTGGATAAAGAGCATTCATTGATATGTATGAATCAGTTGCCAAAATTACTAAAATAAATTAGTATCTAGAAAACCAGGAGTTAAGTGTAAAGAAGGGGAAAATCTTTATTGTGTAAAGAAATGCTACCACTATACGCCATTTCCCTTAAGAAAATATCTTCTTTGGTTTTGGTGTTCTCTTATTCCTCTTTCTCAATATCAAACCTCAAATTTTATTAAAGCTATGACAGTATGTCAAGTTAGCTTTAGATTAATCAGAAATAGAGAAATGTTGATGCTTGATTACCAGGAATCCTTGCTGCTCCAGTATATTAAAACATACCAGTAAACCTAATCCATCATCTGCAGCAGTTTCTGGGCATAGAGCTCAGATACTGGGTATTAACCCTGACCTAAAATTATTCTCTAACTCTGAGCTAAATGTAGTACCTGCTTCTTCTAATTTTTGTTTATCTTTTAATTTCATGTTGACCTTTTCTGGCCTTCATCCCTTTTCCACACAGGTAGGATAATTAGAATAGCCAGAGGCTGCTCAAATGCAAATACCATCGAAATTGCTACAAGAGCCTCCAACAGACGTTTCAGAATCTCTAATGGGGAATTCTGTCTTCAGAGCACAAATGTTGTAAGATGAAGAGAATACTGAGGGTTTTGTAATGATCTCGTTTCTTTCCTTCAGGTGATCTCAGTCAATTATATAATGACATGAGTCATTAGGGGTCCCAACTGCACATTAGCTGAATACTAACATGAGCACTTTTCTGCATCACTGATTGAGCCCATTTGCCAAGGACAATGTCAATGCAGAAGGAGTGATAAACAGGATTCCTTGAGATCTGGTCTGTCCCAATTTCACAGCAAAACTTAATATGCTCTGATAAAACTAGGTATGAAGTGCAATCAAAAATAGAGGATCAAATAGAAATAAGACATAGAAGGGCTATATGACACATAAGGCAAAAATTAGGCATGAAATTCCCAAAATTATAATTCTGAAAATTTTATGATGGATGCTGCTTTATCCTGGTAACATCCAAATCCTGCAGAAGCCTTACTGTTTGTTTTTAAAAGCTTGAGGTGCCAACATTTGTGTCCCATTATGTATAGATTTTCGTCCCAATCAGAGCTGGATTGATCCAAGTGTGCTTCTCACTGCACTTAATCCAAATCAAGGTCCAAAAGCTAGGTATTTTTAGCCTAAATTGCTTTAGTGGTCTAATCCTTGAGGTGGTCAGTATGCATACAACATAAGCATATCCATAGAGTTTAGAAATAGCCTTCATAATTTGTATTTTATCTACTTTTGAATGTTCATCTATAGTTCAATGCAAAATGCAAGCACATTTCTAAGCTAGATTCAAAATCTAGGACTTATATACACAGCTAAGTGCCTTATCAACATGTCAAAGGACTTTCTTTCCTTCTGTTTTTTTCCCAGTAAATATATATATTTTTTTTCCAGCTGTAGCCAGAAGGGTGATGTCTTTCTTTTCCCCATTACAAAAAAGACAGTAAATTTGTCTGGGGGGGGCATTTTTGGAAACAAAGGACACATTCCATTTCAGTAAGCAAAGAATCCAATGTGAAACTACTTCTTAATATAAATATTCCAGGCTCTTGATGCTGGTTGTCATTTAAAGGGAAGGCTTAGCCTTGTTTTGCTGATTCCCAGAGGGATGGATGTGGCTATTGCTCTGAGCAAGGTGCATAGTCCCCATAACATAAAGTTTTTCCACATGCTTGTTTGCTACATGTTTTCTTCTAGGCTGTGTCTAGAGAGGTGAAGGTTCTGGGTACCTACCAGAATGTGCTGGCTCCTTGTCTGGGCCACTGACACCCTTGCCATCCACATAGCATCATATCCTTGACTTATTTTAGAGGGAAATGAGTGAATGAGGGGGAAAGGTCCCAAACATCAGTGGCTACAGTGATTATGTAGAAATTGCATCACCTGCTCAGTAGAAGCTTCAGGTTCAATTATTCCCACATGTCCTGATTTGAGGTAGAAGCAAACCAGTTCTGTTCAGTGATTTGGCTTCTCATCTCAGTCTCTTCTAACTAACTGCACTTTCTGAAGCCAACAGCATGTTTTTGCAGATGGTGTCTGCTTCTAGAAGTGATAACACTTGATGTTTAGAGTTACTACCAAGGATTCTGGATTCTCCAGAAGAGCAAAAAGTAAGTTTGCATGACTCGAGAAGTGGTGGAGGCCCCATCCCTGGAGACATTCAAGGTCAGGATTGATGGGGCTCTGAGCAACCTGACCTAGGTAGAGATATCCCTGCTTATTGTAGGGGACTTGGACTAGATGGCCTTTAGAGGTCCCTTCCAACCCAGTACGTTCTATGATTCTATGATTGTTTTTGTGGGAAAAAGAAAGAGGATAGTTTTTTGTTGATCCAAGCCTTGTAGAGTGAAATAACACACTATTCACACTGTACCACATGAAGTGCACAGAGAAAGGTTGTCACTGTGGATTGGCTAAACTACTGAATTTTTTCTTTATAAGCCATTTGAGGCTTATCCTTTTATGGGTATTGCAACCACTTTGTCTGAAAGGGATTTTATGTCAATGAATTATGACAGGAGGAAGGATTGTCAAGCAAATGGAAGTGTTCATGCAAATACAAGTAATTAATATAAATAAGTGTAAATGCTCTTCTACCTTAAATGCTTTCATCTCTCAGTTGCTTTCTTTCAAAGCTTGGCCTGTATGTTGCTTTTTAGCAAGAAGCTGTCTACTACATTTAGTTCATAAAGATGTAAATTGTTTAAGTTGCTTTTAGATGTAATATTTAGTTTCTGTCTTGGCTCTAGAAAGCCGACAGAAGGAAACAATTGTGAAAAGCTTCTGCCAGGTAATGTCTTTCAGGACAAAATAATTTTGATATAAATATATATATGTATTTCCAGCTGCATAAGATGTAAAATTCAGTAGAAAAATTAATTGTGCATAAAATTTCCTCACAGCATCAGTGTGCAGTCATTCAGTCAATGCATCAAAGAGTCCCAATCATGCACAGGAGGTTAACAGATGCTTTCAGCTCCATGGGTCCTGCTACTGCCATGGGTAAAGGATGAACACACAAGTTATTCTGGACAGAGAGGTGCCTGTATCTGGACATTTGGGCATAATTACTTGAAATTATTTGGGAAGCTATATTCAACGTCAAGTGGTAGAAGCATTAAATAGTTTACATTCATGTTATTTTGGTTATACAGAAGAGCTACGTAGCTTTAAATGATTTCTTCTGGGTTTGTTTATTTGTTTAAGTAGAACAACTAGTAGTAGTAAGAGAACTAGTAAATAATACTAATAGAAGCAAGTAAAACAGCTGCTGAATGTGTGAAAGATAATTTTCTATTAATTTCAAAGCTTATGATTTATTGACCGAGTTTTTGTTAGAAAGTTTAACTTTCCTCAATTGGTCTTGAGTTTGAAAACAAACTAACAGGGCTAAGGCACTAAAGATCTTGCTTTCACAGGTATAGACTATACCAACATATGTCGGTATATTTGAACTAAAATCTCTTGCAGATAAATTTGTAACAGTTAAAAGGTGATAATCTCTATTGTGATTGAAGGAATTATTTGACATGTCTGCAGTAGAGTATTTCCTCAATAGTTAATCTCCTCTTCAAGGCATAAAAAGTATCTTAAATTGCCAAATTATCTGGTGGTTGTGTGTGTGAATCAGCAAACATCTGAAAACAAGAATTAAGAAAATAAAATATTTTTCTTGTAATATAAAAGCATATAAAGGAAAGGAGACTCTACCTTTTTGGTGGGTATTTTTTGCTATTATCAGTTCATTTTAAAGCACTTCAGAGCCAAGAACATGGAAATTTCCAGCAATACAGATTGTAAATGCACATTTTTTGTCATCCTAGGACTTGGGTAGGAATAAGACAAAATTTGACAACCTATACTTAATGCAACTTGACTTTTTCACATTAATTGAAAACTTGAAGAGACAAACTTAATTTGGGTTGCAAATTTTAAGATGCTTTTGCTAAGCTTTTATGTGAGCACAATAGTTTTGTCAGAAACTATTAAGGGGTAAATTGTAGCTGATAAACTCCTAATATTATTATTCTGAAAAAAAAAAGGAACTCTGCCTTAATGAGAAGTGTGACCACCTCCTCATTATTTGGCACAATGTTATGTTTGATTAAAAGATAATGACATTAGGCAAATAGCTCCTTGGATTTCAGTTGCTATTACAAATCAGGATACCTGTCATAAATCTGTCTTAAGTAAGATGATGTTTAGGTAGGATAGGAAGCATTATCTTCATCTGCCTTACTGGGACTGAAAAGTGCATGTGAAATAGAGCAACTACTTAATTATTTGACTTAGTTCTATGTGATGTAATGCTACTATTCACCACATCACTCAATAAATCCCCAGCAAATCAAGTGTGAATGCTATATCTGAAAAAATAAGGGTGAAGTAAGAGTGTTTTCATTCTAAACCATATGCCTCAGATATTGAAGAAAGCTAAGAAATGGTTCATGCTACTGGATTGAAAGAAATTATTTAGTTTTGTTTAAAAACAACACGGTATATTGCAAAATTTCCCTATATTGAGAATTTTCATAGCACAAAATCTGAATGAAAGAATTACTAATGAGAAACAAAGGTAACTTGTGTGTTTTTATTGTGCTCTAACCAGAAAACATCCTTTGTGTTGTTTCAGAAGTCTAAAGGACTTGTGAGGCAGAATCAAGATGTGTATTTTTATCTAAAAAAAACATTTTGAGGGACAACACTATGATACTAAAGCATTCAGAGCTTGAATGTGAAAGATCTGGAAATCAAGCCTCATCGACACATTGAAGTAAGGTATTAGGAAGGAAATAATTGCCATCCTGTTGTGGACATTCCCAGTTTCCAAGATCACAATATAATGATGCTCAGATAGCCTCTCGTAACAAAGAAATGTTGACTTCTGCTTTTCAATGACTGGTAGATTGTACATACTCTCAAAAGAGTAAGGGTTGAGGTTGGAAATACTTGAATTACCATTAAGAAAATCTGCTTGAGCATTTTTGTGAATGCAGGACTCATACTCCAATGTTTTACCTCAACTAACACCTGTCACTGTTAAAATCCACAGGTTTAAGTTTGCTGGATTAAGGATTTTACATTAAAAGTGAGTCTTACTTGATTTTATGTTATTTATTTCGAAAATTATTGAATTCTTCTTTTGAAAGACGTTCACTGGGAATATTTCTTCTTTTTAAGATTCTAATGGATTTTAACTTACGATGATTGTTTGTAATTGCACTGATCTTTTACCCTGGAAATGTTATCTTCTAGTTTGTGACCATATGACTAAAATTCCAAGCAGTAATAGCATAACATTTCAAAGCCTTCCTGCATGCAAATCTCCACCCACTTGTAGGGACTTGTCCTGGGCTGGGGTCCAGCGTGGTGTCCCTGCATACAGACAAAGCAGAGCTGTGTGCAAGTTGCTAAGACAGATGAGGTTCTTCTTGGCTTCACTCAGGACCTGATTGGAAGCTGCAGCTCCTGCCCTTTGTATTGCCTGAGGTAGGTGGAAGAAATCCCATAGCAGGTACCACTGAGCCTCCTACACCTCTGTTCCTGACCCTGGCCACCACCCATGGGCTGATGTACCATCCTGTCTTCAGCCCATCCCTATTCCTACATCCCTGCCCGGCCATCCTGGGGCTGTGCCCCGTATTCTGGTGCTGCTCTGCTACCCTTGTGTGGGAGCTGTGGGACCAGTTCCCATTCTGGTGATGTCCCTGCCCAACCAGCAGCACGGTCACACTTGGCTCTTGTCTCACCTCCCTGACAAGCATGCTGCCCTCCATATTGAATTTTAATTCCTCCCATTTTCTCCTAGAACTGATTTTGCCAGATATTCCTCAGACAATCTGCTTTTATTTCAGAGCTGGCACCATTTGGAACAACCTGCTGACACGTGAAGTTGTGTTAGATGTCCTCCTTCCTTGACTAATCCACAGCTTGATGTGGCTCCTGCAGATGTCAGTGTCCAAAGTTCCACCGGAATCAGCAGAGCAGGAAGAAACCTGTGGAATTGCAGGCAATGAGCTCGATGTGTATGAAGGGGGTAAGAAATCTAATAACAACATTTGAGCACCTGAAAAATTATGTTCTAAGTGTAATATTCATTACCTATATTTCAGCCAGGCTTTCACAATATATCTTTTTTTTTTCATTGCAATATATCATCTTCTTCATTAGCAATACATCATATACATAATAAGTATTTATTGCAGTCTCTCTCTGGGCTGAAATTATCTTTCAGAATGAAAATACAGATGATTTATTGACACAGAAATATACTAATTACTGACAAAATCCCTGGAAAATTGGAATAATGTAGAGCTTTGGCAATGAGATGTTAGCATCCCTTCCTCCAATAAATTTTCAACCTTGCTGCATGCCTATGAAGAATAAATATCTGTCACAACCTTACTCATAATAAATATTGGGCTAGCAAATGTGCCTCAAACTAAAAATGTATGTAGTAAAACTTTTGAAAGAATGAACTCAAGACAAAGTAATAAGATGATTTTATACCTGAAATGATCTATACTTATATAACAAGTATTTTCTGCTGAGAAATATATTTATCATCTCCTTGAAAGGCAGAAGTTTTTAAAGAAATCTTTTTTTCTTCTCCTTCCATATCTTTATTCTGTAGTAATGATTAGGATTTTAAATTGGGAATCAGTTACTACTTTTATTATTATTATTATAGTAATTATTATTATTATTATTTAGTAACTATTATTATTAATTACTATGATCTGACAGCTTAGGTCCCTTGATGTCTAGTGTAGATAATTCACAGAAATTGGCAAGAATAAGGTCAGACCCTTCCCAGATAGACAGGTTGCCTCAGTGCTGACTTTTCTCATTCCCCACGTGGAATCAAACACCCAAACCCATAACATAAGTTCTCACACAATGAACAATGGAAATCTCTTGTCTCAAAATTATCCCATCAAACACTGGGTACCAAACGACTCTGGAACTACCTAGTAGGAAATACTGAGTAGAAGAAAAAAAATACGAGGACTATAGGAGTCTCAGACTGAGACAGTGAAGAGGTTAAGGTGGATGGAGCATCAGCACCACCTCTATGTTTTACCCAGTAGCTGCTGTAGTGTATAAGAAAACTGGTTGAATTAGAGCTCAGGTGGTTCTGACTGGTGGCACAGAGTCCAGTTGGAGCCCTGTGGCTACTGGTGCTCCCCAGGGGTCAGTACTGGGGTCTAGTCTTGCTCAACATCTTCATTAATTACCTGGATGGAGGGATGGAGTGTACTCTCAGCAAGTTTGCTGGTGATATGAAATTTGGAGGAGTGGCTGATACATCAGAAGGGTGTGCTGCTGTTCAGTGAGACCTGGACAGGCTGAAGAGTTGGGTAGAGAGGAACCTCATGAAGTTCAACAAGGGCAAGTGTAGAGTCCTGCACCTGGGGAGGAATAACCCCATGCACTGGTACAGGTTAGGCATTGACCTGCTGGAGAGCAGCTCCTTGGAGTCCTGGTGGACAGTAAGTTAACCATGGGCCAGCCAAGAGACCTTGTGGCCTTGTGTATCCTGGGGTGCATTAAGAATAGTGTTACCAGCAGGTCAAGGGAGGTTTTCCTTCCCCTCTGCTCTGCCCTGGTGAGGCCACATCTGCAGTACTGTGTCCAGTTCTGGGCTCCCCAGTTCAAGAGAGACAGGGAATTACTAGAGAGCGTCCAAGGGAGGGCTACAAGAATGATTAAGGGACTGGAACATCTCTCTTATGAGGAAAGGCTGAGAGCCCTGGGGCTGTTTAGCCTGGAGAAGTGAAGGATGAGAGGGGATCTGATCAATGCTTATCAGTATCTGAGACGTGGGTGTCAAGAGAATGGGTCAGTCTCTTTTCAGTGGTGCCCAGTGGTAGGATGAGGAGTAACAGGATGGGCACAAACTGGAACACAGGAACTTCCACCAAAACATCAGAAAAAACTTCTTTCTTGTGAGGGAGGCAGAGCCTGGAACAGGCTTCCCAGAGAGGTTGTGGAGTCTCCTCTGGAGATTTTCAAACCCCACTTGGACATGTTCCTGTGTGACCTGCCCTAGGTGAACCTGCTTTGGCAGGGGAGTTGGACTGGATGATCTCCAGAGGTCTCTTCCAACACCTACGATTTTCTCACTCTGTGAAAAGCAAGAACAGAAGACTATTTTGGAGTAGGGACAGGAAAACAGGGCTTCTCTGTTCCCAGGTTAATATCCTAAACTTTTGCTTACTGAGAAGTGCTTGTTGCCACTTTATAGCTCAGAAATCAAACAGCTCTTGCATTTCCTTCTGTTCAGTAGGTGAGTTTCAAATTGAGAAGTGAAAGGTATGCCACACAAAACAGCCTGTGATGAAGCACTGTATCATTCTCCTGGTTGAAGATATTTCCATCTCCTGTGAGGCTGAGCTAAGCAATAGTCTATGTGATGAAAGAGCTAACATCATCTCCTCCCCCTTAAAGGAAAACTGTAGCTGCACTTTATAGGAAGATCAGCCCCATCAGTGCCAAGTGTGCCAAAGAGAGCTGAGCTTGCAGATCTCAACCTGGGTTTGGCACGGGCCAGGTGCTTATTCTGCTCAGCAAGAGTGGGATGTGCAAACTGCAGGGTTTGGCCAATGCCAAGGAACAAATTAGGCACGTACAGAATTACAGTGCCTCCGAGATAAAGTCTGCAGAACTCTGCATGTAGGTGCCTGCATTTGCCAATAATTCACTCTAAGAGCTTAAACCCATTGTGAAATTCACCTTTATTTCAGGAAAAGCATAACCAAAGGTAAGGATAATTCCTATGATGGAAGAAACCTGATTCTATTTCCTTATTATGCAGGCAGTAGAAGCTAGATTGCAAAATCATGTGGCTAATTTGCTTTTTCTTATATGAAATACTTACAGATTTCCTGCTCCTTTTTTAAACCACAGATATACATGCTGGTATTGCCTTCTATCATTTTCTATGGCAAGCACTCCAGGTGATACATTATTTTTTTACTTCAAATTTTATTGGTTTACTTCAACCCAGGTTATT
Source organism: Brachypteracias leptosomus (assembly GCA_013401335.1). Taxonomy (NCBI): domain Eukaryota; kingdom Metazoa; phylum Chordata; class Aves; order Coraciiformes; family Brachypteraciidae; genus Brachypteracias; species Brachypteracias leptosomus. Next base: position 45,249 of record VYZX01014206.1, on the reverse strand, counting down.
TTCTCTTTGTTTTGAGTAGCATTGTATTCATTTTAGTTAATAGGTCTTTGGGGTGAACAGAATTGACCAAATCATAGAATGGTTTGGGTTGGAAGGGACCTCAAAGATCATCTAGTTCCAACATATCTGCCATGGGCAGGGACATCTCCCACTAGATCAGGTTGTGCAAGGTCTCATCCAACCTGGTCTTGAACACATTCAGGAATGGAGCATCCACAACCTCCCAGGGCAACCTGTGCCAGTGTCTCCCCACCTTCAGAATGAAAAACTTCTTCCTAATTTCTAATCTAATCTCCCCTCTCCAAGTTTAAAGCCATTACCCCTCATCTTATCACTACAAGCCCTCATAAAAAGTCCCTCCCCAGCTTTCTTGTAGTCCTCCTTCAGATACTGGAAGACCACAATGAGACCTCTTCAGAGCCTTCTCTTCTCCAGGCTGAACAAGCCCAGCTCTCTCAGCTTTTCCTCATAAGAGAATGATATAATCATTTTGTATTAGTTTAAATTTGCATCAAGTGGCACTACTATCCAAAATTCTTGGCAGATTTTCCTTGCCCTGAAATATTTTAAATGTCAAAAAGAAAAAAGGAAAAAAAAAATCCAGACCAGACAGCTGGTTCTTTCCAAAAGCACCCAGCTGGGAGAGGAAGGCTTAACTGTCTTTAAGTGTCTTTTTTTTGGTTGTTGGCCTTTTTTCCCTGAGGTTAATTATCTCAGATGACTTTCCTGAGATAGTTCATTGCATGTCTGTATGACCACATGTGCCTGAAGTTATGGGTGGAGAAATAAGAACCCAGGAATGAGGGGGTGGTGAGATGGTTCTTTGATGGTTGAGCCAGCTTATGTCATATTAAACTGGTTTTGAAACTGCAGCGTAAAACTCCTCCATTGAAACAAGATAGTAAGGGTCTGTTTCTATAATTTCTAGAACTCTATAAATTCTATAATTTACAAAACAGCAATGAGCACACACAGGCTAGTAGAGGAATGCAGTTAGATAAACTTAGTGCCACTAGAATGATCCATTATTCATTTTTTAATGGATTTTGGTAAATGGACACATATACATGAGAAGATGCACACAGTGAAGCTCAGCAGGCAAATAATTGTAGCCTTCTGCTTTCTCAGGATATCTGTAACTATCATTCAAACTTAGAGATGCAATTTGTTTTCCAACAGGATACATGTGGAGTAACTGTCCCTCTTCACAAAGATCATTTCATTGGTAGTGCCTGCTCTTTGCTTTGGAGAGGTTGACAGTTGTGTTTACACCATAACACCTATTTGAACATTCCTCTGGGTCTGACTCATTTTCTTGGCTTTGACCTGAATAGTACAGGAGATTTCTACACAAAAAATGAGAAAGCCATACTCTCCCTGAAAGTCTTACAAGCAAGAGTTTTGATTGCAAATGTGAGTATGTAATTATAAACTTATATCTGTTTTACTGTGTAGAATGTATAAAAACATCAAAGAATGTTCCTCAGAAGTGCTTTGTTTTTCTTTACAGGCAAGTAGTCAGAATAACCTGAATACTTTCTCTAATAAAATGTGTAGGGCAAGTGAGAGCAGGAAGTATTTGCAAATGTTTATTTGAATAAGTGAGCCTGAGTCACTTGGATAACATTTGCAACCATTTTGCTTAAACAAATACAGAAAAAACCCAACAGTACAAACAATTTTTAATCCTCAGAATATTTAAGAAAGGATACGTTTATGAATGTCTATGTCATTTAGAACATAGTCCAGGTGTCCGTGTGTCCACCTCTGAACATCTCTAGGGTTCTTTCTCTGCTTATAAAAGTTGTAGTAAACTAGCACAAGAAACATGGTATTTAATTAAGATAAATTAAGAGTACACATAACAGTGAGTTAAAAATGACTCAAAATGCAGTATCCTACTGAAAAATGTTCATGCAATTCTGAATTTTTTTTTAAATTATAAAGCAATTGATGTTTTGCATCCTTCCTATTGCAGGTAGACACAATGTTTTCTATCTGGACTTCTGTAAGGCCTTTGACTTGGTGCCCCACAACATGCTCCTCTCTAAATAGAGAACTATGGATCTGATGAGCCTGTCAGCAATATGAACTCACAGTGCAGAAGGCAACTGGATCCTGGGCTGCATCAAAAATGTGATCAACAAGTCAAGGGAGGTGATTCTGCTACTCTACACAGGTGAGACTCTCCCTGAAGTACTGACCAGTTTTGGAGTCCTCAGCACGAGAAAGACATGGACCTGTTGAAGAGGGTACAGAGGAAAGCCACAACAGTGATGAGAGGGCTGCAACAGCTCTCCTATGAAGAAAGGCTGAGAGAGTTGGGGTTGTGCAGCCTGGAGAAGAGAAGGCTCTGGGGAGACCTTGTTGTGGCCTTTTGGTACTTAAAGGAGGCCTATTAGAAAGATGAGGACAATCTTTTTTAGTAGGGCTTGTTGCAACAGGACAAGGGGTAGTGGTTTAAAAATAAAAGATGATAGATTTAGACTAGAGAGAAGGAAGAAATTTTTTATGCTGAGGGCAGTGAGACACTGGTCCAGGTTGCCCAGAGAGGTGGTAGAAGCTCCATCCTTGGAAACATTCAAGGTCAGGTTGGACAGGGCTCTGAGCAACCTGATCTAGTTAAAGATGTCCCTGCTCAGTGCAGGGGCGTTGGACTAGGTGAGCTTTAAATGTCCCTCCCACCATAAAGCATTCTATGATTCTATAGACCTGTACTGAAGTATCAAGAAACAGGAGCTTCCTTCTAAGAAGTACAATAATCTCCCTGAGTGCTGAAGAAGCTCCACTGAGTACAGTCTATATAGATCATTGTTTGGGCCCACTAACTTTCCCCTTGGTCCTAAAAAGTATGTCTATGTAGCAACACAACTGAAGAGAAATGACTTTGTAAAGCAGAACAATTGATGCTGAGGATCCAGTATTCCAAGAATGTGTGCTTCAAGAGTGCGCATAAGAGTGGAGCTGATCTTCCAGATCAGCTCACCCCAAAAATACGGTGTTCCTGTGTTATAAGATGACTTTGAAATGTAAACTAAAGTTCAAAATTGAGATTTGAAAGATTAGCTTTAAAGGCACATCTCTGTCCCACCATCCCAGTGTAAATGCACCCAAAATACTGCAAATATATGTGTATGTACCACACAGTGATCTCATGCTACTGGCCACTGTATTCACTCCTGTGCAACCCATTCCCTAAGGCCTCTGCCTGCAGTCATCTGGGCAGGTTTTTGTCCATACTTGTTCTCACTGTCACCTTCACACCACAGTAACACATTAGGTGAATGAAATATCTCTTTCCATGAAGGCTTTCTAGGTTTCTCCCTCTGACTGTGACGGCAGAAGCAATTGTTTGTGGCTGCTTGAATAGGGGTGATTTTTCCCTATCAATTCCTCCCGTAGCAGACTATGTCACGCTGTGTCCTGTCAGCACACCCTTGGGAAATGCTACAAACATACTCATCCACCAGCTGGAAATGCTGCATTTGCCATGCATTGAACTCAGCTCCAGTAAGAGAAGATGATTTCAGTCAAGTTAAGGGCCCATCAGTCACAGTAATTCCTGAGTCATACAAACCTGTATGATTTTTGTCAGGATTAATCCCTTACTCTAACTGCTTTTTAAGACGAAGAACCTGAAATAACACAGGTATTTCATATATACATCACTTTACTGCAAACCTGAAAAAAACCCCTACCTGGCTTAGATTTTTTAACTACTTAAACCCCTACAATTAGGTCAAGAAACTATTAAGTGTCAAGATTGCGTATCTAAGCCAGTGGGAACTCCTTGCCAGCACACACAGAAGCCATGCCAAAATTCCCTCCCTGCTCCACCAGCAAGGAACAGCTGAAGTTAACATCACTTTCCCAGGCAAGTTTATGAGCATCAGGAAGTACAGGGTGAAGCATCACCCTAAACATTTGCATTTTATGGATAGGACTTATGTGACAAGTCTTCTAGTTTGGAATGTAAATATAATGAGAAGAGACTCGTGGCTGAGTTGACTCATCAAGCACAAGATCAGCAACAGCTGAAGAGAAACTGAACCTGTGGTGTGTCCTGCTTTGAGTGTGATACACTGTCAAGAGTCAAGGTGGAAGCATAGTGGGAAGAAAAAAATGGCAAACAAGCTATTGCCTCATTTTTTGCGTCTCCATATATATATATATATATAGGCAAAATCTCTGTCCTATCCTTTCAAAATGGTCTTCACATTTATCATGTTCAGCCCTGATTTTCTATATATTTCAAGCCAAGACCAATGTAGACTTTAGGGCACATTTACACAGAGCATTTTGCACAGACATGAAGCTGTATGAAAATACATTTTGCAGTTAATGGAGTAAAATAGGATTTGATACACCTAAAAAAGTGATGTTATTTACTGTCATTTTTATCTTCCAGTAAAAAATATCTTTCCTCCATGAAATCCATAATAGAGTAAAGAGGTGTGGAGACAACAAATGGTTATTAATCCAGATGTACCCAGTGGAACTGAGCAGGGATTGGCATGATGGTTACTAAGCTACAAAAGAGGGGAGAGCATCTCCTTAAACTACTTGCAGCCAAGGTGCTTAGCAGAGCATGGAGAGAGGGTGAAGTGAGAGCAATGAAACAGAAAGCACCAGGGAAGAATGGAGAGAGGATGACATGACAGCAGGTAATGACGGGGAAGGAGAAGGAAAACAGTAAAACAAATGATGTGTTAAAGCATAAAATGAAGACAAGCAATGTTTCACATTCCCCACTGCCGTGTGTTTTGTTAGGATACCTGGTGTTTATCAGAGAGAGAGGGACTGGGGAGCGTTGGGTGAGGGACTGAGCTGGCAGGGAGGCTGCTAACGAGGTCACCTGAGGGACTGGGGACCCAGCTGGGAGCTCTGGAATTGGCTTCTCTCTTGTGGTGCATGAGAAATGGGGTTTACACACCACACAGCCCACGAGCCACATGCAATCTGTACCTGTCCACTTTGTGGTGAAGTAAACTGATTTAGTTTTAAGCATGTATGCAAATACTGAAAAGCTACTCCACCTAGTAAAGTGGTAGAACTTAATCTTCCAGCTTACCCAACAGTGAGAAAGTGTGAATCTTTTAACATAAGGTTAGCCAAGTTTGTCAGCTGAGATCAAACAGCCTTCCTGAGTTCTGTAGCTGACAGATCTCTCCAGATGTCAGCCTGTAAACATACAGCTTTCAACCGTGGAAACTTGCAGCTCTCCTTCCTATAATTTTGCTCCTTTTAAGTTGCTTTTTTCTCTGAGGAAAGAACAGATCAAACTTGCTTCTGCAGCCCTTTTCTTCTGCCCACTTTATCTTGACATGCTGACAAATGCTGCTGCGTGCACAGGAAGAGTGGTTGAGCTGGGACAAAGAGTGGGCAAGGAGTCAGGACAGATGTTTGCCCACCATCTGTGCCGTCTTTATATATCTCACTGCTCAACAGGGTGGGAGAACACGCTCCAGAACTTTTTGCTGCATATTGGCTTACATTAACTTAGACACCTAACTTGAGTTAGGTGATATGACATCACCCTTTCCAAAATGTCCATATACTCTTTATCCTGCAGGCATAGTAGTGGAGTTTTTTCATATTTTTAGCCACAGTTGCTATGCCAGTCTCAGCGAAAAAATTGCACAATTGGCCAAATGCAAGATAAATGTACAAACAAATGGGTGCAGATGGGGAAAATAAAAAGATTCTGAGAATACTGGAAGTTTGGGGTTCGTATTCTGAAAATGTTGAATTAGGATTAAAAAAAAAAGTCCTGCAGAAGGTCTTCAGGGAGTCTGTTGTGGTTCTCCAACTGTGACAGCAGATCTGCCGTGTTGTTTAGGACAGTTCAGGTTCTGATTCCTACAGCTCCTGCCAGCTGGCAGCTTCTGCAAGGGATCATTTACCAGCTGGAGACAGCCTGAATTCAGTGTTTGCTCTCTCTGATACACTTGCAGTGTCACCTGGGCCTCCCTTGTATGGAGGAGGTCAGATGGGTTGTTACGCGTTTGTTAAGACCCCCTCTTGCTGGGGGCACTCAGAGCTGTTTAATCAGCTGATTTGTAGCCCCATGCAGCTTTAGACCAGTAGAACACTGCAGAATAAACAAAAACATCTGCTCAGTTGTTTATTCAATGTTTAGTTACCTTTTTTAAAAAAAGAAAGATAGCCCCAGTGTTCACTGTATTCTACATGTTTGATGTGAGGGGGATGTTTTGATGGAATATTATATCTACAAATGGAATTGAAATGGTTTAACATATATGACACATGGTGGTTTAATGATGCTGTGGTTTGTGGAAGTCTTAATAGATCCTGCAACTTAGAATTTCTGACTCTGTTGACTATATAACATAGTAAGCAAGAGGTTTTGGGTTGTACTGAATAATACTAATGATTAAGCTGCTGCTGTATTTGATATAAAATCCTGAAGTTGGAGTATTTGCTCCTTTGCTATTCTGTCTCTTCTGTGTACTTTAGTAATCAGCCTAAGTGAGGTGGGGAATAAATCACACCTAAGAGAAAAACTGAAAGTCAAAGCTAACTGGATTTTCAAACCTTGTAAAATACCCAGATCTTTTTTTTTTTAAGAGATGCAACCTTCAAGAGTATGTTCCTTCTTTGATAGTGATGTATTAAAGATGGAGAAGGACATGACCCTAAAAACATTTTAAGCTGGTCTAAAAATCTTAACTTCTGTTCATATAACATGTAGTTTCTGAATTTAAAAAAAAATAAATATATATACATCTTACTTCATGTGACTTGTAGGATACTGTTATTTGGGTTACTTGACTTTTTCTTGTAGAGATGAATTCTAACAAGCAGTGATAACAGATGGCTGTGTTTGTAGTGTCTCTGCTGGTGCCACTGTGTCCCCATGAGGTGAAGGAGGGAGAACAGAGGTAAACATGGGGAACCACAAAGATGGTGTCTGACTTTTGCTGTCAACAACACTCAGCCACCCAGAATTGCAGAAAGTAAACTTATTCTTTCACTTCAGTGACAGCTTCTGAACACTAGATTGATGAAAAACTCCAGAATACCCTTGAGGAATAGACATAATGCAAATAAAATTTTATGAATTCATATGCTGTATTTCAAATTAAACCTGAGAGCTTTTAAACAAGGAGTCATAGTTGTATGTGGGTTTTTTATGTTTTGTTTTGTTGGGTTTTTTTCCAGGAAGAAAAGAATTAGGTAAGTAGTTTACCTTAGACCTCTGTGTAATTAACTGCTCTGATTTGCCTTTTATGCCAATCTATTTCTCAAACAGTTCTGTCAGTAGCAGCTCCTTCTGGAAGATGATTTGTGTCCAAGTTGCAACATCCTAAACAACCTAACGGTGTCCACCCTAAAGAGGGTATCACCTGGCACCTGACTGTACAGAGACCTACTTGTGTCACCAAAGTTCTCTCCATCCCACCTTGTCTGTGGTACACACTTCTCATGATTTCCACCTCCCTCCCCATGCTTTCTTATAAGTATGTAAGGTACTACCCAAACTGTCAGGGATCTGGAGGCAACAATAGGCTCCAATTGCCCTCATTGGTCTGTAATGTCTTTTTCTTGCAATCTTCCACTCTGTAACCTCCTCCCCACTGCTTAGAGGGTTTGCAGCCTGCCCACTAGCTCTGCTCAAAGACCCTGCAGCTATAGCCTTGGAGCATCAAGATGATTGCTGTGAAAACACCTAATTTGGGAGAAAGAGCTGCAGGAAGCCTCATCTGGTGCCTCTGCGAGTGAGGTCCCTGCCCTGCCAGCCCTGCTATCACCCTTGGCTCCCTCTTCACCTTCCCTTGCACAGCCACCCAGCCTTGCAGCTCCCTGGCACTCTACCACTCAGCAAAGTGACCTTTCTTCTCCAGATTTATGTTTGTCAGGTTGGGGAGCTGAAAACCTATGGTAGAAGGGAAAATGGTATTTAGGCTTCAGGAGCATTTCTATGCCCTATTTGTTTTTGCGAAGTCTATGTCCTAGAGAGCCATCCTGGAGCCCAGCCTGCGATGTATCTGTCAAACCCTGTCTACGCCAAGATAAGGTGACTGCTATCGTGCACTTGTGCTGTTTTCCCACTCATCCATCATGGAGATGGGTCAGCTCTGGCCTTGCTCTGGGAACGTGTCTCCTGAAAAAGCAGCACTTACTTCTCTTCATCCAGGTCGGCTGAGCTACTGACTACCTACAGTTCATGGGGATAACATCTGGCAGCTGCTCAGCTCCACAGAGGGACCAGCCACCCTCTTTCTGACACTGGGTTTTTCCTGTGAGGAAGAGGACTCTGTTTCAGGTCCACGTTGGCTGGTTTGACCTTGGAGGAGGTCTCACACAATGCCTGTCTTGTGGTCCTTGCCAAGCAGTGGTGCTTTCCTGGCTAATGGAGGTTGTTTGTGTCTTGGTCATTAATTTGTGGCAATAAAAGCTCACAGCTCTGTGTCACTGGTATTCACTGTAAACATGTTCCAGGTGTGAGACCAAGAAGCTTTCTTCCCTTTCCTCACCAGGGTTTTCTCAGGCAAAATTTGGACTGTAACTTCAGCTTGCACATACAAATATTCTGTGTGAAAACACAGTATTATGTGAAAAATCTGTGAAACAGCAGTTGGTAGAACTCCAGCCTTTCATACCAGCATTACAAGTGCTTTGGGAAGTAAATTACAGCCAACATTATAATAATATGTTGAGTAACATAGAAATATTTTCAATGTAACACCTATCTAAAGACATAAAGACTGTAGGGTCTCATAGATGTATAGAAAAGTCTGCAGCCAGTTGCAATGTTCTCAGGACTCGTTATGGTGTTTCTCTCTTATGTTTTCTTTCTTTAGCACAGTCACTGAATTCATTCCCTGCTGCACAGAGATTGAAAAGAATCTTTGTACAGAAAGAACCTTTTTATTTACTGCAGTTGGTGTTTGGCTGTGTTTTCAAATTACACATTTTCTGTCAGCTATTTACAAAAAAAGGTATTTATTAGTAGAAGCCTCAGTATAATCGTCATCATCTTTGTACAGTGATGGTGGAACTCTCAAAGATATTCAACTTTTCAGGACCTGGAGCTCATCTATGTACAGAAAAGTTAAACTTGTGAAGGCAATCAAAAGTCTGTGCTGCAAACTTACTCAGCAAACACAAGGTGCTGGCAGTGGTGTTGGCAAATGGCTACGTTGGATTTGTGTGTCTTACCATGTAATCCAGACTGCACTTCTCCAGCGCTTAGACTCATGCCAATGACTTCATGAGTCAAAGTGAATCAGCGGATATTTGACAACTCTTGCAGTGAATCCAAGTCATATCATTATCATGGCAAGAGCTCCTCTCAAGTCCAGAGGGCTTTCTCACTTGTTTTCTCCACTCCTGTGCCAAATTCTCTTTTGTTTTTTACTTTATCTTCTCACATCTTTTCCTTCTCAGTGTTGCCCTTGCCATAATACTTCACTACATTATTTCAAGCTTTCTGTTTTTAAGGAAAGGTAAGATTTGCCTGCTCCTTTCACCTGATTCATCAGGAATTTCAGATTTTTTTTTTTTTGGTTTATTTTACATTATTTGAGGTCACGTTTTACTCACATGGTTACATCCATGTATACATAACTCACCTTTTCTCTGTATACAGCTATGATTTTGCTGAGAGACTGAGACATAGATGAGACATATCACTGAAGGTTTATAGTAAACCAGGCCAGATAATTTTACCTTTTTGGATCAATATGACTAGATGTCATTCCTTTCTGCCTGGCAGAAAGTAAGAAAAATAATAAAATTTTTAAATTGCCTTTTTCTATGGGTTTGGAAGATCTCTGGCATTTCTTTTATTGCTGCCTCTATTGTTTCTATGGGATTGTTAATATTTTATTACTATTATTATTATTTTACAGAGAACAGAGATGAAACTTAAGTAGAAACTGAAGAAAAACCATCTGTAATTCCTAATAATCTCTTTACAGCTTTTCAAAAGTGGAAAGAAAACTTTCCCAGTGCTTGCACAAGTAGGTGGCAGTAGAGACACATACATATAATGACATAGATGGCAGAGCACATCACAATACTATTTAAGTAGTAAGGTTGCATGTTTAGGCATCATGAAATGACTTTCAATGAATCAATGTAGACCATCACTTTGCAGATGCAAATCACTGTTAGTTTTTGGTTAGTATTAAAGATGCTTGCAAATCTCACTGTTCAGCTGTTTAGTTTGGATATTGAGGTGGACCTGAAATCACGTAAAGTATATGTAGACGTCTTCCATCACTGGGGTCTATCTTAGCTGTTCCTTCCTTGGAAGAGGAAGAACTATGAAGCTTTGGATTTGAAATCCAGGCCCCCTATTTTCCTGTTTTGATAGTGAGTGGCAAGGGCTGAGCTTTTGCTCAGGAACATCTATAACAGAAGTATCATATATGTAGTACTTTAAAATGCTGGAGAAAAGCAAACTCATTGGTTTAGAGTTGTTCATTTTAGCCATAAATGAGGTTACTCTTAAAAATGAAAATGGAAGTGGATTGGGTTTTTTGGTTTTTTTATTACAAGTTTATGAAAACTTAGCAGTTTAGACACTTTCCTTATTTCAGAACTTGCTTTGTGCTTCTCAGATATAAATTTATTGTGGAATGTGAACTATGTGTAAGAAGACACACAGCTGTGTGGTGTATTCAACACAGTGGAGGGAAGGGATGTCATCTTGAGGGACCTTGACAGCCCTGAGTGGTGAGCCCATGCCATTCTCATGAAGTTCAACAAGGCCAAGTGCAAGGTCCTGTACCTGGGTCAGGCAATTCCCAAGTACAAATACAGGTTGGGCAATGAGTGGATTGAGAGCAGTCCTGAGGAGAAAGAAAATTAAAAAGAAAGTAGGCTGAGGGAGCTGATTCTCTCCCTCTACTCCACTCTTGTGACCCCACACCTGGAGTGCTGCATCCAGCTCTGGAGTCCCCAATATAGGAGGGACATGGACCTGTTAGAATGGGTCCAGAGGAAGGCCATGTAGATGATTAGAAGGCTGGAACCCTTCTGCTGTGAAGACAGCCTGGGAGAGCTGGGGGTGTTCAGCCTGGAGAAGAGAAGGCTACAGGGAGACCTCATTGCGGCCTTGCAGTTGCTGAAGGGGGCCTACAAGAAACCTGGGGAGGGATGTTTCATGAGGGCTGGTAGTGATAGGATGAGGGGTATTGGCATTAAACTGGGAGAGAGAAGATTTAGATTAGAAATTAGGAAGAAGTTTTTCACTATGAGGGTAGTGATTGTAACAGGTTGCACAGTGAGTTTGTAGATGCCCCAACACTGGATATGTTCAAGACTAGGTTGGATGGGGCTTTGAGCAACCTGGCCTAGTGGTGTTTCTGTCCATGGCAGGGTGCCTGGAACTAGATGATCTTTGAGGTCCCTTCCAACCCAAACCATTCTATGACTCTATATCACTTCTGCTTGAAAAAATCAACAAGATATCTGAATTCACTATCTACACATAAATAAATTCACACTACATAGAGGACTCCATTGTAATTGCCATATAGTTGCAGCAACACAACATTTTTCATTTTTTAATCTTATATTTAGTATTTATTTAAAAGTATTGAAATATTTGTATAAAACAGAACAGTTACTTGAACAGTGGCTAGTTTTCTAGAATGAAGATGTATCAAGAAGAAAACCTGAGGATATGACAGTAAAAGGAATAGCAGGAGAAGCAAATGTGAAGCCATCTGCCAGCTGGGTTTGCCAAAGTGCCAGATGCTGCCTCTAGTAGACTCTGTTCCATTGCTTCGGCATCTGGACTGTCCTTTGTAATGAGGCAAAACTTTGATAATTACTGAATTTTGTGAATATGTGTGTACTTGGCTTAACTCTTGTTGTTTTCTGCAGAATTCAAGCTTTGGCAGAAGCCACCACATGCAAAGTAGATACAAGCCTTCCAAAAAAAAAAAATACCAACAGATAATGAAAATATTTTGCATATGTTACTTGTAATTCACTTGAGAAGGACCTTTTTGTAATTTTCATCTCTTTATAGTAAAGTCACTATGGAAGATATATGTTAACTGCTGTTGTTTTTTAAAAAGCTGTGTTAAGATAAAGAAAATACAGCATAACTTTAAGCAGCCAGGCAGAGAACAAAATTAAAAAAACCATGTTATTCTATTTATGTGATTTATAGAACAAATCAGAAGAACTGAGTTTGGGAAACAATTAAAATATTCTGCCTGGGCTGAATAAGAAAAGCCTTAGAAAAATAAGCCATATAAAATACATAAATAGTTTCACCCTTAGTGTATTTTTAAAAGTTAATCAAGAAACAGTATGCTAAAGAGATTTTTATTTTTTTTTACTTTAAAAAAGGGAGAAAAGCCCGTGTTCCATGTGTTCCTCTCAGAACTCCATTATTTCTGTAATACATGGGCTTAGAGCATATTCATGCAGTGATAATAAGTAGCATTTCACCAATTTGAAATATAAAGGTGTATTACAGCAGAAAAAATAATGCTGAAGTGTAATATTGTGTGTTATATCATATAAAATTTTGGAGCTTACATTTTCATAAGCCCATCTAGAGCTCCAAAGAGTTGACTGTCTGTCTTTAAACAACTTTAAGGAATTGGTTTTAGGTCAGAAAAGTAAAAATATGTTTCCTGGGTCTCAAGTTGATAATCAGAGTCATTAGCTGCCTGAAAATCTAGATTTCAGTTTATCACAAGTGTGAATGCACCAAGTCTTCCTACCATTAAATGTGCTTGTGCTGAAAACCTGAGCTGGAAAAAAAATAATGTCTAAAAAGTTCTCCAGTACCCTTTGAAAGCAATACAATGACTTTAAACTTTTTCAGAATTGGGCATAGTGGACTGAAGGCACCTCAGTGTGCAGGCCTCCAACACAATATTCTTTTGTGTAATTTTTTTTAACTTTTATTTAACTGTTGAAATTTCAAAAATATCCCATGCTTTGTGAGAGCCAGGGATGAGGGGCTCAGGAAGCCTCAGAAGAGAGTTATGAAATTTCCTCCTGCCATAAGGATGAGGAGGCAGAGCCTAAGTTGTTGTTGTTGTCTCTGAAAATAGTTGCAAAGGATTCCTGGAAATTGCACTGCAGGCTCTGAAAGCCTTTCAAATGCTCTTTCTGCTTTCATTTTGCAAGGCCTTCTATGCCAAGTAAAAAGCAGCTCTATTATTTCTTCCTCAGAATGACTTAAGATGGATGGTCAATGTTGTGCATTAAAAAAAGCCAGGGGCAAAGGGTGGGGACAGGAGGCAGCTGTTATTAAAAATGGGTGTAATCCTGTCTCTGTGTGTGTGTGTGTGATGTTTTGTATCAGTTTTCAGTTTTGTTGTTCACCAGTTTTCAGGTAATAAGCAACTGTCACAGAATGTGTCTTCACACACACAAAATATTTATAAATATTCAAGAGCAACTCTTCTGATTTCTCTGCTTTTTGTCCTGCTTCTCACCGCTGAAAAGCATGTGTTTAGCTTTGTTAATCATGCTCTAGGTGGAAAGGCAAGGCTTTAACTCATGCAGAAGGGTTCATGTTATTATATATAAGTTGTTACACATGAATATGCAGAACTTGGACTGATTTTAAGGCAGTCAAAGTGACTGTAAGAATGAGGAAATCAATAAGGGCTGTGAGGAACTTCATCACTGGGTGGCTGCAGATGGTCAAGCAAGGTAATGTTAACTTGTGCATCTCTTGGGAGATGGAGTCTACGTTTGTGGAGTGAGTTTGTAGTGTAGGGCAGGCAAGGGGAAGGATGGCTGTTAAGAAATTGTAATTAAAACATCTGCAATGAAACATCTGTAATTAAAACATCGATTACATTTGTCATTAAAACATCAAGGCAATTAAAGGGCAACGGTGGCCTGGCAGGTTGTAAAGCAAAATTATAACTAATTCCATGACCTGGTCATTCAGCAAATAACCTGATCATTTAGAAAGTAAGGATGACTTGTACTTGGTTTGTCAGCAGGACAGCATGAACCTTTTGAAGCAATTGGGGTTTTTTTAAACTCTGTGTTGTCTGTGGATAAATGTGCCTTTTCAAAAGAGTGCATCAAGAAATAACTCTGGTACTGAAAAGACTGCTATTATTAGAAGCTATGTAGCAGAACACAATACTAATATGGTTCTATAATCAAGGTTATGCTTTATGTTGGTTATATCTGGAGAATGTCTGGCTGTGCTCTTGAAGGCGTTTCTTTTTCATTTTCAGTCAATTCTTTTTCACATTCAGTGTGTGATGTTGTGAACAATCTGGTTAAACTGAAACAGTTTGGCAAACAGGAATTTCAGTGCACCTATACTGTGTTTTAACTTAGAAGCACACCTTGTCCCTTCAAGGCTCAAATGTTGGTATAATAATGTTTCTCTCCTAAGTAGCTCCAAGTAAATTCAGTAAGTGGTAACTTGCTTCAGACAACTGAAAGATAAGGCACAGCCCTGAAGTCACACTCAGTGCTGATGTTCCTTCTCCTTTACCTCCTTGGCTCTGGTTTCTGTATAATTCCTTCCCTCTCAGATCAGAGGTCTGTTTCCAGGGAAGGTCATCAACATGTTTTACAACTCTTCCAAACCCTAGCAATGCCCCATGGCAGCAGGGTGTAGGTTTGTTTCTTGTTTGTCTGTTTGTTTTTCTACTTCTGCAGTACTATTCAGATGTCTTTTATTTTCCTGGCTAAGAAAACAAGCAGGTACAAGACACTGACCTGCACTGCACAGCATGAGCAATCAGATTTGAAAATGTATCCTCAGAAATTACTTTTGCAAAGCACATTCTTCCCTTTCACCCCTGCCCTCTCTTGTTGTACGTGAATCTCTGTGGAAATACATTCAGAAAGTAGAGAGAGAAGTTAAACTAATCTATTGAAATGCAACATTTCATGTGAAATTTGGAAAGCAGAGCACATGAACCTCTACTTGCATTATCTGTCCTGTGGTCCTGTGGTCAAGGCACCTGCTTAGGCATCCTTTCATTCTTTTAAAGGATTTTGGGCTCGTGTATCCTATCAAAATAATCTCTTTATTTCTTCTCAGGGGAAGCAGTCTCATGGGCATTGTAGTCGCTCTTCCTCTTCAATTATTTAGTAAGTGCATAAATTAAGCCAGTAGTTTGGACATTTGTTTCTTAAGTATATCTCAGATAAATCTTTAGCTTCTCATTACTTCAGTGAGTGGTCCTAAAATTCTGAGAATTAAATGCTGAGGTGAGAGATCTAGACTTTCTTTGAGGCTGTTTGTGCCAGGTGGAGTTTAATGATAGCATCAATCCTCCAAAGCAACACCTCTGGGTCTGACCTATAGGGGCAAATTATAGGGCTGCATTTAAAAAAATGTTACAGGGAACCCTGTCAAGACAGATACATGTAAGCAAACAAGGAAATCTTTTCAATCATACTCGTTATTGACTAAGGAGCACAGAGTGGAAGGATTAATTCTAGTTGTAGAGGAAAGGTGAGTACTGAAATCAATCATAATTACTGTAGTTAATTGGTAGGTTAAACATAGGACAGAGGCAGGTTGACTGCAACAATACCTATTTACTGTTTATGCAGCAAAACCTGCCACTTAGTCTTTATTTTTGGTTGAAATGAATGAGTCTTTTTATTGATAACAATTTTAGACCTATAATTAGCAGCAGACCGTATACAGGAAAATAGAAGTCGTCTTGATTTCGAACTTGACTGTGAAAAATAGGTATTTTTTGCAATAACTGCTGTTTTTGGAGTCTCAGTTAATCATTCTCCTTCAATTTCTTCCTCATGGGTATGAGGTCTTGTTTATAAACATCTTCAGGGTTCAGTTGAGTTATATGTGAATGTCTCTTAACGCTAGGAAAGGTCTGTGATTGAGTGTCCTTGTTATCCTGTGTGCTGCTCTGTGCCAGTCCTGCATTGGACACAACTGGTAGAGTTTGGGCAGCAGGCTGCAGGTGTCCTGTGGGGGGGGACCATGATCATAGAATCATGGAATGTTTTAGGCTGGAAGGGACCTCTAGAGGTCATCTCGTCCAACCTCCCTACACAAGTAGGGACATCTCTACCTAGGTCAGGCTGCTCAGAGCCCCATCAAGCCTGACCTTGAAGGACTCCAGGGATGGGGCCTCCACCACCTCTCTGGGCAGCCCATTCCACTGATCTATCACCCTCCTGTTAAAGAACTTTTTTCTAATATCCAGTCATGTGACACTCAGGAACAGCCCCAACCAGCTCTAGTGCCAATGGGAACAGGCCTGCAGCCTAATAGGGATCCCTTAATGGTGCCCTGACCGTGATACATTTAAGAAAGAGCTGCAGCCACTATGGTGAGGGGTCATATGAGGAAGCGGGTGAGGAGAAATGGAATGGTCATGGCTGGGGATATCATAGAATCATAGAATGGTTTGGGTCAGAAGGCATCTCAAAGATCATCTAGTTCCTGCCATGGCAGGGACAACTCTCACTAGACCAGGTTGCTCAAGGCCCCATCCAACCTGGCCTTGAACACATCTAAGGATGGAACATCCACAATGCCCCTGGGCAACCTGTGCCAGCGTCTCAACACCCTGAAGTACTGGGGCTTGAGTTGTGGACCCTGAGTTGGAGTTGACCTGTGGATCAGTCACAACCCAGCAGAATGTTTTGCTTCTCCTACTGGCTTCAGGTTCCAGAGGCAGAATCTGGCTCACCGGTGTCTCTGTGGCTCACCCAGGTGGTCATGGTTGGGGTGGTGGGTGAGGCCAGGACTATATCAACCAGGAGCCAATCAGTTGGAGAAGCTTCTGTTGGGGCTGGTTGCATCTTGCTGAGCTCTCTTGGTGGTGTCCTTCCATGTGAAGGGCCACTGAAGAGTCATCTATGTCCATTGTATCCACCACAGTGGGCAGTGGAGGAGCTGGGACCACAGGAACCTATGACAGGATAGTTTGAAAGAAGACTCCTGAGGGGATGTTGGTGAGTTCAGTGTTGACCTGTGTGAGCAGGAACTGATGGCAGCATAAAATGGTGATGGATGAACTGACACAACACACTCAGAGTGAAGAACTTGGCTGAATGAAGATATGACTGGAGACACGCGAAGAAACCACGTCGTGCACAGTCCCAACCTCCTGCTCTGGTCTCTGCCTCACCAGAGGGACTGAGTGCAACAAGCGACACAAACAAGGGGAGGTAAGAACAAGGAGTGGGGAGAAGAGGTGTTGGACTGTTCTTAGCCTTTGGAAGGTGGAGAGAGGGTGTTTGAGGGTGTTTCCCTAAGTGTTTGTTGAATTGCTCATGTTTTGGTGTGTGTGTAGTTTTGGGGTTTTTTCTCAATACCAAATCAGCCATGAAAAGTTTAACTGACAGTAAATTAAGTAAAGTTCCCAGAGTTGGTACTGTTTTGGCCACAACACCAGACACCAACCTCAAAAAAAAAAAAAAAGAGAGAGGATAAGTCCCAAAGAAAGGAGACCACAAAAGAAGGCAATTATCTCCCCATAAAAATAGCATAGGTAATTTCTCTACTCAGTTTTATCTGTCCCCATGCAACGAAGCAGGATCTAAAAGAGAGAGGATAAGTCCCAAAGAAAGGAGACCACAAAAGAAGGCAATTATCTCCCCATAAAAATAGCATAGGTAATTTCTCTACTCAGTTTTATCTGTCCCCATGCAACGAAGCAGGATCTAGTGTGCCTTCTGGAAGCAATGCACTTTGACCCTCACCAGCCTCTTTTGTTTCACTGCAGACCTCATGGTCCCAACCCAGCACTTCTGATAGAGCAGAGTATCTGTGGCCAGTGAGTGCGCTGACTGACTGAGCAGATGTTTCCCTCTCCAGCCACAGCATGTGGTGCCATAATCCTCCCATTTTGCTACTCCTTTCTCATCTTTCACCACTTAGCTTATTTCCTCTGGCACTTCTTACTTTCCATGGTTTTTATCCTTAATTCTCTCCTTTACTTGCAGATTTCTTCCCCTTGATCTATACCAGCTATGACCCTTCCATTACCTCCTTTCTCAGCTCTACCACCAGTTCCTCTCTCTCTCTTATCTAAAGAAATGGTGCTACCTGTTTTTTTTGTTGTTAAATTACCTTCATTCTCAATCCTTTCGTCTTCTCAGACACCTCAAATGCTCCTTAGCTGAAAATGGTACAGATACAGCTCATGATGAGCCATTCAAAAGGCATACAGTGACTGCTGAACTTACTCTTGTTTCTTACTCCCTCTCCTTTCTCCTTCTTTTTCTTTGTCCAGAGGAACCTCTGGAATTTCTAAAGAAATAAAGGCATAAATCAGTCTTTCACCTTTATTGCCTATCTAGGGGTTGACTAGAAGGTTTTTAATATGTACAATACCAGTCAATCAGTAACATCAGATGGAAAAAGGACATGCAGCAGATCTAGAGGAGGTTCCATTGTCTTCCTGAAGAAAATAAGCATTTTGCCTATGATTAGTTACTTAGCATAAATATGTGTCTTCTTGGCTGAACTTTTGTTACTATGGCCAGTTCCTGGAACTCACTGAGTTGCCTCAGGCAGAAGTAGTGCATGAAGTCCAACACTCTCCAACCAGCAGAACCTGACTCCTGTCTGCCTGCTAATTAGAGTCATAGAATCATTTAGGTTGGAAAAGACCTCTAGGATCACCAAGTCCAAGCTCCATCCCAACATATCCTCGACCCCTAGACCATTACCTAGCTGCATCTACAGTTCCATTTTGTATTTCCTCAATGGTCAGATTTTAATTTCATGGTCTTCTCTTCTTCTGAGGAATAATAGTCCTGTAAGTACATTTTGAATGGCGTGACTTTTTTTTTTTGTCTGTCCTTATTATAGTTTGTTTTTTTCTGACTGGACATATTCAAGATCTTGGATTTTCCCAACCTGAATTATCCCTACATCCTAGGGGGGGAAAAACCCCACAGAAATATGGCACAGCTGTCAGTGCAAGTAATAGTTTCACAAATCGGTAACAACAGCAAAAGCACCAAGTAACTGTATACTAGTAAAGCAAATTAAGCCAGAGGAATGTGTTTCCATACAGCAAACATTAGTGTCAGGGTGAGGGAAACGGGTGAAAACAGGCTACTCACAAAGCAGCTGCTAAAGAAACCTGATTAAGCACTGGGATAGCAGTCTTACTTTCTACCAAGCCAGTAAGAGGTTTTGGTGTGAAGGTCCTGAGCTGTCACCTGATGTTAATTTAAAGAGACAGGTGATTACCCACAAAGTGAAAAATAATGTGGCATTGTTCCCTGAGGTCTGAACTCTGATAGCAATCAGAGAAGAGGCAATAGGAGGCTGCTGTATAAGGAGGGAAGCCCAGTGCTGACAGTGCTGGAGATGAAGTGAAGTTGACAGGAGTTTCAATCTGGAGTTGGCTGCACTGATGTGGCTTGGGTAGGTCCCAGTCCCCATCTCAGCTGTCAGTACCACCAGTCGGTCCCCAGCCTGTCTCCCTCCTCTGAATCAAACCCTAATTTACAATTAATGCTTTAAATTAGCCCATTAACTTTTACTATGTCTTATTTCAGAATGTCAACAAATGGGCTACAAGAACCATCATCATTTCATGGCCATCTTTTTTTGCCATTAGCATAAGAACAACTTTTATTGCAGGCTACTGTTCACTTTTCTGTGTTTCTCTTCTCTCTCTTTTCCTCTTCTCTTTCTCCCCATATCTTTCAATGTCAATACTTTATAAATTATGAACAACATTCCTGCTAGAAAGCTAGTTACTGCTTATCTTCTGGGCTGGTACTGAGGAAACATAAGGAAATGGATGGAAGGGAAAGAAAAGCTGAGGATGAAGTGCTGTTAGAAAAAGAGGAAGATGCAAAAAATAGGCACCTTAAAAAAATGTCTGTCTCTGCTCTCCTCCTTACCTCCACACTGTTACCACTCTCAGCTACTTCACTAATGAGTAAATTTCTCTGTCACACGCTCTGGACACGACAGGAATTTTTTGAATGGGTATTTATTATTGATATATTTAACTAAAGACCTTTGCGTCCATATTTTAATTAAGTCCATGAGAGATTCTATCAGCTGTAGTAACCTCATATCTCTTCATTGCCACTGCCATTAACATACATGCCTATCAGTCTTTCCTTTTGCCAGCAAGAAAAAAATGGCTATTCTTTTACACATCAAAGGAAATTTAGGTAGAGAAAGATTATTATTCTTACCTTTAATTCAGGAACTTTGTGTATCACCGTGATTGCAGCTTTTGGCATGGATCCATGTAAGGTGGAGATCTCTTGCAGACTAATTCTGTAGATTTGTGCTCTCCAGTATATGTAAAAGAAGGAATAATACTCCACTGATTTCATATGTCATTCTTATAGACACAAACTGCAATGCTAAAAAGCAGTTTTCTTATCATCCTGCCAGCAAACACACATTTTATTGTAATTGTATTACATGAGATGCATATTATTATTTGACCAGGTCAAGAGAGATATGAAGTAAACCCTGGCTTAAAAAGGGGGCCCATAAGCACGTGGGATTCTAATGAGACTGGAGCTATGAGATGCCTCATAATTTATACATTTTTTCTCTTTATTTTGGAGTTGTTTAGCCTGCAAGTTTCATCCAATTACACAGCTGAGTTAATGCTCTCGCATATTCTTTGCTGTCAGTCACAAAGGAGTGTTACTTAAAGACTAGCAATAACAATAATAATAATTTTGGCTTTCTGTAGTTCCCCTACACCCTTGAAAAAGTTCAGATTTCCCCCTGACATTCTTAGTGCTTGAGTTATGCTGAGACAGTGTTGCAATGAAGGGTTGCTGTTATTAACAGCTATAACTTTCGTTGCTCTGGTTTTGTATATTTGCTAGGAAAACTTTTTTAACCAGTGTTGCCAAGGATTTGACCTGTTTTGTAGTGTTTTCACCCATTATAGACAGTATTCTCATTAAGGGACTGGTATTTTTATTCCTCAAGCATCTTGGTATTGCTGGAAGCATACCAATTCATAACAGAACACCTTTAAAATAAATTCAGTATTAAACAAACACCTGTTCGTTAAATCTGTAGCTCTATGCAGTTCGGTAGCAGATGCTGCTGCTGATAATGATACAGACTGACAGGCAAGTTAGATACTAATAGACTGTACTACTGATGAGTCTGGATGCTCTAGAAGATTATATGTCAAAATAAACCCTGTGTTTCTCTCTGAAATCAAACAAACCTTATCTGCGTGGAGGACTGAAAAATCACTTTTGGTTTAAAACAATGTTAAGATCCAAATAATTACCTGATATTTGAACCAGACTGAGTTCTGCAAGGATCCTGGCTTTTCCTGAGGCTTTCATTTTCAAATACATGCTCTTGATTTCTGACCTAAGGTAATGAAATTTCAGAAGCACAGGTGGAAAATGGAGTTTGTTGTGGTAATACTGAACTGTTTAGATAAACCAAGAGATGCTGTTAGTCTTTTGCAAAAGGCTGACCTGAGATGTCTAGACAAACAAGTTTATACAAATGGCTAAAGTGAACCCTGAGTCAATCTTTTGTTGGTTGGTTGGTTTTAGTTTGGTTTGGTTTTTCTGTAGACACAGGAGTGGAGTGGCTTGAAAGTCATAGGAAGGGTGAGTAAAATTAATTTTTTCTACCTAAGAATTAGGCATCAGTACTTTGCCACATTGTCAAAAAAATGTATGGTGAGAGTAGGATAGAATAGAATAATTTCAGTTGGAAGGGACCTATGATGATCATCTAGTGCAGCTGCTTGTGTGACCTCTAAGAGGAGACTGTGAATCACAGGAAAGCTCAGAGCAGAGTCAGGCTTTCATGTGTATCCCTGGCATAAAGGAGATTGTTGCTGAGGGACAACTCCACTTGCTCCTACCCTGATCCAGCTTCTTTGCAGCATCTCTTGCTCCCTCAGTAGCCTGTAACAGCAGCAGCCACCCACTTTTTATTCAGGTTTTTGCCATTAGTAAGAGTGAGTTGAGCTTATTGACACAGTTCCTTACTTCAACTACCTCTACAGCCAGCCCTGAAAGTATTTTCAGTGCCTAAAATTCTGCTTCTGTGCATAAAGCTTAAGAATAGATTAATCTCAAGAAAGAAGATAAAGCAATTAAATGTTGTTTCACAGGGAAACACTAACAGCTAAGAACCTAAGCTGCTTGGAATAAAAGGGAAGGTCCTTACATGGATAAGCAATAGCAAAAAAGCCTGTAAAATAAGCATAGGAATAAATGCTCATGTTTTCCAACAGGGATTTGCACTCAACCTGTACTTTTCAAAATGCTCAGTTATGATTTGGAAAACAATATGGGAAGTAAGGTGAAAAAGTGTCCTAACAATGTAAAGTGCTCAGAGTAAGGAAAAGTCTGTGAGAAGCTGTGAAAGGGCTGCCTGAATCATCTGAGGACAAAATGACAAAAGAAAATCAACGTAGATGGATGTGAAAGGATGTACAGAGAACTCCCACCCCAGAATCTAACTTTCCTTATGCAGCGATGTAGTTTAACCAATGATTCAGGAGTGAGATCTTGGAGTTGCAGTAAATAGTGTGTGAAAGAATTGTATGAACTCCATGCCCAGTAGCAGTCAGAAGCATACAGGATATTAGAAGTTATTAGGAAGAGAGCATGACAGAAATGCCACTATGTCTTTATTTAAAATCATGGTGCATTAACATCTGTTATACCCTATTCTTATTTTTTTTCTCCTCAAAAATATTACACCTTCAATGTGTCCAGGGAAGGACAGTAAGAAGGATCAAAGAAATATGAAATAACTTCAAGTGAGTGAAGAACTAGTATTTTTCTGTTCTATAATTACACTCTTCCCAAGGCATTTCCTATGGGCTCCTGTTGGGGACAGGACGTTGGGCTCTGAGGACCTTTGATGTGGTCCAGGGTGGCAAAGCTTTGGCTGTGCTGTGTCTGTCATGGAGGGAGGTGTAGGGCACCAGGGCAAAGTGACAGAAGGAAATTCCATTGAAGCAAGGTATCCACCACTGCTCTCCTTTGAAGTGCTGCTCTCCTTTTATAAGGAAGGTGTGAGAGTGCATGAGGCTGTAAAGGAATTCAGATTAAGCACTGACTCATCCTGAGCAGTTCAAACACACACCTTCCATCTCTGAGGGAATTTCCTCCTTAACAGGCTGGAATTAAACCTATTCTCCAAATAAATATTTAATCTGACTTCTGAGCTGTGTTTGGTTATGTCTTCATTAGCAAGCAGCGAGCAGAATGAGAGCAGATCTGTAGAGTTGGGCAAAGGGAACCCAGTCCATGTGCCAGAGACAGCCCCAGGATGGGAACCACAGCATGGCGGGGATCCAGTGGAGGGTTTCACTTCACAGCCATAACCCATAGCACTACATTCTAATATGGACATACTCCTGGAATCTAATTCTCAGCCCTGTGAGTGAGCAGACTAAATATTAGTAGGAGCCTGGCAATCCTTATACTCCTCCAATGAAATATCTCAGGGTTTGGGTTGGGGTTTTTTGCAATATAGCAAAATCTGAATGGAAGACAGGGTACAGCATCATGTGTAACCAAGAGTCTAAGGACAGTCACCAGAGGTTGATGATATGGGTTTGAATGTCCTCACACTGAGAATAGCACTGACCAGCTGAGTGCTTGTGAGATATTGCACTATTACCATCAACCTCTGCTCTCAACCTTTCTTAGAATAAAGATATAATCCCATATTTATAGAATATGGGATATTTATGTTTATAGTATGTATTATATTATATTCATACTATATATTATAGTATAATATTTATAGGGTATAATCCCAGCATAAAATGTGGTTTTTTGGCAGTAAAACATTTTAGGCAATTATGACCAAGTGTTTAAGAATCTTAAAGGGGTTCACTTTCTTCCTAAAAGAGAGTAGAATTGCAAGACACTTCAATTTCTTCAGTGTTTTTTAATGCCTAATTCTAATTCCTGTTAAATTCTTCTCTGAAGTGTATAACTTCTCTTGAGGTTACTTATGGAGTTAATATTTACACTCAGCAACTAAATTGTGAATTTCACCTTATAACTGTAGAATAGAGCCCTTTTTTTGTCTTTAACAAACAGGAAATAATAATAAAAAACCATGAAAATAAAGTTCTGTCCAGGTCTTTCTGTCATATTTGTCATATCTTAAGGTCTTCCAAGGCCTTGCACTATGCTTTAAATTTCTTTTTCAGTTCTATTAAACACTTAAATTAATTGCTAGAAAGAGCTTTTCCTAAACTACGTGTAAGCAGTAACTTTTTGTCTTCATCTAGCTCATCCCAGAGCTCAGTGCTGCTGGAAGTCACATCAGTGGGACCAAGAGCCATTGCAGTTTGCAGCAGCCAGAATGTTGCTGTTTTATACTCCCTTCACTGACTTGAATTTTGCAGCAAGGTGTTATCCCTAAAACCCATTTTCACCTGAGTGAAAAGGTAATTCCTTCTTTTTATTATTTTTGCAATGCTTATACTGTAGTATAAAGACCCCCTTGGAGTTAAACCCCCAATAGACCCTATTGCCTTTAGGTAGTGGACAAATACCTCTGAACATATAACCCCTGTCATATTTAGAGGCAGAGGTGCTGTCTAAATTTGTAGCCATTTCCTGACAAGAATGGTGAAAGGAAGAGCTTTAGCCAAGAACACAAGGGATTTTTCAGTTCCTTATATTTTTTGTGTTTCTTTTCTTTGTATGGTTGTTTGGTTTGTTGTTTCTTTGGGGTTTTATTGGTGGTGGTGTTTTTTATAACTCACAGGAAATTTCAGGCTATTTTTCATGGCAGAGTTTGTTAACTAGCTCCTTTAAAAACATCACTTGTGAGCAGTATAAAACATCTTTTGGATCAGATTGGCTTTGCTGCCAGTAAGCAGGATGGAGAAGTGGAGCCAGAGCATGTTCCAAATTTCTAAGCTATCCAGATGAGTAATGAGGGCTTGGTGCACAACAGGATGCTCGTTGTGTTACACAGGGAATGCCTCACAACTTCTCTGAAGGCCTCCCACGGTAAGCAGCCATCCATCCTCTGTTATTACCTACTTTATACCTGCTTCTAATTTTTCCTCTGGGAGAAGAAGCTGTCTGGCTGACAAAATAATGCAGACCTCTCTGGTTTGATCTCAGTGGAGAAATGAGCTGGCTAAAATATTTTCCCATTAATATGTCCTTGAAATAACCCAAAGAATTTGCTTTTCATTGCTCCCTAATAACAGTTTTGTACAACCTCTAGTTGAAAACACATTTCTCTCAGGTTTCTCCTTAATTGCAGCATTAGCTTTTTCCTCATAGTACAAACACATGAAACAAGGACAAATGCTGGATTCTGGCCCTGGGATGGTGTAACCCTGATGTACATCTAGATGTACCCTGGATGTACATCTAGAATGGGGGAGAAGAGGCTGGAGGGCAGCCCTGCAGGGGTTTTAGGATGGTAAAGTTGGACTTGATGACCCTAGAGATCTTTTTCAACCTAAATAATTCTATGATTCTAAGTTCAATAGGAGCCAACAGTGTGTCCTGACGGCCAAAAGGGCCAATTGTATCTTGGGGTGCATTAAACACAGTAGAGCTAAGCAGTCAAAAGTGATTGTGTTACTATATATCAGCATTGGTGCGACCTCAACTGAAGTCCTCTGAGCAGTTTTGGGCTCCACAATATAAGTAGGACATAAAAATAAGGTATAAGTAAATGCATACAGCAAACCTCTGAAAATGAAAGTGAGAATAAAGCAATAAAAAATGTATTTTTTCAACTTTAATATATGTTTACTTCTAAGAAACACTTTTGTGTTTATTACTGCTTATAGCATTTCCACATAAGTGTAATTCACAGTGAAGTTTGTTCTAATAATTAACATAAACCTTAAACACACTGAAGAAAAAACTAATGCAACTCGTTTGGAATATAAAAGCCTATATAAATGTTAAGTTAAATATTTTACCATTTATAACAGATTTGCAAATGAAATCTCTATCCAATTTAGTAAGAACTTTTGACCTATTTTAAACACATTTGTAAAATATCTTACTCTACTTTAGAAAAAGACTTCTGTGAAATATAGATTTTATTATACATATACAGCCACAGATCTTTTAAATTTGCATAGTTCCATTGAAATCTTTGTAATGTTAAACAGCTGAGGAACTGGACTCTTGAAGTCCCTTCAAATTAGTCTATAATTAATGAAAATGTCACCAATTAGATTAATCTAAACCAGCTCCTGTTCCATTTCAAAATCAGCTGTTTGTATAACAAAAGGTAAGGAAATGTAAATCCTAAAAGTTCAGTGGAAGAAAACACTAAGGTATATTAAGAGTTTATAGATAAAACCAGCCCTTATATTACAAGTTAACATCGTGAAGACCTTTCAAGTCAACAAATTAAATCCTTGTAGTGTCAAAGTCAAATGATGTTCACAAAGAAAAGATATTTATGGGAAAGATTTTTAATTAGATATGAAAGGACAGAGAAAGAGTGACAAGTCAATTCTTTTCCAAACTTGCTTTAGTTCAGGCAGTTCATCACGTACCTTTAGCTATGTCCAGGTTCTCTTTCAAGTGAGTCTCCAAAGGCAAGAGGAAAAATGGCTTTATTGTATGTAATTCATGCTTGCTTGAGTATAGCTGGATATACTTTGTCTGCTATAGATATTTTTTTAATTCTATTTTTGTTGTTGTCAGTTTTTCCCTCCACACTTGCATGATAGGACTTGGCCTGGGAAAGACAAAACTCCTGCTAGCTTTGTGTGTCAGCTCTTTCTTCTTTCCCACTGCTGTTAATGCTTTATCCTGCCTCTGAAGATCGGGTATCATTGCAGGCATTGTGATTTCACCACTCTAGACAGTTTGTTTACTCCCAGTGGGTATTTTTTCAACTTATCTCTGTAAAGAAAGGTCTTTCTTTTCACTAACATCAGGCAGAAGAGACAGTACAGAACAGTCCATAACACTGAATACTCAAGTCCTTGGTTTCAGTTAAGTGTCTGGGGAAAGGCAGAATTTTATCTGTTCATTTTAACTTGATTTAGAGTCCTTGCTTATCTAGTTATTCAACTACTATATTCACATTTAATGCAATTATGGTTTTCTTAAGGATGGTAATCTCTTTGCCACAGCAGCATTTGATGCTTCAGCACTTCCCCTGACAAAAGCAATCCCATTTACTTTCAAGAGCAGAGTTTGCTTGAATAGTCAGATAAACTTGCATACAACAGAGAATTCTGAGAATAACAAATAGCTTAAAATATCTTTATTGCCACTCAGCCCCAGTGACATTACTGGGAAAGCAAGGTCTGCATTTTATCTCTCTTCTCATAGTTTTATTTCCTTATTATTTGGATTTATATCAAGCATACCTTTTATAGTAAAATTGTGCCCTATAACCTACCTCTTTTCCAGCAATGCCTTTTTTGAAAATGACTTCCATGTATGTCATTCTAATTCAGAAGATGGTTTCTAAAAAACCTAAAAGTATACCTCACTTTGGCATTAATTATATGTATTAGACAAATATGATGGTATGAACATACTAAAACTGAGTATGAAATAAATGCTATTAACTCATGGGAGACCTGTAACTTCATCAGTGTGAAGGACATCCCTACTGATATAAAAGTACTGTGGTAGATGTGTGAGAACTGAACTGTAGTTTGGAAGAAACCTGTATTCTACTACTTCTTTTTACACAGTTATTGTAGTAATTTAACACTGGATTTCTCCCCTGTTGTTTGCAGTTGTGGTGATCTTTAAGAATATAAAGCATTTGTTAATGGAATAAATTGTATTTAAAATATTGGATCATTTGAGTTATCCTCTCATATAAAGATCATGGACTCCTGTGGTTAAACTCTTGAAGCTATTAAAGCATAATGAAAGTTTCAATCAATTTCTGTTTTCCTGCAGAAAAGAGTGAAGATAGCTTTTAATCTGTTGTTCATCTGGAACATCTTAAAACCATCTTAAAACTTTTTATACCTTTCTGATTATGAATTCCTGAGCAAACCCAAAAGATTAAAAAAAAAAGGAGGAATTTGAAGTATCTGTTGATCAAGATGCTCTAAGTAACTTTGGTTTCAGAGAAAGTGTCCAATGAAATGAAGATTACTTCATACTGCTTTTTAGAAAAGTCTGTTTTACAGACTCTGCTACAGAGAGACAAATGATTTTTCATCTTCAATGACACTATTCTGCAGTTCTATCTTTTCCAGGAAAACACAGAATCCACACAGCTGACCCTGTTCAGCTTCACATCAGTGGTTACAATCACATATAATTGCTTTAAGTGGAAGAGCTCCTCAGAGCTGCCTTTATCTGCATTGTATTTAAATGCAGATATTACTGTAGTGTGGTAAGGAGGGTAATGCACTGGGTTTGGGCATTTCTCTAGAGGGCTGCAGAGTTTTACTTGAGTAAAGTATGAATAAAAAACAGTAAAGAAAACCCACTGTTCTCAGTCTACTATGAAGTCCTTGTTTTAGTGTTACAACTATTTAATTTGGAATTCTGTAGGTAAAATGAATTCCTCAGGGTATCACTTTTCAAAAACCACTTTAGTTATTGATAGCTGGATAACTGCACATTTAGAAAAATTGAATATATTCAACATAAACTATAATTTTATTCTCTTATATCTATCTGTGGGGAGAAAGAAAACAAAAAGCTTACATCTGAGTGATGTTCTGTGTCACAACATTTCAGTGTCTGCCATACCCTGGAATGTTGTCATGAAACCTGGATGCTCCGTATGAATATCAACAGGTGTTTTAGAATAATTGTGTCTGACTTAAGACATTACATTTTTATCTAGATGTTTGTTTAATATTGCATGTATGACTCAGATGTTTAGAAAGACTAGTAAATAAAATATAATTCTCTTTTTCAGTAGTTCATCACCCATCAGACTAACTTCAAATTATTTGCTTCCGATTATGAGTCTAATATATATATTTTGGACTAGGGGAAATGGGTCAAAACTAGAGGTGGGTAGATTCAGATTAGACATTAGGAAGAAGTTCTTCCCCAGGAGGGTGGGGAGACACTGACACAGGTTGCCCAGAGAGGTGGTGGAAGCCCCATCCCTGGGAGGCTTTTTAAGGCCAGGCTGGCTGGGGCTGTGAGTAACCTGCTCTAGTGGGAGGTGTCCCTGCCCATGGCAGGGGGGTTGGAACGAGATGATCTTTGAGGTCCCTTCCAGCCCTGACAATTCTCTGATTCTCTCTATATAAATGCTCATTACTTCCATTTTTGGATGACTGTGGTTCAAAAATCTATGAAACTGAACTACTGTTACGTTTCTCTTAGAAATTAGATTTCTACTTTCTTATTTTGTTGGTTTTAGTTTATTTTAGAGTGATGTTAGTATTAGTAGCTGTAGCAGTAAGCTGTTTACAGAACTGCAGTACAACTGGGCTGATAAGATAATTTTTTGTCTCTTTTCTTTGGCTGGACATCTGTTGGCTATTAACAGCCAAACATTCTGGTGTGTTATTCATCTGTGCTGATATTGCACACAGGATTTTGCCACCTGTTTGATTTTGTTTTCACTGCTTTAAATATATATTTAGAAGGGGAGCTTTTTGAGTTGAATGTGAAGGACATCATATCAGAATGTGTAGTTTAAAACCCAAATCCCATGATTTTAAATTTCATGGAGTTCCTTCCTTCAGTTAAGGTTTGCTTGCAGTTGTTTGAAATTGCCTGCTTGTTCACATTGAATATTGTGCTGAGCAAGTCTCTGTCTCAGAGCATACAGCTGAAATTTTCCCCTCTGATATTTAAAGACTTGCATTTTTAGAATCTGAGGGATTCCCCACTCCTGCCCTGCTATTGATGGTCTACAAGGCAACACTAATTATTCCTCATTAATCTGAGATCATGATTACAGACACTCTGAAGATAATGAAGGGATAAGCCCACTATCAATCTTTAAGGAAGATTGATAGAGGTAATCTCTCTCTGTCATCTGTAGATCACATGGAATAAGAGAAGGTCTTCTAAAACATGATATGGAAATTTATATGGGAAATCTAGAAGCTCAAGTAAAGAAATTCCACAATTAATTTCAAGGATCCAGTGGAATTTGGTATTACATCTAAAACAATACTGAAAATTCTTAAGTAGATAACAGATGTGAATGCCTTGCAGGAGAACACGCCCAACTCAGTTTAGGTTTCTAAATTAAGGGGCTCATCACAGAGAAGATAATGCTCCTTTCTGATCCATGTTAATCAAGAAAAGCTAAAGTGGTTTAAAATGAACAAATCTAAAGGTTTAAAATCTACAAAGTCCAAAGGAGATGAGACACTTGATACCTTGTGCAGAAAGGTGCTGTCAGTCTGTTTAAAGTTGTGGTCATTTTTATGTGCTCAGCATCAGAAAGATGAATGGCTTGGGAGAGGGAAGGTCATGGCACCTATTGGTAAGAAGGAACAGTCTTTTACATGTTGTGAACAACACAACATGTGATACAATTATACAAACATTTCCTGCCAGAGATTATCTGTAAATACATTTGTTTGTGATGGTATTTAAAAAATAATAAAGCATCCCTCCCCTCCCCAAATTCTGGAATAACTGTAATTTCAGAAGCCTACAAATTTTAAATAAGCTCTCATTTCAATTAAATGTACATCTTATTAAATTTATTTCTAGCTTGTCTTTTGATACAGCATAATGGGTAAAGACAACAAAAATCTCAGTTAGATACATAATTTTGCTTGGGTTTTGGGGTGTTTTCCCTGCATGATTACAGAAATTCCTTACAGTGAAATACAGCTTCCTGTAGAGAGAGAAATGACTGAAAGCCTCAGAGCCTATAGCAATTAAGATGTCTATTATCCATTTTAGAAAGTCTAATTTGCATTAAATATATATAGATATAAAATACCAACCATTTTATGCTATCTGAAATAAATAACCTTACTCTAATAAGTCACCTATACAATGTAAATGATACATGAAGATTAGAATGGCTTCAGATGTTGTAAATTTGAGTGTTTTCTTCCCTCCCTGGTTATATTCTCTGCTACTTATATTCATAGGCAAAAATAGGTCAAAAAGGAAAAAGAGGCATTGTAGATCTTCTAGTCCAAACTCGTCTAACTTCAAAGTTAAATTAGAATGCTCAAGGCCATAGCTACACAATAAGTGATTCCAAGTTTATATTTCTTTGATGTTTCTATGTACTAAATAAAAATTTTATGATGAGCTTTGCTAAAACCTGCTTGCTGTTGTAAAAGTATGAGGCGGCTTCTTGGCTTCCTAAAATTTCTTGGTATTTTCTCTAATTGATTTAACCATCTCACTAAATAAAAGAATTATTGATTTATGAAGATAGAACCATACTGTTATGACAAAAAAAGGAGTCATCTCTTCATATCAGCATCCTAAAATAAATGATAGATCACATAACAAAGTCCGTGAGAAGTATAATTCACCAAGCTAGACCAAATTTAGTTAACTCAGTCTCAAGTACAATAGGAATTTGTTTCATCACAGATAAAAATCACATTTTAAGTTGGTTAGAACTGGAAGACAGCTGTGTCACTGGAGATCTAAAAATAGTCGAATACTCTTTAATCAAAGAATGAGATAGAGAAGAGACTACAAGGAATATAGGTCCAAAGTCTCTCCAGCGATTTTTATATAGTTGTTTATGTGCAGAATTACCTGCAGAATGTTAACTTTGTCCCACATACAATCTCTTTCTTTCTTTGTGTCTGGCATCCAAAAAATAATTGGTTTTCATGTTGTTGCACTGTCCTTCAAACAGTTCTGCCTGTGCACTAATAGGGCTCCTTAGAAGTTTTCTCCCACTCTCTGGAACCTATGTTAAATCGAAGAGGGTGTCCACTTCTGGGGGAAAAAAAAGTTTCTCCAATTTTATTTAACCTTTGAAACTTTAAATGCTGCTTCAAAAATCATATGATTACTGCTTGGTAAAAAGATCAGTAGAATTTAAAGAGTTGCCTTGTTTGCAAGAACTCGTCTGGATGGCTGTGCCACCCCCTGTTCTCATCTTCTTCCATAGGAATAGAGGGACAGCTCCATTCACTCCACAGAGCTGCATGAGAAAAAATATATTAAACCAGTAGCCAGTCATCTACTTCAAAGTATTTTGAAATCTAAATCTGTCTTTAGATTTAATTTTCTCTTCTCAGCAACCTATGGAGAGAACTATTTATTTATTTAGCCTGAGAATGCAAAGATCTTACAAGGTATTCAAAGTTAGGTAATTGCATAAACAATATCCAATTTTGCTCTTTGAATAAAAAAAATATTTTACCTTGAAATAATGGTTAATTAACTTGCAAGTGAAATACAACATGAAGTCACAAACTAAGACATCAAACATTTTTCTTTGAGGTCATTTAATATTAGATTTTTGATAGCTGAAACAAAAATATGTTATTCTTAAGGAAAGATTGCACACAATCTTCCTTTTTAAAAGTCATCTTATGACTATGGGAACAATAGATGTGATTTTTAATGTTACAACTTAACTAGAAGGGTTAATTAAGTGTGTAACAACATAACTTTTCCCAGAAGTTGGATTTTATCCCTGTATCTACAGGAACATGAATGTGGTCATTCTGGAGACAGTGTCCAGAATCTGCCATCAGTAACAGCTACTGTAGTGGATATACTGGCAGTGGTTCACTCTTGTGTGAGGTTACAAACTGGCCCATGACTTTCACATCTGTGCTACTGGTTTTATGACTATTTGTATTTAAGTATCTTAATTCACTTTAGCAGTCATAGAATCATAGAATGGTTTGGGTTGGAAGGGACCTCAAAGATCATCTAGTTCCAACCCCCCTGCCATGGCAGGGACACCTCCCACTAGACCATCCAACCTGGCCTTGAAACCTCCAGGGATGGAGCATTCACAGCCCCCCCAGGCAACCTGTGCCAGTGTCTCACCACCCTCAGGGTAAAGACTTTCCTTCTAATTTCCAATCTAAATCTCCCCTCCTCCAGTTTAAAGCCATTACCCCTTATGCTGTCACTACAGGCCTTTGTAAAAAGTCCCCCTCCAGCCTTCTTGTAGCCCCCTTCAGATACTGGAATGTCACAAGGAGGTCTCCTCTGAGTCTTCTCTGGGATGAACGAGCCAAATTCTTTCAGCCTGTCTTCATAGGAGAGGTGTTCTGGCCCTCTAATCATCCTTGGAGCCCTCCTCTGGACCCTCTCCAACAGGTCCATGTCCTTCTTAGGACATTCAGTCATACTGAATTAGTTGTCCCCTCTGTGAATAAAATCCCTACATGTACTTTTTTTAAATTTGAATTGATTTATATTTATTATTGTTGTCAATTTATAGTTAATATTAAACATGTTAATCTGTCCTGTACTCAGAAGCCTGAGTCTGATGGCTTAGCTCATATATTTCTTGCGGAGATTTGAACTCTAAATGAGGAAAAGAATCATTGGGGACTTCACTTGGAAAACTATGAACTTCTGGAAGGAAAACCTTCAGATTTCACCAGCTTTAACCTGGATTTTGTCCAAGATCTTGTGAGTTCCCATGTTAAGTTTGGATGATAAAAGGACAGGCTGTATGAGATCATGCTTATTATTACAATACAGCACTGATTCTGTGTCCCTAATAATTTAGAAATAGCTGGATTCTACTTAGGTGGTAGAAATTATGTAATTTCAATATATTTTGTAATTATAAACATATTGTTTGTGATAGTCAAATTTCCATTCTTCTGCGTGTGCAGAACCCAATTAATTTATCACATATAAATGTACGTTATTCATGCCATGAAGGACATTAATACCCCATTTTAAAGAGGACCTGACATGTTATGACAAACATAATCTTATCTAAAGCCTTATTATCTAAAATCCACCATATCTCTGTCTGATAATTCTCTAGCAATTTTTCTTTGATTTTTTTTGGCACTGTCCAGTATCTTGTTAAATCAACAGTATCAGAAAAAATAATAAAACATTTTGGACATGATAGGCATAGTGGATAATTTTAAGTTTGTATGAGACATTTGAACTATCAAGTAAATGTAAGTTATGTCAAACATTATTCAGAGTTTCAGAGGCATTAGCAAAGATGCAGGGACATTCATTCCTTCCCAATAGGAGACAAGCACAGTGATTGTATATTTGAAAATGAAGCCTTTGTAACTAAAGTAACTACTAACCACAGCTTTAAGGGCACACAACTTAGTAAAATTAGTTTGACTTTTCCTCAAAAACTCACTTTTAGCATTCATTTAAATATGTGCCTAGCTGAAGCATGAAATGAGTTCTTTTTCTGACATCAAAATTAAGTTTATTCTTAAGTATGTAACAGATGTAATGAAAATACTGAGTTGACTCACTTGAGTATTCCTCACGATATTAGAGGAATAATGTAATGTGTAAGGTTACTTACAAGTGCCTGAAGTATCTGACTTTG
This sequence comes from Brachypteracias leptosomus, assembly GCA_013401335.1. NCBI lineage: Eukaryota > Metazoa > Chordata > Aves > Coraciiformes > Brachypteraciidae > Brachypteracias > Brachypteracias leptosomus. Next base: position 10,913 of record VYZX01014206.1, on the reverse strand, counting down.
TTGTTTGTATCTCTTACACTCCCAAGAGAGAAAATACTTAGAAAAATAAAGAAATTTTATGTTAAAATTATTTTTTAAAATATGTTGGGACACTCAAGAGCACTTATTTTCCAGGAGACTATATTTACTTCATTAAAGTACTCCTCAAAAAGATGTTATCTTGCCAGTGCCCTTTATATTTTTACGTAGTTCCTTGTACAGTAATCATCAAAAAGGTAATTTTTCAGAAATGTTAGTTGGCACAAGGTTAATTCTCATGTAAATCTAAACACAAGCAATAACATCTCTATGTGTAGCTGACTGAATTCTGAACACCGTAGGCACTCAAGTGAAGCACTTAAAACCCACAATGTATCCTAAATAACTTTATTGGGAAGCTGGTTTGGTTTACTTTGGTTTTCAGACTCCTCAGAGGAAGACAATATTTTTGTAACACACAGAGTTTTATTTGCATTTTGTAATTGCATTGGTATTTATATTCCCAAAGGACTACAGCAGAATCTTACGTGGTGAATGTATTGCTATCTGTAGTTCTTACCCAGTACGCAGGTGTATAAAATATATGGTGGATACAAGGATTCTATCTGGGCAGTAGAGTGATTCAGTGATATTTTCCTGGATAAAACCTGACAAATGTTGGTCTCAGATTCACCTCACTTGCTCAGTTCTGGGCATTTGAAAAGGCACCTCATTTAGGAACCTTATGCTGTTTTTAAAGTGGGAAATCTCAAGTTCTTTCATTGCAGATATCAAACAACTAGGCTGATATTTAGCATTTCAGTGTGTTCAGCACCCAGTACCTCCTGTGTAACTGATACAACACTGAGCAGCTCAAAATGACACGTGAAATAAGGATCTGTTCCTCATCACTGATCTTTTCAATAATCAACAGTACCTCTACAGCTGGGGTGTGTTCAGTAAAACCTTCTTTGGCTACATGTACCCCTCTGCCCCTTCAATTTCTTGGATGAGAATGTCTAAAACATAAATTCATGCCCAGCCTCTTTCAGAAAGCAGCATGCATCTTCCTTTAAAGGTTGTTGAGACTTGATGAGAGAGAAATAAACATTGGATTTATCAACACAGGTCAGAGCAATTTTCAGTGCAGAAGCATCCTGTTATAGCTTTATCCATAGGGAGATTACCAACACTAGATCAAGTTTCTGATCCAAACTACCATCCCCTTGGGCCACTTTCTCCACTATCTGAAAGCCAACTTTGCTTTATATTAGCTCATCAATACAGTTTCTCACTCCAGCACTGTTAAATCCGGTAAACACCACCTAAAAGGGTGGACAGCTTTAAGAGGGGAGTTGATCTGCTGCAGAGGTTCAGGAGAAGGCTGTCATTCATTCTTCATATGAAGCCCAACTATCATGCTTTCATTGTGTACCATCAAAACAAGTCTACTTCAGTTTCCTGAAGAACTTTTCCTCTTTGTGTGCTCCCTTTCACAGGTACAGTGAGGTTTTGGAAAGTCAGAAACAGAACAGGGAGTTCTGATTAGTAATCTTCTATTTCCTTGTGATTGCAGCTTTTTTTTTTTTTTTACTTTAAGGGATTTAAGCATCAGAAGGGCCTGATTTTACAGGAGCTATCTTTCCTTAAACCTTTCATGACTTAAACTATCGGGTTTTTTTGTTGTTCTTGTTTGCAAAAGTTGCTTATCACTGCAGGCTTTTCATCTACTAAACAAATCAAATTTGTTCTGCTTTCATAACAGTACATTATCAATAGCACACAGTGTCTCTGACATTTGCTATTTTGAAAATTAGTTTAGGTATACCTGTGGTGTTATTTAGTGAAATCGTTGTCAATAAAAGAGTTGGCAGTGATGACATTTAGATATTTATAAAACCCACTGCCTTTCAATAAGATGAGATTATATGCAAAAGAAACCCCTGTGTATTAAACACAACGTGCAGCTGATCGGTTATGTGCTAAAATGTCACATTACTTCATAATATATCTTCTGCTCCTAGTTTTTTTTGTTGCAAATCTATGACTAGCTGCCAAAACATTTCATTAGCTAAATGAACCACGGCAGAAAGCAGACGAGCTGCGTGTACTGGTAATCATTTGGGTAGTTTGCAGTGAGATGTGCTCCTGAATCACCACATCGTTACGTGACTTTTCCTTATCACTTCTGATCATTCTGAAAGCTGTTGAAAAATGCAGCACTCCTGGTAACAGCCTGGCTGCTTTCAGCATGGAGAACATCAATTAGGGCTTCACTTCTACTGAGAAGGGGTGGGATGAGCATGGTGCTCGTGGTAACTCCACTTACAGCTTTTATTACCTGCTCTGGGGGCTGCACTCAGATCAACTCTGGATCTGTGAGGCATAAAGATGAAGCTCTCTGGTCCTCAGTAGATGCAGTGGATAATCTGCTTTATCAAATCGTTTAAGTATAGACTGCTTTATACTTCTCAAATATATGAAGGTCTAGGGCTGAGCAGAAGCAGGGAACAGGAATCCAATAAAGTCACAGTCAGAGCTGGAGTAGTAGCCTCACATAAAGAATCAATGGGAAAATGATCAATATCGAATAGCAAAGATGAGAGGGTATCTACATAGCTGCATACATTGAGATTTAGTAAATATGTTCCCATCTTAATGGCAGTGAAAACATCTCCTAGTCTTCTGTTGTGTAAAAGTTCCTCGATGCATGTTGTTCAGGTTTGAACCTAGACCACTGCAGTCTCCTTTCTTCAGTCTTAGCAAATTCTCAGGGGTTGATTAGCTTCATAAAAAGTGTATATAGACAACATTAAAGTACCACAGAGGTGTTTACTTGCCCCTCTTGGGATGGAAAACTCACAGTTACAATAGATGCTTACTTACCTTGCAAAACATTTTATTAAAGTTTATGATTTTCTGTTGATTGTCTTTCTAACTAATAAAACAGGAATCATTCCTAGGTTGATGTTTGTTTCTCATATGACCATTTCTGTTGTATTTAAGTGTATGTGAGTGGTTTAAAGTCTGTATTTGAATTTTTCTGATACTTTCTATGGCTATCTGTTTTCAGTTCTTGACAACTTTGTTAAAATTTAATCAGTTTAAGCAGATATTTTCAAGAAGAGATTTCTGGCATAAGCAGAAAGTCTCAAGGAATAGTTCAGATTTTTTAAAAAAATGACATTTCTGAGAACCAGGTTAGAGGAAATGTGTTCTTATATCCAGGCTGGAAAGAACTAGTTCAATATTACACTGAAAAATCTTTTTTTAAAACTTAAAATTCAATAGTGTTTTAATAGAAGTTATGTGATTTACTCAGCTTCAATCGCACTATAAAAGGTAGAAAAATTATTTGTTGTCCACACAGAGGTTTTTCTATTCCTTAGCTAAATAACAGGAAAATACTATTTTTTAAGTGATATGGTTGTAGAAGACACACATGCTATTTCCAAGCCTTTCTCTTCCTGCCTTTTTCTTCCAGTTGTTCCTCTGTTAGGGGCTATGTTTGCAGATAAAAGAGCTGAAAAGAGTTGGGAAAAGCCTCTGTCTTCATTTCTTGTTATGTCTGTTGGTAGCTAATGAGCATAGAGAGAAGGGATATGATGGGAAAGGTGAGAAAGGAGTAACAGATCTGGAGGGAACAAAAGGAAAACGTTGCAAGGACAAGAGTTGGGAAGCAAGCAAGAGTGAACTGTGGGACACTGCATAAATCATGTCTAGGCTGAGAAGTGATGAGACCAAAAGGTGGGAAGGTGAGGACCAGGGAGTGGGATTGCAGAAGGACACCAGTGAGTGTGGGGGGTAAGGGCAGAGCCAGGGACAGAACAGGGAGAAAGGGCAACCTAAGAAGCTGTGGGATAGGCTGAATGAGTGCTGATCACTGCAGAAAATTCTCCTGCAAAACCTAGAAGTGAACACAAAGCTGCTGATATCTACACTTTTTTGCTCCTAGCATGTATTCGTGAAGCGGGATGATGAGATTTATAGCCCAGTCTCTCCACGGGAGAGTCCATGGGCAGGCAAAAACCTGCTGCTGCTTCTAGTTATGGTTTTGAATTGACTGAGTCCTGTGCTGTAGAAGCAAAAGTTCAAAGGCTGTTACTGTGTATAGTTGTTTTACTTTTCTTTTTTTCTTCTTTTAAGTATTAGGAAACTACACTGGAATGAAATAAGCTAAGAGCTAGGCAATATTAAAGACATACTAATTTAGTAAATCTGGTTTTGAAAATCAAATATTGCTTTAAGATGATGGCCGGTGAGTTTAGTTGGATTTGGTCAAGCCTGTAAGACACTTCCCATAAAAAAACTTAAAAAAAATAAATTAATCCATGTGTAGTTATGTATCCAACATGAAATATTTTGGGACTAAATTCAGGTATATGGTAAAAAAGTCTATTTTATGACCTATGCTTGGTTGCATAGAAGTATACATTATGTAATATATTAATGTGTTACTAGGTGTATTCTGTACAACTGAAGAAACAAAAAGTCTGGCCTCATGGTTAAACTTTGCTTTTGCTGCTTCTTTTGGTGCAGGATTCCTGTAGGTGACTGCTCAGTTCACATGAAACAAACTTTTTGGAATTGGCCACTCCCCATTTTCCGGGTTTTCAACAGAACATGAACACTTTTTGTGAAATTGTGGCATTAATGCAACTGCATAGGAAATAATGTGCACCTGCCAAGTTCTCTGAAACACCAAGTCCTAAGCATACCTCTACTACCACAAATTCTTCAATATTTTAAATTATTTTGTTCTTAATTTCTGTTTGACTCAGTTTCTTCTTCATAAAGTCAGGAATTCACTGATACACTGTAAAGGGAAATATCTTAATGCATGTAAAATAGTTCCAATGGTGAGAACACAGGAGAAATATGAAGAAATTAATAATTTAATGTTCAGCTCTGGGTTTAAGTACTATATTAAATTGGTCTAGAGATACATATTGTACTAGGACAAAAGTAATATTGAATGGTAGAAGAAAAATAACAGGTGTGGAAATGATAATGAAACAGATGAATGTAAAAATTCTTGCAACATCCATTCTGACAAGTCTTAACCAAGGTCTGAATTTTGAACCTTAGATTATTTTTTACCTCTTTTTTTGTTTTTAGCTATTACTCTCAGTATTACTTTAAAATAGAGATTCCCATTTTGGCCATTCAGAACCAGGGAGTCTGGGATTTCTGTCTCTTGCAGTTCCTATGACAACATACACCCAGCTCACTGCTTCTGACATTTTCTAATCTAGTCAGCAAGTCCCTTTTCTTCCTCTTCTGGTTTACCTGTTTCACAGAAAAATCAGTTGACAGGTACACAGAGCTAGCAGAGATCGCTCACTTTTTAAACCTAGAACTCACAGCACCAACTAGAAATAGTAAATGATGTTAAATGATGGAGTTGCAACCGTTCATTTCAGTGCCATGGATGTTCAAGGATATCAGCATCAAACCAACCTTGTATAGAATAACCACCACCTGGGTCACTCCTGACCAGGGGAGCAGGAGATGCAGGAACCCAGTGGATATTAGATTATTTGTTGTTTCTCTAAAAAACTGAAGCAGTGTTACTCAGTTGCAGCCAACTGATATTTCAGACTTCAAATCTCAGCTGAGTTTACTACTCTCAGTGTGAGACATTAGGAATGATAACACCTGTTGTGATAAAATAATCATTAATTAAATAACATCAGAATGACATGGTCTCCTAGTAACAGAGAAATAATTTTTTAAAATCTCACATATCAATAAGGCCACTGTAATTGTTTTTTTTCCAGGGAAGGGACAGAGATAGTTCACCTACAACCTTTTAAGAGCAAACCAAGGTTTCTTTGCAATAAAAATAGCTGTACTGCAAAACCCTGACATTATAGCATCCTGGCATGCAGGTTTGAAATTTCCCTCTCTCTCCCTTCCTGGGTTCAAGGTCTATTTTCTACAGTGGAATAAGCTGTGTAATACAGTTAATAGGTGTTGGTATTTGGGGTTGCAATGTAAAATATAAGCAATGCTACTTTAATGTGCTGAACTTCTTTTAATACAGGCCAGATGAAAGGAATAGCTCCCTGCTCAGGACACTTCATATTTAGCCATGAGGATCTTTTCTGTACAAGATCTACATGAAGCAACCACATCTCACCCCAACCTTGTATGTATTTATGTTTTGTAGACATGCCATTAAGAGCTTCACCTTTTCCATCCATTTTCCAAAGCAACACAGGTTTTTCTCCAAAGTTCATGGGACCATTTCTAGCTTAGTCTCTTAAAGTAAAAATTTAGCTAAACCAGTGTAAAAAGAACACTTTCTGAAGAACACTGAATGGATCTAACCCTATGGCTCACAATCCTGAAAACTCTATTCAGTGACAGATCATTTTTTGAATCCAATCCTTCGGTCTTTTTCCTCTGCATTTTTTATCAGTTCTTCTCCCACCAAAAAACTAGATGAAAACTCTAAAAAAAGCCCCCATCATAAAAACCTCAGGATTTAGAGATATATAACCATTACCTCTTTACCTCTTTACCTCTCCTCTCCTCCCTCACAACATAATTCTGGTGTCATAACCAGTTTTTCTTCCATGTATCAAGCTTTTATTTTAATTTTTACTACTGAATTATGAGTTACCTGGTTTAGGGAGAAATTGAAAACTAAGTTGGCATCTGCCATTTCCCAAGTGGCATCACTGTAATAGGTATTGCTCTCTGATTGGCAAAAGATTAACTACAAGTGTACAGAGAAATGGAAGTTACCTTCTAATCGGAGCTACCTTTTCTGATGATGTATTAATGATGTAGCAAAGTGTGCTTCCTGCCACCTAAAATGTATTATGGGAGTATCTCTATTTCTCACTTTAAAAAATACTACAACAGTTATCATGATATATCTTATCTGGGATAGAGACTACCTGTATTACTTTTTCATTTGTAGGAATTTACTTTCTCAGTTACGAATTACTTCTATGTCTGTGTTGGTTACATGTAAGATGCTGCTACACTATCTTTCTTTAAAAAAATCTCTGTTTTGAGAAAATATCTTAATTCCAGTCATCCTTGTAATTTACATTCACCCATTTCCTTGGTATCTGTTATTGTCTCATCCTGGGTTATTATCAGGCTCTATCACTTTTGCCTTAGTCATAGAATAATAGGCTGCAAATGTGTGTTATTATGTCAGTTTTTAAGAAAGAAAACTGTCATTTGAAACTGGCTTACTGAATGAAAAAGAGCAATAACTAAGTTTTGACCAACTTTTTTTCCATATCTGTGCTAATTTCAAAGTTATTGCTAAAAGAATAATGGCTTTATTTGGAGATATCAGGGTAATTATCCCCTGCTTTGTCATGTTCAGTTTTCCATTGTTTTAATTGAACAGTATATAGAGATATTTAATGTGTGCTAGAGAACGCATCATAAAAGAACCATTACATGTTCTAACATCTGTTGATATCTAAAAATCCAATTATTTTGCAGCAGGGCAGTTTCATTTCACTCTTTCTAATTCTAATACAGCCTAGAAATAATGTTTGACTTAGCTCTTAACTTGTTTGTATTCTTTTAAATCTTCCTCTGGCACTTCAAGCTGTTCTTTTTAGATATATTGCAAACAAAGCAAACCCAGCTCACTTTAGACACAGTTGCAATTGATTTTATGGCCTGTGTTGGGTTCATCTTACAATGTCTAAGCTTTAGAGGTGCCAGTCCTAGTCTTTGATACAGTCTTTGCAGCTGTTATTTCTGGGATGCACCAACCAACACGCGTTCCACAGGGGACACACCCAAAGGGTACTTATTTCGTTACTGTTTCAGTTTTAACATATATTATTGCAATGAAGTGGTTGATCTATGAGCTGTATGGAATAGAACTGCCGTCTACAATGCTTATGAACCAGCCACAGGCCTTTCTAGACTTCTCCTCCTGTGGCTGCACAACAGCCGGCTCCATGAGACCACATCTGATATAACGCCGGCACCTCTAGTGCCCCTGACTTTGGTTCTTTGTGCTCAGGAAGCCACGACATTATTTTAGTAGTTGTGGCAGGCACAGCCTTCCCAACAGACTAAACAGGGTAAAACAGGGCATGCAGAATGGTTTGCAACAACCTGCACCTGAGGGTGATTGATTAACTGGCACCTCAGGGTCTAGACCCCCTGCCTGTTTTGTCTGGGCTTGTCCCTCTCAGCCAATTACAATGACCACAGTGCACCCTCGACTAGGGTATAAGTGGAGATCCCCCTAAGAACCAGCTGAGATGGTTCTTTGCAGAGCAGCAGGCCTGGCAGTTGGACCCTCCTTTTGGCCAGGTGGACCCAAAGATACTTCATGAATTGAGTAAATCTCCATGGATTGAGTGAGCCTCACCTCCCTTTTGGTGAGTGATAAGTTTGGGCACTTGTGTGGGAGATTTCCCTTTAATAGTGAGTGCAATGCCCATTTTGGTTTGTCTTTCCCCAAAGTTTAGCAGTTAATTGTGCGGTAGATCTATTCCCAACAGACATCCATTTTGGTTTGTTTTTCCTCAAAGTTCAGCAGTTAATTGTGCAGTAGATAAACTCCTGATGGACACCTGAACTTGTGTTTTGCCCTTAAGGGTGCTGGGTCAATAACCCCCGTTTTGGTAGTTGTTACAGTTTGTTTTGTGGGTGACTCCATGATACTTATTGGTGTATTTTGGACTGGTGCAGATAAAAGTGCTGTTTGTGCCATCCTGGGTGCTTGTCTAGTCGAGGCCCAGGATTATTTGGAAATGCTGGACTCCAAAGTATGTTATTTGGAGAGAGAATTGAGCAGGGAAAAGGAGTGGACACGTTTGTTGATTGAATTTATGCTGGTGCAGACAAAAAATTCCCCCAGGGCTGTCCGGATCCGCAAGTTAATCACGGGTGCAGACCAGGAGGGTTCGGACGAAGATAACTGGGGAGACCCTGGTGAAAATAATACTGATGAAACAGAGAAATGGGAGAAAAAGGAGGAACACCCTTTAGTAAAGTGGAGGCACACAAGGGACGAGGTGGTGGGAACTGCCAGATCACTGCCCACACCACCCCCTGGTCAGGGTCCGAGCTCAATGAGCTCCAGGACGTGTTCTCACCAGATGGGTGAGACCAAGACACAGTATGAGAATGGTGCCACTATAGGGGTTTTTTTATGCAAAACCTATAAGGATACCACAGAATGGATGTGCTAATGACAATCCAGTACAGTGAAGCTACCTTCTACTGGTGGAATAACATTGTCAACAAGAAGACGAAGAAGATGGCAAAAGACTCAGCTGCTATACTGGGAACTGATTGTCTTGGGAAAAGTTTTGATGTGTTTCTACTTTCTTAATGCTGATTGTGGTTAGGAGGGTTATTGTAATTGTACACAATGAGCATTAATCCCCACAGACTGCTCCCATTTAACTTTGGGTGCAAGAGATGCCTGCACCACCAGTTGTGACTGTGGTCACCACGGGTGGATTGTGTCAGGCACAGCCTCCCCGACTGTTAGAAATACCAATGGTCCTAAGGAAGGACTTGCAGTAGACGTACTAGTAAAACAGCAATTTATTATATGTTCTTGCAAGAGCAGGTGTCCTAGCAAAGCAGGCACACCTGTGGTCAGTTTTAAGCTTTTTATACCCTATTCCCGTCCTCAAAAGTCCCTCCCTTGTTTCCCTATGAATTAGGTACTTCCAAGGTTTACAGGCTAAACCGAGGTGCCGCTTTCATAACTGCACATAACAGTTTGTAGCACACATTGCATGTCTGGCAGGTTCCTGCTTCCCCTTGGTGAAGAAAATAATATTCCTGAGCTTACTGAGCAAAATGCAGTATCTTTTCTAAGTTACTGTTGTTCATCTTACATAGCCCTTAACTGTTGCCCCTTTATCTATTAACATCTAGATTGGCAATTGAGCACCTTTGTCCTTTATTTTCCTTTTACCTAAGACTTAGCTTTAGGCCTCAGTTTCCCATAAGACCACTTAAAGCTTCTAGTCTTTGGTAAACAATTCCTGATGAGGCAGCTTAAGTCTTTTATTCCTCAAGTTAGTGTTAGAAAAAAAGATTACACTTATTTTATAGTTTGCAAAAGCAACATTCTGCAGAATTTTCTACACTGAGACAAATGAAATGGGGCAAAACCAGGGCTTGTCAGAACAGTTTGCAACAACCTGCACCTGAGGGCGATTAACTGGTGCCTCAGGGTCTAGACCCTCAGCCTGTTTTGTCTGGGCTTTCTCCCCCTCAGCCAATTAGAATANAGGGTCTAGACCCCCTGCCTGTTTTGTCTGGGCTTGTCCCTCTCAGCCAATTACAATGACCACAGTGCACCCTCGACTAGGGTATAAGTGGAGATCCCCCTAAGAACCAGCTGAGATGGTTCTTTGCAGAGCAGCAGGCCTGGCAGTTGGACCCTCCTTTTGGCCAGGTGGACCCAAAGATACTTCATGAATTGAGTAAATCTCCATGGATTGAGTGAGCCTCACCTCCCTTTTGGTGAGTGATAAGTTTGGGCACTTGTGTGGGAGATTTCCCTTTAATAGTGAGTGCAATGCCCATTTTGGTTTGTCTTTCCCCAAAGTTTAGCAGTTAATTGTGCGGTAGATCTATTCCCAACAGACATCCATTTTGGTTTGTTTTTCCTCAAAGTTCAGCAGTTAATTGTGCAGTAGATAAACTCCTGATGGACACCTGAACTTGTGTTTTGCCCTTAAGGGTGCTGGGTCAATAACCCCCGTTTTGGTAGTTGTTACAGTTTGTTTTGTGGGTGACTCCATGATACTTATTGGTGTATTTTGGACTGGTGCAGATAAAAGTGCTGTTTGTGCCATCCTGGGTGCTTGTCTAGTCGAGGCCCAGGATTATTTGGAAATGCTGGACTCCAAAGTATGTTATTTGGAGAGAGAATTGAGCAGGGAAAAGGAGTGGACACGTTTGTTGATTGAATTTATGCTGGTGCAGACAAAAAA
>VYZX01014204.1:56999-101640 GCA_013401335.1 Brachypteracias leptosomus | reverse complement strand
CCTTAAACCACAACACACTGTCACATACGTACCTCATGAAGCCCACAAAACCAGAATATAGAAGCAGATAAAAGGAGCAGGAAATTTCAAGCAATTGAGCAGTAGGAGGATAGTCCAGAATAATCAATTGTCCACCCCCCCACACATACTGCACCATCACACATGCTCACAAGGCACAGCATGCTCCATATCAGCTGGGATTTATAATAAAATCTCAGAAACCTTTTTCCAGACATTAGCCATAAGATGGCTGGAGAGGTGGGTATGACAGGAGCCTGTAACACTATGGAGTTTGCCAGTTTAAATCCTGAGCTGGCAACAGGGAGTGGGTCATACCACCAGGTCAGAAAGAAGGAAAAAGGGAATGAGGGAAGGAAGGAGTTTCTACCAGTTTTACCAAAGGAAAGTTTTCTGCTGAAAATCTGATGCCTGGTTCAGCCCTGAAAGCATGAAGAAGAGGCACAAAGCAGTAAGTAGAAAGATCTGGACACCATGAGTGTCCATAAGGGAGCGGAACATCTCCCTTATGAGGAAAGGCTGAGGGAGCTGGGGCTCTTTAGCTTGGAAAAAAGGAGACTGAGGGGTGACCTCATTAATGTTTATAAATACATTCAGGGTGAGTGTCAGGAGGATGGAGCCAGGCTTTTTTCAGTGGCATCCAACAATAGAACAAGGGGCAACGGATGTAAGCTGGAACATAGGATTTTCCACCTAAATATGAGAAGAAACTTCTTCACGGTGAGGGTGACAGACACTGGAACAGGCTGCCCAGGGAGGTTGTGGAGTCTCCTTCTCTGGGAATATTTAAAACCCACCTGGACGCGTTCCTGTGCAACTTGGTCTAGGTGATCCTGCTCCAGCAAGGGATTGGACTAGATGATCTTTCAAGTTCCCTTCCAATCCCTGACATTCTGTGATTCTGTGACAACCCCGTGGCTCTGTAATACAGCACTGCCATTGCTAGGGACAGCCAGGTGACCAGTCAATCACATCCCAAGTGGCTTATTGGGCTGGGGTGTGCACCCCAAAGACAGGGCAGAGCCAGCTGTTGTCCAGGTAGAAGGACAGTTGGAGTTGGCGCTAGGAGTACCAAAGGCTGCCTGTGTCCTAGTGATGTATGAGGGGGTGGTCCAGGACACCAGCTGCTGCATGAGTGAACCCTGACCCCCCCACCTGCTCATTCAGGGGCTATCAGATGCTTTGAAGTATCCAGGCTCTCAGAGAAAAGACATAGAAGCCATAGAAGACATAGAAGCCAGCAGAAGCCTCAGAATCCACCTACGCATGGGATGACCTGGGCAGAAACATCATCCAACATAGGCAGGGGTGCAAGATGTGATGGGCTGATCCGGGTGGCAGGAGCAAGGAGGTTCAACAAGTCAATCCCAAACCTCACCCCAACTGCATCCCTCTCCCAGGAGTCTGAGCTCTCCCAAGGCAAACAGGTCAAAGTTATGATTCAGGAGGGAATGAGCTCCAGTAGAAGTGATAGTGCTGGGAATGCCTGGGCAGCGCTCCCCAACCATACCCCAATGCTGCTGGAATAGCTAGAGGGAAAACAGGATATGGGAGAAACAGGGGCAAGAGCTGCTCCTCAGCAGGACAGCACAGTTAAGCCTGTAACTGCTGCAAGAAGAGCCCTAGGATCAAACACCAATCCTCATGGAGACTGTGCTCCCTTTTAAATTTAGAGGCAAGAGGTGACTGCACCACTACTCCAAGGAAACCATTCGAGTTGTGACTGTGGTCATGGGGTGGATTGTGGCAGGTACAGCCTCCCTGACTGACAAAACCCAGCAAAACCAGGGCACGACAGAGTGGTTTGGTGCTTCTCAGCTGTTGAACTGCACCTCACAGTCATTAATTGGTACCTCAAGGTCTAGACTGAGCCTGTTTGGGCTGGGCTTGCCCTCTCAACCAGTTAGAATGACCACAGTGCACCCTCAACTGTGGTATCAATGGAGCACCACCTAAGAACCAGTGGAGATGGTTCTTTGCAGAGCAGCGGGCCTGGCAGTCAGACCCTACCCTTGGATACACCATCCAAGGATACTTCCATGGATCGAGTGAGTCTCTGTGCATTGAGTAAACCTCAATCCCTTTTCGTGAGTGATGCTTCGGACACTTGGGTAGGAGGTTTCCCCTTTATGAGTGTGTGCCCATTTTGGTCCCTCTTTCCTTAAGGGTCAGGAATTACTTGTGTAGTTGTTACATTCCCAACAGACACCTGATCTTGTGTTTTCTTTGAAGGAGTGCTGGGCAACTTTGGTTGCAACAAATCCCCTTTTGATAGCTGATGCTCTTTGTTTGTGGGTGCTTCTGTGACATTATTATAAATCCTTTTTTTGTATCTATATTATTTCTCTTTCTGCAATAGTTACGTCTGGACTAATGAGGATTGTAAGGTTAGACCTTTAAGATTTCAGTTATACTAACAACAAATTCTTGGCTTTATATATAAGGAATGTTTCCTATTTGTATATAAGCAAGATTTTCACTTAACATGTTCTGGCCAGCCCCTCCTGCTCCTCCCTACACCTACCAAATTTCTAATGTCACTGGAAATGCAGGGAAAAAGGGCATTTGGTGGGTTTTTTTGGTTATTGACAAAATATGGCCATGGATCTACATGACTCTATCTTGTTGAGCAATTCAAAGCGTCATCTTCTTGTTACTACTAATTGCAGCCCTGGTTGAGTTTGTTTCAAGCCCTTTTGTCTAGTTTCTCTTTTGTATCACACTTTGTCTTGCTGCCTTTGGCTCTCCTCTTTACTAATTTCTCCACCTGACAATTAAATCACAGGTATTGGGGATCATTAGACTCAGACATGCATCACCAGTTCTTAGCTAAGCTGCAGACAAACAACTTAAAGCCTAGAATCCAAGACTTCTCAGGTCTCAAAATGCAGGGTTTTTTTCTCTGATTGCTTTCCAAGTCTTCAGAGCTACGTATCTCCTTTTTTCTCCTTTTAGTTTAGTCAGAGTAGATAAAATGGTGGGTGACTTGTAGCCACATTGTTCATCTCTCCAACCAAAGCAGATGTTTCCTTCACCAGTGGTACTTAAGCTGTGATGTGTATATAAAAATATGTCCAAGGAGGTCATCCCTAATTGATCTTTTCTGTACTAATAACCCATACTATTTCTTGTAGATGATTTCAAGATAAAAATTCTGATACTAAGTAGGCATGATGCTGCAAGAAAAAATTTGAGCCTGAACTGATAATCCACTGATTAAGAAGCTTTGGTAAGGTTGCCAATGTCTTCTTATGTCCTATGTGCTGTTAAAAAATGGGAGCCACTCCTTTTCAATCCTTTCTCTGTCACACAATTGAGAAAACACTTAAGATGGGTGATAAGTGCTATTTGAATTCATTTCAAAAAGCAGTTTTAATGGGAAAATTATGCATTTAACAATTTTCCATAAGAGCTTGGTGTTTCAAAATTATTTTTTCTTTACAGATATTCAGGTTGTATGTATGTGTTTATGTTTGTACACATTATTTTTTTCCTTTTTATCATTATGTAATTTTTCAGGAGAGGAGAAGAAATCCTACTGGGAACATCATCCATTTGAAAGAAGGTGTAAAATAATAATAGAAAAAGTAATACTAAAGCTATGTAATTAAATTTCATTTAGCAATACTATATGAAATAGTTTGTAAAAATGTTTATTTTCCTTTTGCTTGCCCTTACTTAAAATAATTTGTGATTGGGTTTATTCTATTTATCCCAGAGAGTAAACATGGGATTACACCTGTTGAAAAGAACCCCAGACTCCAGGAATCTAATCTGATGGCTAATCCGATTAGGTCAGCCAAGCTTTATCTAAAATCTCTGTGCCTTCAGAACATGCAGAGATTTCACCATTACTCACAGTCTGGATTAATTTCATCCATTTCTGTTTCTTTTGAGAATTTAGCCATGCCCTTTGTAGCAAGGCTGTTTTCATCTCAGTGGTGTTGCTATATACATATTGGCCTTTGATAATACAATCTTCTTTCCTGGATGGTCTGCATCCATTCTGATTTAATTACAGATTGTGGCTGTACATATCCTGGGTGGTTACGTCCAAAACCACGGAGCTCTGAGCTTTCCCTTGCTGCTCCCAAACTGAAACAGATTGTTTTTCAAGTTTACAGGTTGAGGTGGAGTTCCCAGTTGCACAGCCTCATTTGCAGTTATCTTTTTTAGTCAGGAACTCATGGTGTCCCACACTGAGCTGGGGTAAGGAGACCCAGCAACTCCTCAGTACCTCCCCTGAAGGTATGGAAGGTGTCTGCTGGTGTTTAGGAGCCACACAAAATGTGGGGTTGGCAAAAAAAAAAGGAAAAATCAATATAGAGAAATTAATGTGCCTTTGTGAAGATTCAAAACAGATGGGGAAAAGGTCAAGGATTCTTTGTTGCTAAGTGCGTTTCTATGACAACTGCAATGTGTATGTTATGAGTGAGCAATCATTTGTTCCAGCTGCTGGATCATTAAAGGGGCAGCATTTCCCGCAGCATGGGGAATGTTATTTATGGCTTATTTACTTTCTCTTTACCCCTCTTTAAACCAAGGTTCAACAGGTAAGACTTGGTGAGTACATGAAAGCTTCAGTCAATCGCAGCGTGCTACACCATAGATCTGGATGAGTCTGAATTGCATAGTGCTTACCTGAGAGGATGCTGGGGGAGCTTAGAAAGGAAATTAAGGAGATTAATTTAGATCCAATCATGCAATTAAACCTGTACACTCATGGTGAGATAGTCTGTGGCTCTATAATCCTATGATGCTGAGCTGTGTTGGATGTGTTTCTGTAGAATTTATGGCATGACTTGAGGGACTTATGTGACTTGCCTCACATGGAATAATATGTACAAAGACTTATAAAATGTTTGTATATTGCCTTATAAAAAGTTAATTAACTAGAATGATGTTAGAAAACTACTCCTTCCTTCACACACTGAGATGACAGAACAAAGCTGTCATCATGGTCTTGTCTATTGCTTCAGCAGCATGGCAATCTGATCCAAGAAGCACAGGGAGTCAGATTTGTGAAACCTCTCCATTCACCTCATCTCACTTACTTTTTCCCCCTATTTTTTCATTAAGAACAAACCCAAAAACAAACAAACAAGAGACAACTCAACAAAATAGCACTAGAACAGGGTTGATACAAGATCAATATCCATTGCCAGTGACATTGAAGAACATGTTGGGTAATATTTCTGTTCTGTGAATTGTGTATCTGGAAAAGGTGACTGCTTCTGTGTCCATGGGCCTATCAGTCACTTTTGGTGGCATGTGCATCCCTCTGCTGTCTCTGCGCTGGAGTGCAGTACTCCAGTTGAGAGCCAGAAGATGCCTCTCTAGCCTTCAGTATGACACCTTGCTGGCTTCTAGTTGCTAGTGCTCTTGCTATTCTTCAATAACATTTGGGGTTTTGCTTTTTGGTTTTGTTTGAGGTTGGTTTTTTTTGCATATATTAGTACAATAGAAAGCGTCAAGTTCTACTTATTGATTAAAAGACCAGAAAAACAAAAACATTCCCAAAGAAAATTCTGCACCCACTGGGACTGACTGTTTCTCTAGTCAGATATATTCTTTTTAATCTTGTCTAGGAATTGAAATGTATTCGACTGTTAACTTCTCTTCAAGTTTTTCTTTGGAGAACTCACTATGCAAGTCGGAGAACTCACTATGCAAGCTCATTACTCCTAAGAAATGAAACTTAAGGGTGATGGATCTCAGGGAAAAGCTTTGTGCAAGAAGCATTAAGAATCTCTGAACTCGCTTGTTGGTAGACATGACAGCCTAGTTGCCGTCAAAAGACTCATTGTATCAGGAGAGAGAGAAATTGTTCTCTTGCTGTGACTTGCTTTGGCCACTAGTGTTACTTAGTTGGGAAGTGGAAATTGCAATAAAATGGGCCTTCAATATCAGAAAGCCAGGTCTAATACAGGCTTGGCTAACAGCCACTTTGTCTGTCTTCTGACAAATAATCTTTTTCTTACGCAGATTTTTTTTGCCTCACGCTTCCTTTGTTGCAGCTGGTGGAAGAAGAACAAAGCAAAGCGGCTGCTCTCTGTTTTGGATCTAGTCCATCTTTCCTTGCTTCACCATATGGAGTGATAATGGACTTCGCTGCTTAGATCTTGTTTTGTTCTTTGAGAAATATGGAAAAAGAGTTATTTATTAAATTTAGTCAAGAGTGGCAGGAACAAGGCTAAGCAGCCTGGAAACTGAGCATCCCTCAGTGACTTAGAGTCCATGCAGCTGACTGTCTTCCTGGAAGACTGAGCTCAGCTGCCCTCTGCACCACAGCTCTTTCTCCTTTAGTTTAGACTTTTCACAGGCAGCCATAAAGCAAATTTCTCCCTGCCACCTCACATAATATTACTTGGTGGAAGAAGGCGTTTTTCCCCACTTTGTAGCCACAACCTAGTGAAATAACTACATTACAGGTTTTAGCTTGGTGTCTGGGCTCCTGGGTACAAAGATCTGGACTCACATCTGCTCCAAAGTGAGTACAAACAGGGCAGTTTAATAGCACTGGATCACTTGGATTTAGAGAATGGGAACTAAGAGATGTAGGAAAATAAGTTTGATGGGGTACATGTCTGCTGAGAGCGCAGCTGAGGAGGAACTGGAACAAGCAACTCAAAGGTACAGAGATGAGATGGAAACTGATGCACTGCTACCTTGATGCATCTCAGATTAGCTTTCTCAGAATAGTTATCAGAGAGGAATGGGAGAGAAAAGATGGATGGAGGAAATGAGACTGAAACAGCTTTGAGAAAAAAAGAAAAAAGCAGAATCAGGAGAGTCCTCTTGACAATACTGATATTCAGAGACTTGAAGATAAAGCCAAGTTCCTGAGTCTTGTCATCAGCTGTCAGAAAAAAAAAGTCTTGTTCTCATGTGGGTATATCCAAAAAAGATAAGATGACAGTTTATTACTTCTTCCAGTTATTCCTCTACCTAAAGTATCTTATGTGGTGCAGTCCTGTGGAAGAAGCCAATCATGCTCCACTTCAGAGTTACTGAATTTGATAGTTGGTTGCTTCTAAAAACTTTGGAAACAGTGCAATCCCATGTTTACTCTTTGGGATAAATAGAATAAACCTAATCACAAATTATTTTAAGTAAGGGCAAGCAAAAGGAAAATAAACATTTTTACAAACTATTTCATATAGTATTGCTAAATGAAATTTAATTACATACCTCTGTTCCTTTCACAAAGACCAATAACACAAAACCTTGATTATTCTATGTAAACATTTTACCCGTATAATATCCAAATACATTGTAAGTGGTGATGTCCTTCACTACTTTTGTGTTTTAAAGTGAAAAAGAACTAGGCTAAAAATCATATGTATATTGTTCCCAGTATAACCTAGACACATTTCACCTGCTGGGTATGAGTTGCTTGAGCCAAGCACAATCTACCCATACAGAGGTACAACAACTTCCAAGGACTAAGCCTTAAGCTGTACACATTGGAGGACAGGACAACAGGGAAAACCTTCTCTGAAAGTTTATTCTTAGTGGTAAAAAGCTAAGGCTTAAAAAAAAAAAATGTCCGTTTTCATTCTCTTACTGAATGTCTTATTATAACCAGTTCTGGAAGTGCAGCTGTTGACTCTGAGAGCTAATGGTATTAACACACAATCACTTGACCCATCATATTTCCATGACAAAGCAGCTCCTGTTATCAGTCTGACCTGACCAAGCACGAGTGGCAAAACTATCTCCTGACCTGCTGTTCCCACTTCTACAGTCTTTTGCAGGCCTGGATTTACCAAGGGATGGGAAAGACTCTCCCAAGTCCTGTGCTGTTCTCATTGCTGTCTGGCTTTCCACTCCCTTCCCCGTCAGGGATTTGGGCTCTGATCTTCCCGTTCATTCGTGGTTCTCAGAGTCTTTTGTGTGAATATATGCATGTGCTGCACCACATTGCAGATGCAGTGTTGCTGCAGATTAACACATTTGTGGGTCCTTTAGGAGAAAGTTTCCTTAGAGAAACTTATCTTCATCTAAAAGGCTCTTAGCTATGAAGAGGGCAGGAAAATGAAACGCTAGTTAGAGCAATAATCAACATGTCTGAGGATGGAGCTAAATACTACACTCACAAATGTGAATATTAATTAGTATTTGCCAGGAAACATCAGTTATTTTGCAAGGCGTATGCTGTAGAATTCAAATTTATTCAGCTAAAAAAAAAAAAGAAACGCGACAAAAAAAAAGACAAACAAAACAAAAAAACCCACAAAACAAACCCAAAATAAGAAGTCAAGAAATTTTAATCAAAACATAGCATAATTCTAAATTATTCATCTATTTATTCTGGGTTTTTTTTCACTGCAAAATCCCAGGAGCTCAGATAGAGAGAAAGATCTGAAAAAGAGTTAAAGCCAGAAGAGCTGAACCTACCAACCCATGAAGGAGGCACATTTGCCTCTCCCCTGGAAGTTCCCTGGATGGCTCCAATGACTTCCAAAACAGTTACAAAAAATTAATTAGGGCAGAGGATTTATAAGAGCAAGCCGTAGTAACAGCTAATTAATCCTCAAATGAGAGCAAACTGGATGATAATTCTTAGGGCTTTCAAGAGTGTCACTGCCATGAGGTGGTTCCTGAGCTCCTGGGGATGCCAGGAGGAGCATAACTCTTTACCAGATGATTGCAAGGACATCTTTCACTCCATCAGACTAGGAAGCTGTATCTGAAACATGAAAGGACAGCCCTGCCTCTGGAAAAAGTGCCCAGCACTGGGTCCAGGGGTGCTGGGCAAGTGTCAAGCTCCCAAAGATTAGGCAGGTGTTTTACAAGCCCCTAGAGCAACTTGCCTAAGGATTGCACCAACAGGTTGGTAAACTTCAAGCTGCCAGCTCGATAGAAGGCAGCCTAAGGCTATGTACTATAAATGTCATAAACACCGCTTATATTATTTGCCCTTAACCAGATTTTATTAATTTTTTTTTTAAAAAGGAGAAATATCAGAGCTGAAAAGATTTACAATATTTATTTAGTTAATTGCTAAAACTTTTTATTGATACTCAGCTCCAGGGTGCACCTTTCCTGATTTACTGCATATCATAGTTGTGAAATACTTTTTTTAATTCAATAACTTCAGAATAGCTCTCTAATGACAGGGTGTTTTAATTGCAATCAGTAATAAAATTCTCCTTAAATTACAGGATTTGATAAGCAAACCCTCTTTGTGTTTTCAATACTTTCATTGAAGAATTCTCTAATTCTAGTTCCAAACTTGTCTTTCTTTTTTTTTTTTAAATATTAATATTGCTGTAAGAAGCCCAAGTAAAGTTTCCCTGTTTTATGACTTCTGGCAGAGAATTCAAGTAGGCATAAACTCAGAACAGCAGGTAGGAAATAACACATTTTAAGTGAAGTATGATTTCTCTCTCTTCAAAATTAAAACCGGAAGTTGTTTACTTTTGAGGAGCTAATCATCTCTTCATTAATCCAAACACTTCTTTTTTTCAATATATTATGAAGGTTAATTGTGCATTTCTGAGCTAGGATGTAGAGGAGTGCAGACTGTCATTGATACTTGTTAACCATTTAGCCTGAGTCTGTCAATTATCTAGAGAGAGTAATTACTTACAAAGCACTGTAATCATAATCCTCACCCACCTCTGCTGATGCCAGTATGAATTTCAGAGCTCTAGGAGAGTTTTCATTCTGTGTATTATTTCCTTTGTCTCACAATTGGTTTGTTTTACATCAAGTTTGATATATCTGAAAGCCACTAGGAAAAGTCTCCAGTGCAGTGATGGATCCCACAGATATTTCCCACTTAACATTCAAGCTTCTTAAGTCAACAATAAAACTGTTGCTAATTTTAGCTAATGACATGGTGGGTCTCTGGTTTATTTTACAGGTTGAAAGTCTAAGGGATATAAATACGAAAATAAGGAGTTCATGCTGGTAGTACTGCTGATTTCAGTAATGGACTTTCAAGAGTGCACGTGATTGTTTACAGAGAGGGAGTGAATAAATTTGCTACAAATTCAATGATAAAAAAGAAGAGGGAAAATGACACAAGAACTGAGTGCTGTTCATACTGAAGGAGCTGAGAGTTAAACGAGTTTGGGGTAAGAATGTGTCCATGAAGATTTGAAAAAGTAAATAATGAGTAATAAACTACTGTGATTGAATCCCATGGGATCATAGAATCATAGAATATTTTGGGTTGGAAGGGACCTCCAAAGGTCATCTACTCCAACCCTCCTACAATAAGCAGGGACATCTCTACCTAGGTCAGGTTGCTCAGAACCCCATCAAGCCTGACCTTGAACATATCCAAGGATGGGGCCTCCACCACCTCTCTGGGCAACCTGTTCCAGTGATCAACCACCCTCAAGTCAAAGAACTTTTTCCTAATGTCTAACCTAAATCTATCCTTTTTCTTACAGCTGACCTGGTAGGAAGATAGTATAGGCAAGTATTAAACCTCTTCAGAAAGGAACCTAAAAAAGGTCAATCACTACCTTTGTGTTTCCACACACTTACATGACAGCTCATGATTTTTCCTGATGACTGTTAAAGACAGTATTTATTTCAGAGTAATGAAAGAATGGCAAAAATACACATTCATGTTGTCACAATATTTGACACCCCAGCTACTCATGGAAAAACTTAACACAAGAAATACAAAGATTCATCTTCAAAAGTCTTGATAGTAAAACAAATCTTATGAAGAAAAAAAGATGAATTAGATATTTGCTATTTTTCTGCTTTCTGTGTCAGAATATTGCAGTAGTTTTGAAATTGCTAAGCTTACATTCCCATGTTAGGAGTCAGCATGCAAACCGATATTAATGGGAGTAACGA
Organism: Brachypteracias leptosomus; assembly: GCA_013401335.1. Lineage (NCBI taxonomy): Eukaryota > Metazoa > Chordata > Aves > Coraciiformes > Brachypteraciidae > Brachypteracias > Brachypteracias leptosomus. The sequence continues at coordinate 90,798 of VYZX01014204.1, read as the reverse complement.
TTTTCAATGTTTAAAAAATCAACATAATATGGTCCTTTGACTAACAAAGTGAAATATATTTCAGAGACTCTGGTGATATTAAGCCGCACAGCTCACCATGTGACTGTTAAGAAAGCAAGCTCTCCATTATCTGCTCTTTAAATAACTTCAGCATGTTTCAAGAGATAGCTGATTAACCATCCAGAATCCTTTGACTTTCTTTGTAGAAGAGTAGCTAATGACTTCTCAAGTGTCAGTAGCTCAAGTCTTACAAGTTTAATGGGATGTATGCTACAGAGTTTTTTGGAGGCTTGACACATCCAGAGGAAATGTCTATTGCCCGAGATTCATTGCTACAGTCACTGGGAGGATGCAGGTGATTGCCCAGTAGTCAGGAGAAGGTGGTCTACCACCACTAGTATGACCAAGAGTTTTGGCAAGAAGGAGGTGGAGTTAAGCTAACAGAGTGAGAAGAAATCTCACTGAAACACCTCCTTGGAAAAACATCAAGTTTGGTCTTGCTCAACTGTGTGATGATGTGGTAGACCAGGAATAAGAGCAGCAGTTGCAGACCTTCAAATGTGAAGGAAACTCTAGGACAGTATGAGACAGAAGGCTAAGGGATTTTAGCAGGTTAAGTAGCATTCAGTCTTTTGGGGTTTTGTAGAAAACGCATGCTCTTGACTTGATGGACACTTTGATCACTTGAAAAGTCCATATCATACCTCATTGCCTCTTTATATGTATAAAGGCATCTGTCCCCCCCACGCTACACTCAGTTTTTGAGTAGCAGCTACCTTGTCATCTTCTGAAGCATTCTCAGTCCACAACTGCTGCTAAAAGCAGCTTTAAAGTATATTAAGCATCTTAAGTGAGCAGAAATTTCATTACATGAAGGAGAACAAGAGTTACCTGTGAGGTTTCCACTGTCTCATAAGTCATCTCATGTTTTCCATCTCTCTTCTCTCACTCTCTCCTAATGCTCCAGGGTGAAATCTTACCCTTTCTATAGCAAATGGGAGGTTTCAGTTTGATTCCACTCAGCCAGAATTTAACCATTTTTTTCCTGTGTTGTCTTTTCTCAGGTCAGTTTCACTTCCTTCCAGCCTTATCACAGCAAAAATGATACATTATACTCAGTTGACTTAATTTCAAAAAAAAAGGATAATTTAGGGATTCCGGTTTCACATTATTGTGAATTATCATAGAATCATAGGATTGTCAGGGTTGAAAAGGACCTTAAAGATCATCTAGTTCCAACCCCCCTGCCATGAGCAGGGACACCTCCCACTAGATCAGGTTGCTCAGAGCCCCAGTAATTGTGAAATTTATGCTCCTTACCAGAGTAAAAAATGAAAGAGTAAATAAGGTGGCTGTGGTTCTTGAGGTTGAATGTTCAGAACATTAAACATTGGACTTCTATTTTTTCCTACAAGAACTTATACAGTTTCATTTGTAGCCAGAAAAAAAGGAAGAGTATCCTAAAATTACAAATAAAGACGCATATTTTTGTTGCTACTATCCAAATGAATGTCTTTTCACTGGTGGTTTAGTAACCCTCATATAAGGTGATCCATTACATCGATATCTCTAAGGATAACTGTGTGAGTAAAGCCTCCTTATAGCTGACTGAAGCCCTGAACTGTGATCTATGTAAATAGCTTGTTGCCAGCTCTCACAGTTTTATCTTGGATATCAGTGCTGGGTTATTTTTAAATATCCCAAGTTCATGGATAATGCAGTGACTTGAGAATTCTATTTTTCTTCGAAAATCAAGTACGAATATCAGTCAAAAAGCAAAAGCCTGACCCTTACCTAGGACCTCAGAGGAAAAGCAGCTGCATATGCAGGTTTAACTCAAGGCTCTGGTGAGTGAAGAACCCTATTGCATGTCTTAGTAGATTAAAGGTCCCTATCTGAGTCATTTTCTGAAGGGTCAGAGTTTTACAATACAACCAATTTCCAATACACATGGCAACACTGTGATAACTCATCAAAAAGTCCCATTGTACCACAAATACCAAGGATTAAACTTATGGGTTTTATGCCTTAGGCTTTTTCAGCTCCTGTAACTGGTCATGTTCTTCTTTTGTTATGATCTTGCAATTTCTATTTGTTCCTTGGGTTTTGATTTTTATGGTTTTTTCCTGATGTTTTAGTTGGGAATATTGTAATACTTTTAGAATTTATTCAGCTGAAAAGATGCGAGCACATCTTTGGCTTATTTCCTCAATGCAGGGTATAATTCCTGTGTGTTAAGAAGAGTGCAGGCAAATTGATGTGCCCGGCTATTCCATTTCTGCTGTGTGCATAAGCTACTAAGAGCAAAAATGCTACTGCTGTTATTGCTTGCTTTAGTCAGCTTCCATTAGCCTATTAAAGCAGCTGATAGCTAATTCTGATGTCTGCAGAACTCTTCAAAGAACAACTAGTAGTTCATTGATGTGCTAATAAAGCAAATAGATAACACCACCTGATTTTAGATACAGCTGGAAGGCACGATTAACTAACTGTGTCCTCTTTAAGTGCCTGGTGCCCCAACCCTGACTTGGAGAAACAGCTTAGGACCTGATTATGCACTGAATGGAATTCAATAACTGAGGCATTACGAACAAAATGAGAGCTAGGTAAGTGTGAAAATACTATGCCATCTTACTGCTCTTTGCTGATTTTAAGAAGTATGATTTAGAAGCATTTTCCTCTAATAACCCCACAATTTGAATAAGCACTTCTCCTCCCATCTCTAGATCCTGTTATTTATTTGTTGCTTTACAGCAAGGCAGAGGCAAGGTGATTTTTCCATAGACACACACAGAAATAGTAAGAATCTGAAATATGGATGTACTTCATTCTGTTGCCTGTGGTAGAAACACAGACCTTTGAATAAGCTGGCACACAAAGACATCTGACCTTTGAAATAAAATGTTACTATCAGCTTCATGTGGTCAGCTGGGAAAAGCATATCAGAAAAGAGACAATGAGCAAAACAGGGTGTTGAAAGGGAGAGGCACTGATGTGGAAACAAGAAGGGAGGTCCAGCTGCTTGGACACATCTGCTGGGTAAAAAATCAAAGAATCACAGAATTATTAAGACCTCTGAGATCATCAAGTCCAGCCTATGACCCAAAATCACAACATCAGCTAGACCATGTCACTAAGTGCCACATCCAATCTTTCCTAAAACACCTTCAGGGATGGCGACTCCACCACCTCCCGGGGCAGTCCATTCCAGTGTCTAATCACCTCTTCTGTGAGGAAGGGCTTCCTAATATCCAACCTAAACCTCCCCTGGTGCAGCTTCAGGCCATGCCCTCTTGTCCTGTCACTAGTTGACCAGGAGAAGAGCCCAATCCTCACCTGACTACAACTTTCTTTCAGGTAGTTGTAGAGAGTGATAAGGTCCCCCCTGAGTCTCCTCTTCTCCAGGCTGAACAACCCCAGCTCCCTCAGCCTCTCCTNCCTCAGCCTCTCCTTATAAGACTCTCCCTCCAGTCCCTTCACCAGTCTTGTTGCCCTCCTCTGGATCCACTCCAGCACCTCAATATCTTTCTTGAAGTGAGGGACACAGAACTGCACAGAATGCTTGAGGTGAGGCCTCACCAGTGCTGAGTACAGGGGGAGAATTACGTCCCTAGTCCTGCTGGCCACACTATTCCTGATATAAGCCAAGATGCCATTGGCCTTCTGTGCCACCTGGGCACACTGCTGGCTCATGTTCAGCTGGTTGTCAACCAGTACTCCCAGGTCCCTCTCTGCCTGGACACTCTCCAGCCACACTCATCATGGGGTTATTGTGGCCAAAGTGTAGGACCCTGCACTTGGCCTTGTTGAACCTCATACCATTGCCCTCAGTCCATCGACCCAGCTTGTCCAGGTCCCTCTGCAGCGTCTTCCTACCCTCCAGCAGATCGACAGTGGCTGGCTGTTAAAGACTGTTTTTTGGTCTGAGAAGACACAGCAGTCACTGTGGAGGAATTAGCTAAGTCACAAACCAGAAAAAATCCCATGGACTTAAGGATACTGTATGTAAAAGCACAAAGAGCAGCTTACTATGAAGCTAATAGAATTTGTGAGACTGATTTCATCTATAGGACAGGGGAGGAAGGTTTGTAACAGTGCTTGGGGCTCTTCTCTTGATGCTGCACAAACACATAGTGTGAAGCTGAGACAGCCTTACAAAGATTACAGTGTTGAAAGTGAGAAGCTGAACTCTCAGAATCTTTACTTTACAGATGAGGAGCTGAAAAACAGTAGTGACACCTGGATTCCTGAATTTTCCTAGGCTTGGTCCTGAATTCAACATGAAGGCTCAGATGATCTGATCTGCTGACATTTTACTCATGATGGGGAGCAAGTAGGAGCCTCAGAAAAAGGTCAAGATCAACTTCTGCTCTTGCTCTGCTACTGCACCACAATATAGATGCAGCGAGCTTGAGCCATATTGCTCTGAGGTGTTTGATCCAATCTCAATGTACTTGAGCTGTGCACTCCCCAAAGAGCACAGATGTAGCCAAAGAAACTAAATCACTGTTCTTTGGATTTCAGACGACACCTTGTTGACTGGAAAACTTAAGTGCAGCTTTAACAGGGAAACTAAGTATTTTCTTTCTTGACTAATGAGCCAACTAGCATGAGAGTCAGCTCCAGATTAAAAAAAAGTCAATGTATATGTAGATGTCCACATGTAGCTCCTGTTATGGTCAATGGAGATTTACAGCTCAGTTGTTCACACTTAAGTATCCAGAGCTATCTGAGTTGTCTTCAAGTGTTGTTTATCTGACTTTTAGTGCTGCTGAAAAGTGGTGGAGTCTCCCACAAATCCCATATAACAGCCACCATCCTCTATAAATGTTTCATGTCACCAGGGACCTCCATATAGGTAACTGAACCCCAATGACTAGTTTGCTGAACATCTCTAGCTCCAATGACTGTACTAAACAGACCTCCATTGATCTGTGAGTATCTGCATATAGTGTCTTAATCTTGAAATGAAACTCATGCATTTTAGAATCAGTCTTTGAAAACAACAGCAGTAAGTACTGCATTCATTAACATCTTAGTGTTAAAGGCAAAGGATTTTGAAAAATGGAGTATGCTTTTTATTGTTTCATAAACAAAGCTCACTTGAATTTCAGCCTCTAAGAATCATTGCTAGAGGTATCCTGACAAAAATTCTCTTCTATAGGGAGCTGCTTTTGTCTTCTTAATAAATTTATGGCATAAGGTTACACCCACAATGTTTCAAAAGGAGTCCTAAGGCCTAATTTACCAGCTGTCCTCTATGTCTACTGTTACTTGGGCTCTAGTGGTTAGCTTTCAGATGACCACCTGGTGCAAGTGGAGGGAAAACCTTAAATTTGCCTGCTGAGCTGGACTGCTCTCTAGTGTACAGTTATCTGCAACATAAATGGAGCTTCAGAAACTAAGATCCAGGTTGTCAAAAACTGTTGGTTCTCTAAATCCCCATAGTTGAGGATCTATTCCCATACCAGCTGACGATGGAGAGAAAGGACATAATTCTCAGTCTCAAGCCCCTTCTTATTCCTTTCTTCTTAATGCAGAGCAACCCCATAAACTGTAAGGTAACTAAAGCAGACCTCATTGTGTACATGTTCTTTTGTAGGCTATTCACCATTGCTGCTAGCCACCAATGAGTGGTTCATGTCTGTAAGAGATGACACAAAGCATAAAGGATTGTCTGTCTAACAATAATTCTGATCAAATGTTAAAAGCTTATTCACTGTGGTGTGTCAAACATTGAAAATAATTGGCATTTACTAGGAGAAGGCCAAGCAATGGCAGTTGCCTGGGTGATTTCAGTGTCAAGTATGACCACCTCTGTAGGTTTTAAATACCTTTTCTTTAAAGACAGGTGAATATTTGCCATGTTAGTCCATGGCTCCAATAAGCTCAACCTTTGTTCTTTTCGACTTGTTGCCAAGGCACTCCCAAAGCAAGAGACATTTCTGCAATGCTGCATGGCTGGCATGTTAACAGCTGTGTCCCCAAGGAAGTGTCACAGATATCACAAATAGAGGAGGAATGTGCAGTGCAACCCAAAGTCCTAAATGCTAGGTAGAAGTGAGAACAGTGGGGTTACCTAGCCCCATCCCTCTATTCATGTAGGATTGCTTCCAGTGCTATAGTCTCCAATCTAATTGCAAAAAGGCATGAACGTGAGGTCTCCATCTCTTCTTGGGGGGTAATTGTTGCACAGACTAAGCTGTTAGGACATAGACTGAAGATATAATTTCAATTTGAAATGATGGGAAACAAGAAAGGAAAGTAATCCATTGTGGTTTACTTTTTCAGTGTACTGAACTAGCTTGGGAATATTTGTAAGTGATTTAAAGGAAGTAGAAGTTACAACAAAAGATTTATTCTCTACTTCCCATCAGCATGGGATGGTGATGTCCACTTTCCAGGAAGCTAGTCGTCAGTACATGTAGTGGTTGCTTCCAGAGACAAACTGTAATAGTGAATGCCCCTACATCTCCTTTCTCTTGGCTTTTACTGCTGAGCAGATTTCATATGGTATAGAATATTCCTTTGGTCAGTTTGGGTCACCTGTCCTGGCAACGTCCCCTCCCAAGATCTTGACTACCCCCAGCCTTTTGGAGAGCTGGGAACATTGGAGAGACAGCCTTGATGTTGTGGAGCACTATCCAGCAGCAGCCAAAGCACTGGTGTGTTATCAACACCTTTCTAGGTACCAATACCCAGCACAGCACTTTGAGGGCTGCTGTGGGGAAAATCATCTCAGCCAGACCCAATACAACAGCCTAAATAGAAAAGTAAGGAGAAAGGTTGCAACAAGAGTCTACCAAGTTCAGAAAACTGAATGAACTGGAATTAGTAAAGCCAATGAAAGTCAAGAAAAAATGGTGATAGCAAAAGAGAAGGAAAGGAAGGTCTTGTGTACCTGTAATCAGAGGTAGACAGGTAAAACCCCTTATAAGTTCTCTTTTGGATGCCAAAATCATAGAATCATAGAATTGTCAGGGTTGAAAGGGACCTTCAAGATCATCTAGTTCCAACCCCCCTGTCATGGGCAGGGACACCTCCCACTAGATCAGGTTACTCAGAGCCCCAGCCAGCCTGACCTTCAAAATGTCCAGGTATGGGGCTTTCACCACCTGTCTGGGTAACCTGTACCAGTGTCTCACCACCCTCATGAGGAAGAACTTCTTCCTAACATCTAATCTGAATCTCCCCACCTCTAGTTTTGAGCCATTCCCCCTAGTCCCACCACTACCCGACATCCTAAAAAGACCATCCCCAGCTTTCTTGTAGGCCCCCTTAAGATACTAGAAGGCCACAATAAGGTCCCCTTGGAGCCTTCTCTTCTCCAGACTGAACAACCCCAACTCTCTCAGTCTGTCTTTGTAAGAGAGGTGCTCCAGTCCTCTGATCATCCTTGTGGCACTCCTTTGGACATGTTCCAGCACATCCAGATCTTTCTTTTAATGGGGGCTCCAGAACTGGACACAGTACTCCAGGCAGGGTCTCACAAGAGTAGAGTAGAGTGTGTCGGTTTAACTTTCAACAAAAAGAAGATGGAATTTCAGAACTCAAGGAATGTGAAAAATAAGGCAGCCAACTCTTGACACAATTTCTTTCACTGGAGGTTCTTAAGGATAAGTTGCATAAAGTTAGATTTCAGTTGTGGACTTTCATAGAGGCCTGTGCTGTGGCTTATATGACTATGCACTCTCATATGATCATCATGATGCTTGTGCAGTTATGGGAACATGCCTACCTTAGTGATGGGAGAGCTTTGCATGGTGTGACTGGTGTTGCTTATGTCATGTGCAATATCCAGAGTTCATGGTGGAGACTTGAGGAAAGAAAACCTCCAAGATGACAGATACGATGCCTGGGTTTTAAATCATATGTTGGGCAAACATGGTATTTAATTCTTAGAACTACTTAAGAGTACCTTATTGCAGCACTACGTGACATGAGCAACAACCAAGCCTTGCCTTCACAAAGAAAATTACTAATGAAGGGATCAGTCCTAATGAAGTAATTGACACATTTGCAAAACTGAAGTAAAATAACCCGTTGATCCCGATCCCACTTTCTTCCACAAGGCAGCAAAAAGTCAAGTTGCAGACTGCTGTGTTAGCTGGAGAAGAGCCTGATTTGACTTCATATCCATTTTGGAATAATTATTCTTATTGGAATTCTGTCTGACTGTGCAAGGTGAGACAGTTCAATTATTTAATCATGCCATCACTCTCAATTTCAAAGGCCAGTGCTAGAGCAAATGTGCTTTCTGTTTAATTTATACCAATACTTAACCTAGCTGGTCCGTTCCCTGTTTGCGCGTCTTCAGTAATGTATCAGAATGTAACGGATATTTCCTCCATTTTTATATCTGTCAAATTTTATGAGTCTAACATTCAGCCGGTGGCTCTGAATATGAAAGCTTTGTGTCTCTGTGTGCATTTCCACAGAAGCAAGGAAGCTGGGGTGGGGGTGATGGCAAAACAGAGATCACTTTAAGTCTGTCTTCTTCCATATTGAGATGCAAAGCGTCGCAATTTCCATATATATATGTAAGTAAATTATAAATGCTTATACCTGCTGATTACTTCTGTAGATATTTGTTTCATTCTCCTTCTGTCAGTATTTCGGTGGCTAACAGCCTTTCAAATCCACACTTTCTCCGCCTGTGTTATGCAGCCCAACAATATTTTCAGTTTCTAAGTCTACCCGAGAATTGTTCTTAGGGCCACTTAAAGTTTTTCTCTTCTTGCAGATGGTAAAATATTAAGAGCAGATAATATGACCAAAAATGGTGGCCAGGGTTGTTGTTTTTTTTTTCTGGAGAATACCTTTTACTTAAAGACTACTTAATCACATGCCTCCCAGACAAACTGAACAGACAAGGTAAAATTATAAGGTGTTTGGAGAAACCTCATATATGAGGTTAAAGAGGAGTTTGTAAGGTTACTATATATAGCCATGAGGATATAAGCATAAACACACAGTAATGTGACCTTTAGGGTGATTGCGGAGTTGTGCTTAATTATTCTTGGGAACACACATAGACTTGAGTCTGGCTGGGAAATTATTCTTTTTCATAAATTCCTGTGAAAGTATTTGATTACTTTTTTAGCATATTCTACAAAAATAAAGTTCATCTATACTTTTTTTTGTTTGTTTGTTTGTTTTTTTGTAAATTAAAACCAAGAGGTTCTGGTTTTTGAAAGATAAAAAAAATATATTCTAGTTCCAAAAAAACCCTTCTGTATTTTCTAAAACATATCTTAATAAAGTCCATCTTTAGTGAAAAAACAAGATACACCAATTTAAAAAAATGAATAGGTGGTAAAATATATGCTTTACCTTTTCACGTTTCTGAAATAATCCTGGTATTTCTCAGAACTAGATTTGCACAAGATCTGAAATAAGTTTAACCAACTAGCCTCAGAAGATTATTCATTTAGCTGGAATATTTGGCTTCCTGAAACATTGTTCCCAGAAATCACAGAATGATAGGGGATAGAAGGGATCTCTGGAGATCATCTAGTCCAACCCCCCTGCTAACCTAGAGCAGGTTGAACAGGAACGTGTCCAGGCAGCTTTTGAATCTCTCCAGAGAAAGAGACTCCACAACCTCTCTGGTCACTCTCACAATAAAGAATTTTCTACTCATGTTGAGGTGGAACCTCCTGTGTTCCAGTTTTTGCCTGTTGCCCCTCATCCATCACTGGCCACCACTGATAAGAGACTCGTCCTATCTTCCTGACACCCACCCTTCAGATATTTATAAAATTGACCAGATCCCCTCTCAGCCTTCTCTTCTCCAGGCTAAACAGCCCCAGGGCTGTCATGGTTAAAAAATTAGGGGAACACTTTCTGAAACAAAATGTGTTTCCACTGAAAACAAAATGTGTCTTTGCATTACAAGAACAGCGTTTCAGAGAAACTGCAAGGAAGTAGTTGGGTGAAGGGATGAAGCTATGACAAAATTTTGTCATCTTTTTTAGGCATTTTGGAGTGAAATGTTTCGAGCATGTTTTTGAAAGAACCGTTCAAAGCTATGCTCCTTCCTCCATATTATATCTTTAAAAAAGAACTTGAAATCTAAACATTTCAAAACACAATAAATTATGATTTTGAAGTGATCTTTCTAATGCTTCAGATTTGTTATAATTTTGAGAAAACAGACTGAAATCCTGAAGCCAGTGTGAAGTGGTGATACTTCTGCATAGTATCACTTCCCAGCTGCTTCATGACCCTGGTGGATCTCCAAATCCCAAAGTGTTCAAACAACCACGCTCCAAATGGTACCAATCTTTCTTCCCACACTCTTCTTTATGTAAATGGAAGTGACTGGAGTTATGTGTCTTCAGTTCTGAGACATTAATTTGCCTATCACTGTACCTTTTCTGACTTCATGCCCATTTTGTTCTATATCTGCTCTCTCCACTTCTTCAAACAAAATTGACAAAACACCACAGGAAATATATCGAAGATTATTAACTAAAGGAAGTCGGGTGAAGTGGTGCTCAAAAGGTCTGTATTCATACACCATTTATTTCTGAGAACTTCATAATTAAAAAAAACCATACAGCAGATTAAGGCTGTGATTGAGGAAGGATGATCAAATGCAATATTCCCCAGTGAAGTGACAGATAACTATTATCCCTTTCATTTTAATGGTTACTGTATTTTAGTTTAGGAGACAAAATATACTATAATTTCTAACTTTTATGAAAATCATATTCAGGAAACATTTTTTCTCATCCAGTGGCAAAAACTTATTTGACTGCCATGATGGACCACCAGGGTTATGCAGTCCGTAGAAGGAGAACCATTGAGTTATTAATTGACACAGCAAGAAAGACACAGAGAAGGCATATTTCAGTAAAACTGGTATGCCAGATTGTGTTTGGACCCGTTACATGATCCTGGTCCAATATCACACGACAGAAAAGCTGTTTTGAGCACAGCAGAGTCACACTCATGCAACGAGAGTTCAAAAGAAGTTTGAAATAATATTTGCTAAGGGATGAGGAATGGAGACTGCAGCTGTTTGCCCAATAAAACAAATTCAATATCTGAATGAAATTGGAACATATAATCAATATTGGTCTAGAAAGAAAAGCAACAATAATCTTATACCTCATTGGAAAAGGCCTAGCTTTGTTAACCTTCTGGTCATGCTGCAAGGCCATATGTTTTTCTTCCCTTCTGCTCTGTTAAAGATTTTGAGGAGGATGTAAATTGAGCTTGGTGTCCTGTAGCGCTGATCTGTTATTGTTTGCCTCTGTATTGATACTACAAGTTCATGGTAATGAAATTATTTCATAGTGTACGGGAAGGACTACAGAGGAACAAGGAATACAGAGGACTAGTTTTACAAAAAATATAGAATATATCCATACAACTAAAAATTCATTCTAGTGGAAATGGCATCTTCAAGATCAATGTTCAGGGAAGCTGGCCACAGATCTACTACAGGTTTTAAATGCATGACAACATCCAGAGAAGAGAGGGGAACTTTTCTCCAGCAAAGGACTGGTAATTCTTCTCAACCAAGATGGGACCATAAATGCCCTAAGAACAACATCAGATGGACAGATGAGTGTAAGACTTTTGGTTGCTAAAAGAGGGAATTAAGAGACCCTTGGTGATCTAGGTGTGTTTCTTTCCATACCATCCAGTACAATCTGGCTTCTCAGTTTTCTGTGAAATTTGGCATAATGCATGACATTTATGAATGTTTCTGTTCTATTTCTGGTTCTTCCCTCTATCTTGAAGTGGTATTTCACCTGAGCTATTTTGAGACCTAAGAAACCAGTTAAACAGTACATTTCATCCTTAAATTCAAATACAAATGTGGGTTAAAAGCTCTTCAGCTTCTGGGAGCTCTTGCTTTGAAGATTAAAACAGTTTTACAATGGCATGAATGAAACAGTACAAGTAGACCAGAAGAAGGAGGTTTGAGAAAAGAAACATTGGCTTCTTCAAGAAAAAGGAGCAAAGCTACTCATGAGGTGCTTGACAGGAGAGGGGCTGCAGGAAGAATGGGGAGACAGAGAGCTAAGGACATGAAAGATTCCTGAGGGTGTGGGAAGGAAAAAGAAAGAGAAATACCAGGCTGGAGTAAGGAAGATGAGGAAAAGCTGGGGTTATGCACAGTAGCAGAAGTTAGCAATTACTAAAACTTAAAATGAGCATAAAGTGATCATGTGTCAGTTTGAGATGCATTCCAGCTCTTTATCAGTCCTGTTAGGAACAAAGATGACAGAGGTGCCAAATAGTTGTTCTGTTCAAGAAAGAGAAGAAGATGAGGACGAACTGCTGTTTTAATCCTATCTCTTCAGTCTTAATCATGAGAGCCAGCAAATTAGCTAAGAAAGTAGATTTGTTTTTTTAGATACAGGAGTCAAATGTATTATCCACTGCTCTTGGAACAAAAAGCACAAAATATCACATATATAACTTTATATCTGATAAACTTAAATTACAAGTTTTGATTTGTGTATGTAAGGCATTTCTCATGCTCTGTGAGTGACAAGTATATTGCCTATCTAAGTCCTTCTGCACAGTGTCTGTTACTGACTTTGCAGTAATATTCAAAAATGGCAAACTCTAAATGGCAATGTGCAAATTTTGAGTTTTCCTCCCACTGTATTTTACATGTTAATAGTGGAAGAGACTGCCTGAATGGAAGATAGGCTACATGAGAGATCATAAGCACAAAAAAAGACAAAATAATCAGACTGAAATAATATTTTTTGAGTGATGGCTGCAAAAAACCAGATAGAAGTGTGAAAAAGATTCATTGGCAATATATTTTTTCCAGTGCCACATGAATACAGAAAGTACAAATGCACAGAAAAGTTGTGCATTGATTTCTTAATATATTTTTTTAATCAGTCCCATTATTTTGCTTGTTTATATAGAAAATACCTGATCTTAAAAGTTCATCTAAACCAGAAGTTTGCAAACAGGTTCAGATAATTTTTCCTTTCTCTCAGCACAAAATTAAGGTGCAGAAGATGTTGTAAGGAACGTTGAAGTCATCGATAACTAGAAATAACCCTCCCTGTGTTTTCTGCCCTGCTTGGATTCCAAGCAATGTCTCTGAAAATACCCCAAATGAAAGTTCCCAAACTGAGTCTTGGAGAAATACAAATGTGTCATTTAACATAATTCCTCATCTGAGCTGAACTCTCCGTGGCAGGAACAGTAACTGCCTTCCAGTCGCTGAATGCTAATGTAATGTGCTGTGGTGCCATTTGGAAATTTAACTTGGAGTCAACTTTCAATAAGCCATTTCTCCTTTCAGATATGAAGGTTTTCTTTGAAAATGGACCTATTTGTGTAAATTGCAGGCAGGCCTGTTTGGAGTCTGAGTATTTTACACAGTTGAGGGAAAGCAGGCTAGTGCTTTTTATGGAGTGAGCTATCAGGTAGATACACATTTGACACAGAGCGCGCTGAGTTATCAACTTTCTCCAAGGGCAATCATATATCTTGTGTATCCAGAGACAAATTATATTTGACATTTCATTTAAAGCCTGAGACATCCTGATGCTAAAGCAGAGCGTAATGGTAAGAGTAGGAGGGCGTTCAGTTTGACTGGATGGATGTCCCTATTCCTGCCCTACTTGTCTGGCTTATAGATGAGGTCTAATTGCCCATCATAACCCTATATTTTAACCAGGTGGGAATCTCGGATTTAATTCTTTTCCAACGACACTCCTTCCTATGTTAGTTTTTGCCTGGCAATGTTAAAGGGGACTAATCTGAGCTAGCTTCAGATGGCATCATAACCAGTGTTATTTATGTAGCAGGTTGTGAAGATTTCTTGGGTTACACCTGCAACTTTCACATCAAGCCTGGTAGTTTGCAGATGGAAATGCAATCCCTGCATTTCCCAGTCTCAGCCACTTCGAAATCTTGATATTTTATTATGGGTGTTCATTGCAGACAATCTTCTCATGCTTTCTACGTCAAATTAAAAAACCAGACTTTTGCTGAGGTGGTGGATGGGTAAAGGTCAGTGTGATGGGTATGGTAAAGGCACCATTAACCACTTTTATTCTTCATCACAACCACAGAAATATTCAGTTGCTGAACCAGTTTGTGACATTTATTGAAATAGACTCAAAACTTCACAAAGCTTACAGAGTATCACTGGAGTCATGGGATATAATCTACATCTATGGAACTAGGTTGAAATTCTGTGTTCATTCCACTTTTATTAAATTATTTTCCAGTGAAAACTGGATCAACAGTGATGGCCCAGTCCCAAAAGAAACATCCACAGCAGAAAGAGGTTCAAGATGTAATTTCCTAGCTATTTCATAGCAAAATTACTTCTGTATTTTGATAACTCCTCAGCCATGCCATCCTGGGTCTGTTGTGGATATCATTGTATGCAGCATGATTATTATGAAGGACTATTTTTTCCTGATTAAGAATATTGTTCATGGCAGCAAATGCTATTGCTGGGGGTGAGGAGGCCCTTTCTACATGCTTGCATTGTTTCCTTCATTATATTTTTATTTCACGTGTCACAGGCAGGCATATCTCATACATCTGAATTATGTGATTATGTTCCAAGATGGAGATATCTTTTGTGCCTCTAAGGTGGGGGCAGTTGCAGAGGGAGGTGGGTTTTGTATATAAGCTAAACAGAAATAGAGGAAGTTGCACCTTATAAAAAATTGTTTTCACATTTCCTTCCCTATTGATTTTTCAAAAGATAATTATTATGGGTGTAGTGCGAGCTGCTCTCATTAGGAACTCATTGATTGCTAGCCACTGTTATTGCCTCAAATGCTGGAACTGGGAGGAAATAGATAAAGGGAAAAATTAGGGTCAATAATTTTTTGCTTTAATGTTTCTTAATTGCACACTTTGGGCACTTTTCTCTACCATTTTTATTTTCCAATAAAAACCCTGGAAAAATAACTATCTTTTTTACACAATGAGCTCCTTGCTTTTATTAAGGCCTAAAAGGGAATGTTTATATTCCTTCATAAAAAGTAACCTTGGGTTGATTGAAAAGGCGAAACTCTTTTATTGCAAAATGGCCAGTCTTTCAATTGCATCCCCACTAACCTGTGCTGGAAAGAGCAGAAGCACTATCGTTCATTTAGCAACATCACTCACCACTCTACAGTCTGATGGAAAGTGCCTGTTAGTTGTGAAGTTATCCCTCCACATGGTTTCCTAGGAAGACAGGGGAGACCTGGGAAATGCTACTAAAATTACAAGTTTTCACTCTTCCTCTGTAAACAAAGTTTGCCTGAATCCCCTGTTGTGCACGGTGATGGATAATTTTGGTAAAGAATGAATCCTCTCAAGTTCTAGCTGATCCTCAGAGATTAGCGGGGCTACTGGTGGCTCAATTATATCTCAACAGCTATGCCAGTTATTGCTGTCAATACAGGTCCAACACCAGATGCACAAGCAGACTGTCTGCTGTAGGTCTGGTCACACTCAAAAGAAGCAGTTGGGTGCACAAATAACACGGTTTATTTCACATGCAGCATATACAGATTCTTTAAGATTACCAGTGATAAATGCACCAAGCTGCAGAACCACTCTATAGATAGATTAAAATATGATTGCAATCACAATTTTATCTCCCAGGGGAAAACACTTGGTGTAGCCAAGGCTGGAAATCTCACCAAAAGGCTCCATTCTAGGGAGAATGAGGAGAAGACCCCTTGATCTGTCCCTACAAATTTGATGATGAATTCTCATCCACACCTTAGGTGTGAAACAGGCCTCACATTTATACTCTGTTATCTACTATTGTGGGGGCGTTGGGTCTGTGTTCAAACCATTACAAGTTGGCCTTTCAGTTGCACAGACATTGATGACTTCCTCAGTGTCTTCTGGGACATGCAGAGAACTGCTGCAGTGGCAGAATGGTTCCACACCTTGCCCCACTCCATGTTCCTCCTCAGTGCCATGGCAACACAGACCAAGGGATCTTCACCCAGCCCCTGTGTCTGCTGTAGCCACAAGATGTGTAACAGCAGAGATTAACTTTGTGCTTTTCAATTGTTTGTGCCTCCTGCTTCCAACAGCTTCTCTTTTAGTCTCAGGAATTTGGTATTGACTCACTCTGCTAAGTGTTTCTGCTTATTCTGAAAGACTTCCAAATTTTGAGGCTTCCCTGGCTGTTTTGCTGTCCTTGCACAGGACTTGTAGTTGCTAGCATACTAGTACTAGAGCAGACTCTGGAGGTAAGATAAAGAAATAATCCCCAAAGCCCACTCGGGAAGCCAAGAGAAGCTACTGGGCAAATCCCACAAAGACTTCTAGGCATGATGTGCCTAGCTCCATAGCAGAGTTCATTGTTTCCTATGGAGGTCAAGGGAAGGGTTGGGCAGTTTCCCAGCAGCCAGTGCAGAGGCTGAAGACATAAAAGACACCTCAGCCATGCCAAAAAATATATTTGTGATATATATTTTGTGCACTGCACCTAGGGAGGACTAAACCCCTGTATCAGTACAGGTGAGGGGCTAACCTGCAGCTCTGTGCAAAAAGACCTGGGAGTCCTGGTGGACAACAGTGTGACCATGAGCCAGAAATGTGCCCTTGTGGCCAAGAAGGCCAGTGGCATCCTGGGGTGCATCAAGAAGAGTGTGGCAAGCAGATCGAGCAAGGTTCTTGCCCTCTACTTTGCCTTGGTGAGGCCTCATATGGAGTATTGTGTCCAGCCCTGGGATCCCCAGTTCAAGGACAGGGAACTGCTGGAGAGGATACAGCAAAGGGCTACAGAGGTGATTAGAAGACTAGAACATTTCTTTTATGAAGAAAGGTTGAGGGACTTGGGGCTTTTTAGCCTAGAGAAGAGAAGACTGAGGGAGGATCTCATCAATGCTTATAAAAACTTAAAGTGTGGGTTTCAGGAGGATGACACCAGATTCTTTTCAGTGACAGGACAAGTGACAGGGGACAAACTTGAACATAGGAAGTTCCATCTAAACATGAGGAGGAAATTCTTTACTTTGAGGATGGCAGAGCACTGGAACAGGCTTCCCAGGGAGGTGGTGGAGTCTGGAAACATTCAAAACCTGCCTGGACACTGTCCTGTGCAACCTGCTCTGGGTGAACCTGCTGTGGTAGGGCGGTTGGACTAGAAGATCTCCAGAGGTCCCTTCCAACCCCTACCATTCTGTGATCTCTCCCATTGCTGTGTTTGGGAGAGAGAGCCTGGAGTCCTGAATGAGATCAAGACAGGCTTTCCTGAAATATCCCAACTCCTCAGTTCCATCCCTGGCCAGGATCTGCTCTTGGGGGTTTTTTTGTGCCAAAGAATCTCTACATAAATTTTTGTCCTTGTTCCCTAACACCTGAAATCTTGGCTTCTTTGTTACAAAAGTGAGGAGAAAGAACAGAGGCTCCCTGATTGCATATGGCCCTTTTTGCTCTTCCTGGGCTTGCCAAAAGCATCCCCTAGGTAAAAGGAGTTGGGAGTTTGAAGTCCTTCCATTAAAAAAGGCAGTTTCTCTTCTGTCTGAGTATGCAGAACACAGCTCTGGCTTGGTCCAGGAGCTGGTGTTCTCACAAGCCACATTAATGACTGAAACAACTGTGGCTACTCAGCTCTTTCTGTGTGCCAGAGATGTGTTCTGAGTCCATCTGCAGGATAAGGTTTTTCAGAGGTTTTAAGCATGAAGAGATGAAGAAATCCTGTTTTAAGGTTCCTGTTGACCTATTTCCTACTTTGGTTGGTCATGACAGGGAGAAATGAAATGACCTCAGTGCTTGTATACTCAGGCAATTAAATTCTATGTAAAATTGAACCCTGGACACCTACGTGCTTCTGTGAATCAGATGCTGATACATATTTTTCCAAGGCCACCAAAGACTATCTGCAATGGATCAAGAGATTTCATCAGGAATTACTCAGCTCTTGTCCTCTGCATGACAAAATCTGCCACTGCCTCTCTGCAGCTGTCCATTTCACCTGCTACTTGAAGGATGGCCCAGCTTTTAAGGGCATGTCTACGTTGTCAGCTGCAGACAGACACATGCTGTGCTCTGAACTGGAGCTACCTTTCCCCAGGAGCTGTGCGGAGATGTAAATGCAAAACTGCTGCCATGCTAATGAGTCCAGCTGAGTGACATTGTGTCCTACTGGGCTTTAGGCACATGCATTTCTTCCAGGCAGAGCAATGATGTAGTGATCAACATCCATCTTAAAACAACATTATTTTGTTTGGTGTCAGGGAGAAAAAGTATTAGAGAGACAAATAGGATTTTAAAATAACAAACAGCAGGAATATATATTTAGTCTTAGGTTTCCAATTTGACATGTCACTCTGAGTCAAGTTAGATAGGCTTTGATCCCACAAATGGGACTTTTTAATGTTCTAACAAAGCACCAATTTTCTTACAGAATGGATTGCATGTCAGGGCTATTGTTCCCTCTATTTTTGTTGGTGCACATGAGCTAACATTGAAATCTTTAGGTTAATACCATTAGCATGAAACCTGGTCTCATTTCAAAACCAGACTGAGCAATATTAAATAAATATTTGGAGCGGAGTTGTCATAGTCATGACGCTCCATGTTACTGCAGCTATGATTTTAGTGCTTCATTTGAGAATTAAGCACTTCAAAACAAGCATGGGGGTACCCACAGACCCTTCACTCACTACCATGTGAATCCAAAGCAATTTGATGATCTGGAGGAGAATGGATTAGAGCTGCTGAGGCTCTCTACTTGGACTACTACCCCTTAAGTGACTAATAGAAAAAGCAGTTTTCAATTTTCACTCGGTAATTCATCTGACTGTTCCCTAAACTGCTCCCTAGAGAGAAACAGTTTTGGGAGAAAACCTGTTTGTGAAATACACAGCAATATACTGACAGCTACCTAAAAAAAAAAAAAGGGACTCAATTAATGTGACACCTGTCACGCTAATGAGCACAAATTCATACCAAGAGTGTGTCACTCCCAAATTAACATATTTGATTGGTCTTTCCTCATTATTGCTATTTTTCCCAAGCTAACCTTAGTGTACAAAGTCCATTGGTAATGATGGGTCACCTGTTTATGAATGTCTCAGTGCCACTTCTGACAAGTGTGTGGAAGCATCATGTGCAGAGCAAAGCTCAGCTCAGCTTAGCAGGAGAATTAAGCCATGGAACAGTTTCTGAGCATGAAGATCTCTGAACCTGCTGTCTCATCTGCACTCCTGCTTAACCAGCAGCAAATGTGTGTCCCAAATGCCACATCATATTCCTACGTGCTCCTGCCCTGGGTTAGCATAATAAACACCCTAAATTGTATTATGCTGTGTATCAGTTGCTCAGTATTCAAGGTCTGTTCCTCCCTAACCTAAAATTATGACTTATCCCTGCCTTTGATTTTCTCTATTGACTACTAGCTGTTCCTGTAAGGTTACTGTGGAAACGGGAAGAGGATCCAAAGATAGCAGTTTGTCTGTAGCATGTCTGTGCATCCACATGTCACATCTATATGGCCTAGAGGTGTTGATGTGTAAGAGCAAACACTGTAATAGGGAGGGCTTGCAAGTTAGGATATTGCAGCAATCACTGTTTTGTTGGCGTTAAATATAAGGGCTCATGTCTGGCAAGCGTATAAATGTCTTAAATGCCATTTTTCCTGAAGGATGCTCCATGATTCCTTATTCTGGACAAAGAAAGGACACACACTTCTGCAAAATAAAGCAGTATTTGTAGTAATATTTCACCTTTGTATCTTCCCTCTGTAAATCTCATATAATCTTACAAACCTTAAAAAAGGTCTCTCAAACCTTACAAATCCATAGAAGGAGGCTTTGAAAGCAGAGTGCCCGGGCATCCTCTCCTGCTTAGCTGAACAATTTGGACCCTTGAACTGATCATTGAATCATAGAATCATTTAGGTTTGAAAAGACTTCTAGGATCATCAGTTCAACCTTTGTCCAACATCTCCCTAACCCCTACACCATGTCTCAAGGCACCACATCTACTTGCTTTTTTGAACACCTCCAGGGATGGTGACTCCACCACCTCCCTGGACAGCCTGTTCCAGTGCCTGATCACTCTCCCAGTAAAGAACTTCTTCCTAATGTCCAATCTAAACCATCCTTTGTGCAACTTGAGGCCACTACCTCTTGTTCTGTCATTAGTTACCTGGGAGAAGAGACCAACACCAGCCTCACTACAGCCTCCTTTCAGGTAGTTGTATAGAGCAATGAGGTGTCCTCTCAGCCTTCTCTTCTCCAAGCTAAACAATCCCTCAGCTGTTCCTCATAAGACATACTCTCCAAACCCCTCACCAGCTTTGTTGCCCTTAATGCCCTTGATGTCAGTGGGAGAGCTGGTCCCACACATGGCCTTGGTCTGCTCCAGCCTTCAACATCAGTTCCTCAATTTTCCATCACTAAAGGGAAAGAAGAATATTACCTTAGCCACCAGGTCTGCTGAGACTGCTGATTCTCATCACGGGATTAGTAACACCTATTTTAATTTGTTGAAATATTAGACACTGAGGATAGGGTACTAAATGTGACTTTGAATGAGGAATACTGTAGACACCTAATAGTCAGGCATGATTTAACACAATTATCATTACATATCCTGGGATGAGATGAGTTTCTTTCATAACTTGCAGCTAGTTGCACTAGATGGATAGCTAAGAATTATCTTACCTGCTGACTGGGCTTGCCTATGGCTGTGCTTTGGGGGAGGGTTTTTAGTACCATGAATTCCTTTCAACTGCCAATATTCCCTCTATGACTTTTCTGGGAAGGTGGCCGCAAATCCTGAAGGCAGGAGCTGGAATTCAGAGAAGAAGATTCCTGTAAGTCTGAAAACACAGACGTCATTTCCCTGCTGATGTTGTATAATGAAGAGATTTGCCTGCTAATGCCTTAAGAGAGAACATTTTCCTGCACAGGGCAAAGAACATAAAAAACCTTCAGTGTCTCGTGGTTAGTAGATTATGGGTCCCTTGGCTTCAGCTTTCTATAACTCAGTTCTTGTTGGTCTGCTCTGCCACAAGCTGGAGCCACCTCCAAAGCAGATTTGCCAGCACTCCCTTGGCTGCTCTGCTGCCTCACTGGCTCCTCTGACCTGCAGATACACGCAGGGATGACAATGCAGCTGGCAGAACCACAGCAGGTGGGGGATGGATTTAATTCCCCTGTGCACCACATAAATAACGTTCTCTTTTACCTCACCTGGAATTGGCCACCTTTTTGCTCAGTCACCTCGTTACTTCAGTATCGTTGCAGATTGAGAGGTGCCATCACTGCTCACAAGTGGGGTGCTTGTGCTCCAGGAGAAGAGCTGCAGCATTCAGAGCTAGTTCATGCAATAGGTAAGAGCATGGAGAGGTCAGCAGAGACCGGCATTTATTTGTGCAAAGCACTGTAGAAAGGGAAGATCTTGCCCAAAGGAAATGGAAGATAGAAAATAGCAGTGAGGGTGGGAATTTGCTACAAAGCTGCAGCCTAAATATCTTGCTGAAGCACACAAAGAATTGGAGAAAAAGCCCACATACCAATCTCACCTCTTACTATAAGAAGCTGAAATCAGTCTCCACTTATACATTCTAGTTTTATAAATGGGGAAACTGAGTCACAGTGCTGTAGTAGCCCAGCCATCAGAGAACCATAGAATCATTTAGGTTGTAAAAGACCTCTAGGATCATCAGTCCAACCTTTGCCCAATATCTCCCTGACCCCTAGATCATGTCTCGAAGCACCACATCTACTCACTTTTTGAACACCTCCAGGGATGGTGACTCCGTCACCTCCCTGGGCAGCCTGTTCCAGTGCCTGACCACTCTTTCAGTAAAGAACTTCTTCCTAATATCCAACCTAAACCTCTCCTGGTGCAACCTGAGGACATTTCCTCTTGTTCTGTCATTAGCTACTTGGGAGAAGAGACCAACACCAGCCTCACTACAGCCTCCTTTTAGGTAGTTGTAGAGAGCAATGAGGTCTCCTCTCAGCCTCCCCTTCTCCAAGATAAACAATCCCAGTTCCCTCAGCTGCTCCTCATAAGACATGTTCTCCAGACCCCTCACCAGCTTTGTTGCCCTTCTCTGCACCCTCTCCAGCACCTCAATGTCCTTCTTCATCCTGTTCTTCTTCATCCACTTCATTCAGTGGCAGCAAGAGGTCTCCTGTTGCTTGGTTCCTCTTCCACAAGCATCCTCTCTTTGGGTTGATTTTTAAGCAGGGCCAATGGAAACCACCTCTCATTTGGTGTG
Source organism: Brachypteracias leptosomus (assembly GCA_013401335.1). Lineage (NCBI taxonomy): Eukaryota > Metazoa > Chordata > Aves > Coraciiformes > Brachypteraciidae > Brachypteracias > Brachypteracias leptosomus. The sequence continues at coordinate 68,600 of VYZX01014204.1, read as the reverse complement.
ACACTTGCTGAAAGCTTCATGTTGTACAAGAAACAACAGAAAACAGAAAGCATTGCCTGAGTGCTCGGGAAATCCATTAGTATCTGCTCACACAGCTGCAGAGTTGTCACGTTTCTGGGTTATTTATAAGGTCAAAGGAAGACAGAGGAAAAAACACTCTCCTGACATCCTCACAGAGGCTCTGAAGCCTCTACTGGTGTGCTCATGGTAGTGACCATGCCACTTGAACCAGTGCTGGAGAGGTCTGGGGATTCTTCATTCCCACCCATGTACTAAGCTGGAAAGTCTTAGCTCAGTTTACACCTACTTAGGATAAAAGTTAAGAGACAAAACATTAAACAGGTATAAAGAATTAAGTGTCTCCTTTGCAAACCCCTTCAGGTTAGGCCCATTAAAAATTGCATGGCAGTCAACGCAATTATCATTTCCATTTACAGCTTTGGGCACTGTGGTAATATAGATGATTTATAATGACAAATTCTAATAAAAAGTAATAAAATAGCTTTCTTTAGAGACAGGATTCATAGATGAAAATGAGAATAAACCAGACTGTTACAACCACACTGTTGGTCAGTTTTTTTAAAAAATAAATTTATTTAAAAAGGTATTTTGTGATCAAAAAGAAAGTTTAAAATATTCTCAGTTTGATGCAAGCCTGTCTGTATTTTGATAAACCAGGATCCAGATGTTTTCTGGGGATTTGTGAAATACTCCCTGTCTATAGAAACCACCACCTTTATGTGTTTATACTTACCAGTTGCTGCAGTAGTCACTTGAAAGAAGTTTTCTGTGTTTCCACAGTATCCAATGCATGCTCTTTCTGCAGGTTTCCAAGCAGGGCTTTGCTGAATAGCTTGAAGCAAGGAAGATGTGAATTTAACGAAGGTTAAATGGACAAACACAGTGTCCTTTGCAAAACAAGTTTGCATTCCCAAGGTTTCTGCCTCTGGCCAACCCTGTGAGCTAGAATCATGCAATCACTTAGGTTGGAAAAGACCTCTAGGATCATCAAGTCCAACCTTCATCCAACATCTCCCTGACCCCTAGACCATGAGAGATGGTCTGTACATCCCATCTGTCACCAACACCACCAAGGGAGGCTGAGCATGTGGGGCTCAATCCCCTCCTCACAGCAGTTGTCACTCCTCTGCCTGTTACATGGTGGCAGTAGGAGCTGGAAACCCACCTCCCACCAAGGCTCTGGGGTTATATTATGTCTTCACTCCTGCAGCACCAACCTCTCAGGTCTACAAACCTTTTACCCAGCCTGAAATAGCAGCAGATTTCACAGGTGCCTACAGGTTAAGAGTAATAATTCTGAGTTTAACTTCATTACATTAGTCAGTCAGTCCCAGAAAAATGTAGCTGGTCCGTTCACAGCAGAGAAAGGTGTTAACAAGCAGAGAGATGGAAAGGATGTCCACCTATGCAGAGTGGTGAGATACAGGTAATACATTAATGGCAGAACATACAGAGAGAGCTTCATTTAATTTAAAAATTGCAAAAGCTTAACTCTACAGATTGTCCAAAAAAAATTCCTACAGCATTGGTAGCAGGTGTTCTGGATCATTTGTGTTTCTGAAGGTTGTGGGGTTTTTTTCTTTTCTTTTTTTTTTTTTCCCAGCAAAGTCCTGCTATAAATTCAAGACTTGCTCCTAGTTAGATGAATTATTGGTCTAAAGGAGGTGTGGTTCACATCTGGGGAGCAACTGTGATGTAAATGCACGGTACAGCCATACTAACACATCGGTGAAAGGGAATTTTATGCCTTACTAAAATTGCTGTAATTGATGCTGTGAATTACCCAGTTACTTAAAATCAGACAGAATGATTGCAGAACAAGGCTTGTAAAGCACTGACTCCAGCTGTGGGCCAGGATACAGTGTCTGCAGGCACAAAGCAGAACGATGGCCTCTGTCTCAGTGTGTTTGCAATGCATTTATGGATGTTTTGGTTCAACTGTAAATGAAAAGAAAGGCAAGTTCTTCCTGAATCAGAATGGATACGCATGTGAAATACAAGTGTGGTAGACTTAATGATGATCGCAGGTATGGAAAGGTGAACTGGGGAGACAGGGAAAGAGAAGGGATGGTTGAGGAGCAAGCATTGTGGCTTAGCATTAAATCATCAATTTGAGAATCACGACACACGTGCAGTCTGACCTTGCCAGTGCCTTGTTCTTTCTGTTTGTTAAGTGGAAATAATGATACTGACCATTCCTGCCAAGCATTTTGCTTTGAATATGGTACTCGGCAACATTAGTTATAAATTTCCTTGAAATGAGTGGGGGGATATGAGGGAAGAGTATAAATCTCATGGTTCAGTCTTCCTTAAATAGATGAGATTGCTTTTCTGATTTGAGAGAGGAAAACTTCACTAACACAAAGGACGTGTGAGGCTTGACTTTTGAGTCATAAACTTGTTTCAGGTTCTTCATTAGTTCAGCAGCAAAACAGTTTCACAGTTTCAGGTGAACCCAAGAGAGACAGCTTTTGATTCCTGTCCCCAGCAGAAAATCTCCTCCCTGAGCAGCCCCCAAGATCTCAAGTCAAAGCTTTTTCTTTGCTAAAACTAAGTCTATTTATCTATTTTTAATTCCTCTCATGCACATAAGCAGAGCACTTTTAAAACTGAAGTGCAGGGTACTATTAAAGCAGAAATTCTGTGGGTTTATATATTGCTTCTGTAGTATTAGCATAAGAATCATATAGAATCATAGAATGGTTTGGGCTGGAAGGGATCTCAAAGATCACCCAGTTCCAACCCCCCTGCCATGGCAGGGACACCTCCTACTAGTCCAGGTTGCTCAAAGCCCCATCCAACCTGGCCTTGAACACCTCCGGGGGTGGAGCATCCACAGCCCCCCTGGGCAACCTGTTCCAGTGTCTCACCACTCTCAGAGTGAAGACTTTCCTCCCACTTTCTAATCTAAACCTAGCCTCATGTCAGTTTGAACCCATTACCCCTTGTCCTATCACACATCTGAGAACAACCCCTCCATTAGAGCACGTCTACAGAAAAATTAGTCAGTGATGACTTGCACAAGGGAGTCCTGACACTCATCCTCTCACCACACACAATGCATCCAGTCAAGTGTACACTAAAATACAATGAATAACCTGGGCTAAAGGGCAGTAAAATCAACCTGTCTGTAAGCCCCATTAGCTCCTTTTTAAGGAGCATTCTCCAACTGCAAGCATCGCACTCAGCAATTGCACGTGGAGTTAAACTTCACATTATTCCTTTCCAGACCACTTTATAGGGTATCAAATCTGGCAGCCTGGCTTTATCCCAGCTTTTTCCATGCTGGTGTGGATTCTTGCTCTCCCTCAAGTCTTTTCTGTGATATTTTTGTGGGGTTTTTTTTCCTCCCATTTTCTCTACTTAGCAGTTCAACAATTGTTGTGTTGTTTAAGTGATATTCATGTAAAAGGGCCGACTTTGCAGATGCTAAATGCATCTAAGTAAGCTCACTTGAGTGCAATTGTACTGAAAATCACCTTGCATTAGAGCCTGAACTGGTGGTGCTCCCTGTGCTTTCCCATTGGCTTCAGTGGGAACATTTCCTATTTAAAACGCATTTGTGAACTTTACCTGATACTTTTAAAAAGCACTTTCTGTTGTCTCTGGATTTTACAAGCTGTCTTTCAGCTAAGAAAATGCTTAGAAGTGTTCACAGCATTTCTCGTGGAGTTCAGCCTGACTTTGCTTGTACCATGCAGCGAGGTTTGCATCAAGGATAATGAGGTGTTTAAAACCAGGGCTGATCATCACCAGTCCCCTCTGGCTGTCTTTGGATAAACAAAGACTTCTAATCATCAAATTTTAAAACAATCTTACAAATAGCAGTCAGCCTCAATAGACGGACAAGGTCTCATTTATTCCAGACTCTTTACATATGCTCTATAAGACTTAAATTTTCTAGTAAAGCATTATCAACAGAGAATTAATATTCTTGAAAATTTAAATTGATAATGCTGCTCAGTTTTGAATTATTTTATTATTTATATTTTTGAATAATTGAACTCATAATGCTGCTCTGTTTTGAGTGATTTCATTATTTATATTTTTTAATAATTGAAATATTATATTTCTGGTGGAAGAGAAGGAACAAAATGCATAATCTTTACTTTAGAAATGACCTTTTGTTCTTTTGACTTTAAAAGTTTTCAAATTACCAAAATCAAAGCAAAGTAAATCATTTCAAAATCTAAAAAAAAGGAAAAATTTCTATTCAGATTACCCAAATTAAGTCTGTCAAGGTCAGTCTTGGTTTTAAGTTTTGTACTTTCATCTTATGAGCCACGGCAGCAAATCTCAAAGTAAAATTTCTTCATGTCTGGTTCCAGTAAGTTTCTCGAAAAACATTTTGGCTTGTCCTGCATTTTAAGCGTGTTTTTAACTAAAATTCTAAAAGGAAACAATTGCCTTACTTTAACTACCTTGTTAAAAAGTTATAGCAACAAGTCAAAGCTAACGATGTGTATTGCACTTGCTGATGGTATGTGGAAAGAGCTGTCTCCAGAGGGTAATTCATTGCACCTATTTCAGAACTATCCTAGGAAGGAATTACCTCCAGGAGTTTCTATTATCTCTGTGTGTTGCTGTCAACTGTAGAGTAAACCAAAGTGGCTCTCTAAGTATTCCCTTCTGTGTGGTTAAACCCAAGTGAGATGCACCCCAGTCTTAGTGCTGTAATGTAAATAGGTGACAAAACCTTTTTGAGAGACTCCTCGGCTTTGCTTTGCCATAATCTCCTTTTATACCCTGAGTAATGAAAATAGGTAACTTAGCCAATGGAATGATCCACTTGCTACGAAGCTTTGCAAAAAATTTCCTCGTCAGATAGTGTCAAGTTTTGATCTTGCAGCAAGTTTTATCCCATGTGTTCCCAAGGACTCCAACAGGTGATGATCTGTGTCGGGAGAATCAGCTCTACATGCTGTTTGGAAGGCAACAATGTCAGCTCCACAGAAAACTGTTCCAGAAGATAATTGGAACCGTTAATGCTTTAAAAATTTCTGTATGGGGGAGCTGAAAGTGAGCATAAGTACACCTGGGGTGGATTTTATATTTACTTTTAAATTCTATTCTCCATTTAAAGACCAACAACCTCTGGAAAAGCAAATATTGTTTTGTCTTTGTGTGGAAGATATTTTAAAAGTCTTCTTTGTGTTACCTGCCCATTTCTGACTTGTAATGAAAGCCAATACTTTCTGTTTCTATCACTGCACATAGCATCCAGTAACCAGCTGTGTAGTCCAGGTGCTTTCATTTTCCCGCTGCAGAAAGGAACAAAACAAAAAAGTCTTTCGAATTCAATCTTTATATATCCCTGAAATGTTAAATCTAGTAAAGTTATCGTATTCTTTTATTAAGGAGGTCACTAGTTTCCTGAGGCTTTTCCATTCATCCTCAGAGTTGAATTCTGGCATTTACTAAATGAAGTCTTGGTTACAAATTAGGAAAGAAAGGAGCAAAATGAGATGCAGCCTAGAGTCTCTGCTTGAAGGCTGAAAGTTTAAATACCGTTTTGGGTACAAAGCCATGCTGAACTCCATATGTCACTACCTTTGCACAGCAGATAGGTATCTACTCTTCCAGTTTGTGTGGGACACTGCTAAAGAACCAGCATATGGCTGTTTCAGCTGGAATCTGCTTTAGTAATGAACATTTCTCCCACCTGCTAATATTTCATGTAAGTAAGTGGAGCTCCTCAAACCAAGGGGAAGCACAAAAGCTCAGAGGGGGTGTAATGAGAAAAAGTGGACCTGTGATTAGATGAATGTCTCAAAAACAGCTGAGGGGAGTGATCTCCAGTAGCTACAGCTGCAGTCCTGCTGCAATGCGCCCAGAAGAGTGAGGTCCAGTCCTCAGGCCAGCTGGTACAAATTAGATCATTGCTGTTCTCTTCAGGTCAAACGCCCTTTGCATAAAACTGGCCATGTCCAGAATTTCTATAAGCTGTATTACTGGCACAAGACGTGGCCAATTTTGCACAAGGATGTCTAATGGGCTGAAATACTTGTTTCGTGAAAGGATGAGCAGACCAAAAATCACAGTAGAGTTGCACCCTCAGGAGGTTCAACAGACAGCTGTGGAAACTGAGCTGCTGTTTAGGCAGAAAAAGGTGCATTAATGCCCTCTTTGCTGAACTGTCATGTGAAGAGGGATTTCTGCTATATTAATCTGCACAGAGCAAGTTCAGTGGAGGCCGTATAATTTAATCCCTGTTCTATCAAGGACTAGAGGCTGCATGAGACCCAAAGAAGCTCACAGAGGTTGAAATCAAAAGAGGAGTTTGGGGACCTGACCCCCAACCAAACCTTTTACGCAATTAAAAAAAATACATAACGTGTCTCAAATCTATCAAAGCTATTTTTATTTCAAGAATGACAGAAGGGTTACACCACTTGTTTTTTGCATGTAAACTGCCAGCCTTTAGAGGACTTGTTTGGGATGTGTGAAACAAGAGTCCTCCTAAGAAATAACACAACTCAACTAGTATTTGAGGGAAGCGCACCAAGCACTAAAGTGCTGTCAGGGCTGAAGGTGAGTACCCCATGGTTCCCTTCTACCAAGGACTGAGGAACATCCTTCCCCTCAGCCCAGGGAGTTGCTGAATCTCCTTGGGGTCATTATAGGTCCTTCTCATTATTTCTCTTCATGGCTCTTTAAACTTGGCTTTCCTTATCCTTTTTCAAAACGAGATGTGAAGATGCACAACCCCAAACTGGCCTGACTCTAGAGTCAAACGTAGGGAGGACTAGTGCTATCAGTCCATGACACAGCCCTTGGAGGACTAAGGCCACCTCAGACACATTTTTTCTTGGAAAACTCCTGGTTTCCAGCTGCTGATAGAGTTTCTATTCCTTGAGTCACACAGCATTGCAGTGACTGGTCAGATAAAGAAACTCTGTATTTTTTAGACAGAGGATGAAGACATTTAGTTCTGTCTAAATAATTAACTAGCAAGTCCTCTGCTGTCATTCAATAATGTCTCCAAATCCACTTTTTAATAAATAGAAATTTAATAGTTCAGCCTCTGGTTCCTGCCACCACAAGAGTTTTTGCATTGAAACCTCTGGGCTAATGGCATGGCACTAAAGAACCGAAATAAAAAAATCTCCTAAAAATCTTTAACTTATGTTCTTTTGGCAAGTGAGTATATTCCTGCCTTGAGAGAGTCACGTACCGAGTAAGATGTTTTCTCTAACNCCTTTCCTTTTTTTCTTTTCTCTTAGGAAAATAAATAAAAGAAAATAAAGTTTGATTTTCAGGAAGTCTGACATTTTGCTTAAGATCAATGTCCTTTATCACAGAAATGGGCTGTTCTTTTACACTCTCAGTAACAAAAAAAAGAAAAAGGAGGGGTGTTAAAATTAACTCTTACCCTGAAAAAAAGACTGTAAAAGCTTAACTGGTCCTTGTCACCCTTATTTCTGAATGCCNCCCTCAGCCCAGGGAGTTGCTGAATCTCCTTGGGGTCATTATAGGTCCTTCTCATTATTTCTCTTCATGGCTCTTTAAACTTGGCTTTCCTTATCCTTTTTCAAAACGAGATGTGAAGATGCACAACCCCAAACTGGCCTGACTCTAGAGTCAAACGTAGGGAGGACTAGTGCTATCAGTCCATGACACAGCCCTTGGAGGACTAAGGCCACCTCAGACACATTTTTTCTTGGAAAACTCCTGGTTTCCAGCTGCTGATAGAGTTTCTATTCCTTGAGTCACACAGCATTGCAGTGACTGGTCAGATAAAGAAACTCTGTATTTTTTAGACAGAGGATGAAGACATTTAGTTCTGTCTAAATAATTAACTAGCAAGTCCTCTGCTGTCATTCAATAATGTCTCCAAATCCACTTTTTAATAAATAGAAATTTAATAGTTCAGCCTCTGGTTCCTGCCACCACAAGAGTTTTTGCATTGAAACCTCTGGGCTAATGGCATGGCACTAAAGAACCGAAATAAAAAAATCTCCTAAAAATCTTTAACTTATGTTCTTTTGGCAAGTGAGTATATTCCTGCCTTGAGAGAGTCACGTACCGAGTAAGATGTTTTCTCTAACCCTTACGGGGAAAGCAGATAACCACCTGCTTTACAGCCATCTGTGTTCTCAGGGGTTTGTCATTTGTGTGTGATAAAGGAAAATGCTGTAGTGACTGCAATTAGTTTNCCTTATTTCTGAATGCCAACCAGAATTGACTTTATTCTCTCATCATCCCTGAGAATGATGTATCCCTTGTGATCTGATGTTACAACGAGAGCTCTCAGCAGCTGGGCTACAGATACTTCATATTACAGCCTATTAACATCTTCCCATTTGTGCTGAACCCTATCCACTGGAAAATTTATCCCAACAGGACCTGTAGATGCAGCGTGTCCCTTACACTGGTAATGTTTGGATACGGAACCACAACATCCTAGGCTCAAACACAGCCTAGGAAGAAGTGCTGGTAAGAGCTTTGTCCCCCAGCTCCTGGGCACGTGCAGAGAACCCTTGCTGGAGGGGATGTCCTGAATATGGGCTGCTTATTTTATCTCACCTCCAAAAGAAAGAAACATTTTATTTAGGTGAGAGGAGGAAAAAATTGAACTTCATTGCATACCTGTCCTTTCTGTAAGAAAAGTTCTGATCAAAGTGCTATTTCTGACTTGTATAAATTGAGAGGGGTGTTTGTAATACATAGGTCTAATATTTTCTGTTTAAGAATAGCAAATCTCTATCTCTAACAACACAAGTGATATTTTTCTAGCTTTCAAACCCTGGGAGATGTGAAGTACTCTTTCAATGTAAGTCAGTGATGGATCCAATTGGAGAAAATGGTCACTATTTTTCTTTCTTTACTTCCTTTCTTACCCAAATATGAAGTTTAAAATAATTCATCCATAACTACCTCATAGTTATTAGACAGTCTTTCAGATAGTTTACAGAGAAATATTTCTATAGAAATACGATGGCAACAGTTTGAGAAGGGGGCACTATATTATTATTGTCAGTCTTTCTGACATCCTAAATTATTTTTTACAGGCAAAAGAGTCTTTGGAAACTATGGAAAAATATTTACAGTCAATCCAAGGTTATAAAATATGAAAGAAACTATACATAGATACATACATAGAGAGAATTTCTCTATATACAAATACATCTCAAAACACTCTGCAGAACAGACACATGTAAGAGCATTACAAGCAGTGACAGACATGGCAGAGCAACCCATGTGGAATAGTTTGATGTGTAACAAGTTCATTTTGAGCTATTCAATCAGCTTTGCTAACAGTATCAGAGATGATAAAAGCAGCAAAAATAGATAGTGACTTCTACAACAAAAGGCAGGCTCAGCATAAAGCTTGTTGAGATGCTCTAATGAAATAGTGTCTAACCGGCACGTACCAGTCGGCTGACCCCAAATATACTGTTAAAAATCTATGAAGTTCAAAGCTTTTCTGCTAAAAGCAAGGGAGGTTAGGGATGAACTCTGACTGACATCCTCATTCCTAGGAGCTAAAAACACCAACCCCGCATTCCCATGCATCCAGCTCTGCTGCCTACAGCCCCCGGGCCATTGCTCAGAACAAGGGCTTGATGTCTAAGTTTAAAGAAGAAAATTAATTGCACTTCATTCTTTAAGCAGATAAGAGGTCTACACAATCCACAGGATAATTCTCAATGGCAATCTGATGGGCTTTGAGGTGTGATGCCTTCTATCTCCGCACAGCTGCAGACCCACAGGGACTGCCATCAGCAGCACAAGCCAGCCTGCAGCCAGGCTGGTGAAGGACCTTTCTGTTCAAGATAGGGCAGCCACATCCAAACTCGATTGCCTGGAGAGGTCTTTGGCCATCATGCCACCTGAAACTATGGTCAGATACTGTTAGTTTATTAATTCAGGGCAAAACTGTGGTGACTGTCTTTAAAAAAAAAGAGCTGTACAGACTTCAGGAAAGCCTCCAACACTGTTTCCCGCAGCATTCTACTGGAGAAACTCATGGATTTGATGGGTATATACTCCACTGGATAAAAAATTGCCCGGATAGGCTCAGAGAGCGGTGGTGAATGGAGTTAAATCCAGTAGGCAGCTGGTCACAAGTGGTGTTCCTCAGAGGTCAATGCTGGGGCCAGTCCTGTTTAATATCTATCAATTATCTGAATGAGGGGATTTTGTAACCCACAGCAAGTTTGCAGATGACAATGAAGTTGTATTGATCTGCTTAAAGGTAGGAGGATCTACAGGCAGACCTAGACAGGCTAGACTGATGGGCAATGGGATGAGGTTCAACAAGGCCAAGTGCCAGGTCCTGCACTTGGGTCACAACAACCCCATGTAATCCTCCAGGCTTGGGGAAGAGTGATAGGAAACTGCCCAGTGGAAAAGGACCTGAGGGTGTTGGCTGACAGCTGGCTGAAGATGAGTCAGCATGTGCCCAGGTGGCCAAGGAGGCCAAGATCATGTGTCACAGAGGCACCTAAAAAACAGCAGCAGCTATCAAATGGGTGATTATTGCAACCAAAATTGCCCAGCACTCCTGACAAAATAGTTGGGAATATAACAGCTACATAACTAATTCCTGACCCTTAAGGAAAGATGAACCAAAATGTGCACACACTCACTCATAAAGGGGAAACCCCACACAAGAGTGCCCACAGCATCACTCACCAAAGAGGGGACGAGACTCACTCAATCCATGGAGATTTGCTCAATCCATGGAAGTGTCCTTGTAGGGTGTATCCAAGGGTAGGGTCTGATTGCCAGGCCCGCTGCTCTGCAAAGAACCATCTCCACTGGTTCTTAGGTGGTGTTCCATTGATACCTTAGTTGAAGGTGCACTGTGGTCATTCTAACGGTTGAAGAGGCAAGCCCAGACCAAACAGGCTGAGGGTATAGACCTTGAGGTGCCAGCTAATGGCTGTGAGGTGCTGTTCAACAGCTGGGAAGCACCAAACTGCTCTGGCATGCCCTGGTTTTGCTTTGTTTTGTTGGCTGGAGGTTGCTGCATATGCCACAATCCACCCCATGACCACAGTCACAACTTGGCTGTTTTCATTGAAGTGCTGGTGCAGGCACCTCTTGCCTCTAAATTTAAAAGGGAGCACAGTCTCCATGAGGATTGGTGCTCACTGTGGATCATCACTCCTTCACTATTCTAATGTCCACTATGCGGACGGATTTCCAAGGGAGATACCCTTTACCATTAACACAAATTTCACTACTGTACATCCAATATGGCTGAAGTGCTGTGGCCTGGGCTGTGGGCCCCAAGTTGAAGTTGACCTATGGATGAGTCACAACCCAGCAGTATGTCTTGTTCCCCAAGTGGTTTTAGGCCCCCAGAGATAGAACTGGAACAGGCTGCCCAGGGAAGTGGTTGAGTCACTATCTCTGGGGGGATTTAAAAGACATGTAGATGTAGTGCTTAGTGACAGTTTTGTGGTGGACTTGGCAGTTCTGGGTTAATGGTTGGACTTAATGATCTTCAAGATCTTTTCCACCTTAAATGAGTCTATGATTTTGTGATTTTATGATAATGAAGTTCTGCTGTCTGGAATTGTTTCCTGGCCTTGTTCCACTTGCTAATGAAGATGTCACTGGAGATGTAGT
>VYZX01014204.1:28352-44392 GCA_013401335.1 Brachypteracias leptosomus | reverse complement strand
AAACTGTTGAAGAGATGATGGAGGCTGCAGGAGAGGGAGCGCAGTGTCTGTAAGCTCCTGATGGAGGGGAAGTCTCACGATCACTAGGCCTTGTTCTCTTGGGGGACTCCAACTTCCCAGATGTCTGCTGGAAATACAATACAGTAGAGAGCGAAGAGTCCAGGAGGTTCCTGGAATGCGTGGAAGATAATTTCCTTGCTTTGTGAACAGCCTCTGTTTGTGAAGAGAGAAGGACTTGTGGGTGATGTGTTGGTTGGAGGTTGTCTTGGGCACAGGGATCATGAAGCAGTAGAGTCTTTGATTCTTTGAGAAGTAAAGAGGGAGGTCAGCAGAATTGGCACCTTAGATTTCTNACCTTAGATTTCTGGAGGGCAGACTTTGACCTGTTTAGGAGCCTAGTTGACAGAGTCCCTTGGGAGGTAGTCCTGAAGGAAGGCTGGACATTCCTCAAGAAGAAAATCCTTACAGCATAGAAGCAAGCTGTCCCAGTGTGCAGTAAGATAAGCTGGCAAGGAAGACCAGCTTGGCTGAACAGAGCTTTGGCTGGAAGTCAGGAAGAAAAAGAAGGTCTACAGCCTGTGGAAGAAGGGGCAGGCCACTCAGAAAGACTACAGAGACTTCATGAGGTTATGCAGGGAGAAAATGAGAAGGGATAAAGCTAACTGGGGAGGTCCTGGTGGACTAGAGGTTAGCAAAGGTGACATCCAACTACAAGAAGGGCTGGGAGGAGGATCCAGGGAACTACAGTCCTGTCAGCCTGACCCCAGTGTCAAGGAAGGTTATGGAGCAAATCATCTTGAGTGTCATCATGAGGCACGTACAGGACAGCCAGGTGTTCAAGCCTAGTCAACACGAGTTTATGACTTGACTAACCTAATCTCCTGTGATGAGGTGACTTGCACAGTGGATGAGGGAAAGGTTGTGGATGTTGTCTACCTGGACTTAAGTAAAATGAGGNAGAGAAGGACTTGTGGGTGATGTGTTGGTTGGAGGTTGTCTTGGGCACAGGGATCATGAAGCAGTAGAGTCTTTGATTCTTTGAGAAGTAAAGAGGGANAAGTGATAGAACAAGAGGAAATGTCCTCTTGTTGCACCAGGGGAGGTTTAGGTTGGATATTGGGAAAAATTTCACCAAAAGGGTTCAAGCTCTGGAACTGGATACCCAGGGAAATGGTGGAGTCACCATCCCTGGAAGTATTCAAAAGATGTGCAGATGGGGTGCTAAGGGACATGGTTTACTGGTGACCTGGCAGTGTTGGATTAATGGTTGGACTTGTAACTGTCTTTTCCAACCGTGACTTATGATTCTATGTTCCCCACAAAGGAGTATCTCATCCAGGGACAGCGTCTTGCCCCAGGTTTAGGTTGATGCCTCAGTGTTCCACCAAGGATGTGGACTTTTCAGTGAGACTGTCGTGGTTTAGCAGCTGCTCACTCACTGGCCCTGCTCTGATGGGCTGGAGAGGAGAATCAGTAGAATAAGGTAAAATGCCACAGGTTGAGATATGAACATTTTAATAAAACAACACAAAGAAAGAACAGTAAATAAAATTAATACTAATGAAATAATATATAGAGTGATGTGCAATGTAACTGCACAGCTCCTGGAATCCACCAGTCCCACTGCCTGCATGTCTGAGCTGTTTGTGCTCCTCTCCATGACCAGCTTCCCTTCATATACTGAGCTTGAAAATGATATTGAATATCTCCTTGGGTAGTTCATGTCCTCTTCCAGATTATTCTGAAAATTAACCCTATCCTAGCCAGACCTAGGACAGAGACCTTCCTGACTTAAGAAACAGGCTGGTTGCCTTAAATGCATCCGGCAGCTGAATAATGATTAGATCATTAGAGTTTATTTCTACATCAAATTTTATTTCCATAGTTCAGCATCCCTCAAGAATAAGTTCAGTGGGTATGTTCAGGTTTGTTCTTCCACTAGGACGTGCAGGGGCTCAGTCCATGAAAGCTGAAGACTCCTGGGGCATGTTGGCCATTGACCCTTCTGCATGATGGATGCACTAGCTGCCCCATCTCAGTTGGAAAAGCTGCTTGAGAGTTGGCCTCCCTCACCCTCTCCTCTCCTCTCTACACTTATGCATTAGGTTTTCAGATTCTGAGAAACATGTTAATCAGTTCCATCCTTCTTAATGGCAACAGGTCATGTGTGTGGACACCTAAAGTTGTAAGGTTGCCTCAGAAATTCTGAAAGCAAAAGGTGCCCTGCAGCAAAAAGGGCAAAAATACCGAATGATCTTTGGAAATGTCAGTATTCTTAAGTACGTGAAAGTACTTATTTGAAATTCTATCAAAGTTGGGAATGATACTGTATGCATGAAGATTAGATGGTTTATGAAATATGTTTATAAAACCAAGAAAAGCAAACCGTGGAAGGAGGCCACTTTGATTTTAATCAGAGGTGAGGCTTTCTCAGAGGAGAGAATCATCCACATTCCGGAATTGGAAAATGGCAAGGAGAATTTTCATGGAAGCCTGCAATAAAGTGTACAGAATTTTCTCGATCTAGGAATGCAGTTGAGCACAGAAGGGACAGAAATGTAGTTGTAATGTTGATGTGCTAGTGCAAAGAGTAAGCTAGTGAGTTGAGTGATTTATAACAAGGGTTACTGCCCCAAGCTGGTGTCTCAGCTAGAGACAACCAGGGAAGAACAAAGGGTAAGATTATTAGGCAGCGATGTGGAGGGACCATGAAAAATGCCAGCATGATCTGTCAGGGTAACTAGAGATAGGGAAATATTAAAGATATTGTACAAGGCCCTGAGACATCTCAATGGGAGTTTTGTTTACACTTTGGCCATCTTTAAGGAAGTAAGGTGAAATAAATCTGAAACAAATCATGGGAGAGAAACACAGACAGCATCTGTGAAGTGCAAGTGGATGAATAATAGTTTCTGTTGAGGACATGGGGATATTAGTTGGAAAAACTGAGGCTCAGCTGTTTTAGACTATCACAGAGTGCCACAGGTATGATAACATAATCAAAACGGTGAATGCTATTTCAGGATGTGTGACACAGTATTTTTGTCAGAGATGGAGAAGTGGTCATGTCGTCGCACAATGTAAAGGTTAGATCATGTACTTGAAACAGAAATGGGGAAAACAAAACAAAACAATAACAACAAAACTCCCCACTTACCTATTCCTATTATATGATTGCTATTAAGATCATCCTAGGTGACTGAACATCAAGAAAGGAAAAGGTCTAACAGAACTGGAGGAAATTGTTGGCCCAGGAATAAATGGATGTGAGTGAGAGATGAGTAAACATAGAAGCATAACATCTGAGGAGACTCTGTAGCTACCAAAGTAGAGAAGTTATAGGAAGTTTCTCAGTGAGTGGTGGAAGAGGAGGGAAATCTTGCTGGATGTAAAATGAAGTTTGGAAATTTTGTGGCTGGAAGTTTAAGCTGAAGAAGCTTGGAGAGTTACAGAGCTCATGGTAAGAAGTCAGAGACTGGAACTGGAGAGCTCTGGACCTTCTTCTCACCTTTCCTCTGCCAAGCCAAATAATTCTGGTGGCCCTTATTCAGATAGGATGATGCCATGCAACCTCTTTCCATATAATAAATGCTATGCTATGACTTCAAATTAGCTCAGAGTTTCCTTTCACCTAATGTGGTCATATTTTTAATCCATGCCAAAACAATCTGATATCAGCAATGTCAGGATTTGGATCTGTGACTAGATTTTAAGATTTTATTAAGCTATGGTATCATTTGTGTTACTTTTTGTTTGCTTATTCTTTTTGTTGTTATTGTTCTGGAAGGGCTCTTGAGAAGCAAATAATTAAATTAGTTTAATCCCTTCAAATATAACTTGAATTTAACAGCATTTCAGAGGGACTGGATGGAAAAGAGAGAGAGAATGAATGAATTTTATCCATCAGTTCAAACTGTAATTTAGATCTCTTTCTTTATGAAATGGTCTTAGGAGTTTAAGGAAATAAGTCATCTTCCTTATACCATCATGAAAATCATCAACAAATTACCTAACTGGCACTAGTATTTTTGTAAGGGTCTGGAAACTGGTATTTTAATATGCAGTAATGGCACAACCACAGACTTGATAGCTTTCCCTCTGAAGCATCACCTTATTGCATTAGCAGGCTGGTTTTAGAAAAACAATTCAAAATCATGTCTCCTCTAACTGGATTTAAAGGAAGACTGCTGTTGCATTTGACTTTATTCCTAATTATTTATTTTTTTCTATTTTTTAATGTTCAATATTACCTGAAAGGTTATTTTAGTGGAGGAAACAAATAAATGCCCCCGATCTGTTACTATATGATCGCACAGTGAATAGAATGACTTTTTTATGACTATTATTATTTGAAAAATCCTGCTTCATGTCTCTGCTTTGCTACAGATTTTCTCAGAAAAGTCACTTTATCTCTCACTACCACTGTTACCCCTGTGTTTAAAGCAAACAATTTCATTCCTTGGCTTGCCAGGGCTGTTAAGAGGACAAATGTTTTAAAGATTTAAAGGCACTCTTTAACTGTAGTGTAGTAGCTAGGATATACAAAAAATAAAATCTAGTCTCAGAGACTCGGGTTTGTGGCTGTGTAAAATGAAAGTTCCCATCTGTTGAGAATACATGTGGTTGGGAAGTGAAGTGAGGCAACACGATGGTAGAATTAAGGTGATAGATACCCATAACCAAGCATACTATCTCCATCTCTGGTAAAGAAAAAGCTTAAATGTCTTAAACCCAGCCAACTGTCTAAATATAATGATGATATCATTATATAGTCTGCATCAATTGACAAATGCAAGGCACTGCAGAAGCGTAAAGCGCTTCAAGTAAATAGTAACACAATTTCATCAGAGGTTAAAAAGTGAACTCATAGTCCTGGCCTCATCCATATTGTTTTTCATATTTTATTTATTTATTTAGTTATTAAGGTCATTGTATAATGCTCTTCAATTTATCCAGGGTGTATCAGTTGACAATGGTACCCTTGAGTGATGAAAGAGCCTTGGAGTAGCGGTTAATATTATATTTCATATAAAGCAAAATTTTTTCCTGTAACTTAGCCACCTTTGAATTGTACTAAAGACAGAGTTTTCTACCGGTTTCCGAGCCCTGGCCTCTACTTTAGAGGCCTGTCAATGTCAAATCACAAATACGACTCAGAAAACAACAGAAAGGGAATTTACTTTGGTTTAATTTTTTAAAAATTGTTCCATTTGTTCTAAATTAATCAGGCATGCATATATATGCACCTGAGCTTGTGTGCATGATTGCATGCACTGAGAAGTATTTTTCCTAAATGATGTATGTTTAGCATCCTATAAATACTAAAAATCTCAATTTAAAAACCCATACAAACAAAACCTCCAGAAAACCCAACAAAAACTTTTAGGAAAGACCTGAAAACAATCTGACTTAGCTGATGGACCTTTATATGTCTCCTTTAGCACACACCATTCTCTTTATGCTTTTGGAATTGAAGAGAACAGAGTGATCACCTGTCCTAGTGCCTGTACAGCAGGTCCAACACATCCAGAATACTTCAAGTATTTCTTGCTGGGATATTTGGTTGAAGATCTGGGAGGTGTGTGCATAGCTGGCTCCACATTATTGACTCCTTCCTTGTCATTTATTTTTAAACTCATTCTGATTTGCAAGGATTTTATCTATTTCTTTTTCAGATAGCAAGCCATTCTCACACCCAAAATGGAGAGAGATCCTCTTGTTCACCTCTAAAACAAGAACCACCACTGCTCAAGCATCACAACATCTCCATAGTTTTGGGTGTCTTGTGTCTGAGCAATCTCAGAAAAGGAAACAGGGACTATTTGAGAGTGGTTGATTCAGAATGTACTAGAGACCATGTGCGGTAGCTGCTGCCTTTTGGTCATCTATGGTTTCTAGCAAAGAGAAGATACTACTGCTGGCAGATTCTACAGAAGCCCTGTGATGGTGGTGTGTTTCTCTTTTCTTCTCTTCCTTTAGTTTGAAGTGGCTTATTTAATAATTTCTTACTTTGATAACAGTCCTGCAGTCTGGTAGATCTTATCTCGGGAGTGCATTTATCACTGTCATCTCAAGGAGGAAAAAGAATCCTGACATTCAGTCTGAATTAAAAAGCAATAAATGTTTAAAGAGATGAGAATTAATACATAATCTTTTATTTCTTTCCATGTAGTAATTATTCACCCTGGGACTAACCTAAACATCAGCTTCTCCCTTCCCCCTCCCAGGGCTTTTATGCAACGTAGGCAAATGTAGACTTTGGTGCCTTGCTGATCAAGACAAAATCTTTCATCTTGGACAATGAACAGAATCACAAGCCACCAAACCTGGCCTTGCTGACCTTGCTGACCTTGCTGGAGCTAGAGAAGAAGGGAGAGGGAGGTGCACAAATGCCCATAAAAACATGCATGCACTTCTCAGAGAAGAAACAGATAAAAGTCAATGTCTAGCCAGGCAGGTGAGAGGAAATTACTTGTCAAATTTCTTCCACTATGAAAACAGCATAATTGGTGCTTGTGTGCCCAGCTAGTCAAGCTCATCACAGTCTGATGTCCTGACCATCTCTGCCTGTATGTGAAGTTGTCTCAGGTCCTCCCTTTCATGTGACCCCCTCTGAGTTTTATTTTTGACCTTCCTACCTTCCTCCCTCCTGGAGGTTAATAATTGGTGGAAGAGGAGAATAAAACTTATTATCAACAAAACCAGAAGGGAAGATCAGCCATGACAGCTGAACTGCCAAACACCCAAAAGCTCCAAACCCCACAATTATGCTGTTATTTTTTATACATTCTGTGTTTGTTAGGAAATGCCTAAAGAAACCAATTTTGTTTTGGTTTAATAGAGGAGGTGGTGTCTTAAGGAGCAGGGTATAATAATAATTCAAGGTAATATGTGTTTATACATATTGTATGTGAAAGCAGTAATAGTAGACCAGGATGGGCAGTCCTACATTGAAATGACCCTCATTGTTATTTAACTCATTTAACAATGGCAACATAGTGTTGACATTTCCCAGACGACTTTCTGTAGGTAATTGGTTTTGTTTTGTTAAGTAGAAAGAATTAAGGACCTGGCCTTTTGGCCATTGCTACCCTGCAGCAGAAGAGAACCAGCTCTTTCACCTGCTTTAGTGGCACCATGAGGCACATGTGTTCTCTCCGCTTGAGGATGGGAGAGGAGGAAAAGGACCACTAAAATATGTCACCAAGTCTAACATAAGCAGCAGGCAAACTGACTTGGTGGAGCAAGACTGGGATCTGTCATGCTTGAGTTTAGCTATTTCAAATATTATTTAATTAAAAAAAGCCATGGTTGTTCACTTAACAGTCAAGGGATGGACATAGGTAGTCTTCAGAAAGTCCCAGTAATAACTGCCATTGAGCTCAGACAGGGAAGAATCTCTCCCTGGATTGATCTGTTTCTTTTCAACAACAATGGAGAGACAATAGACAACAAGCTTAGAGAAAATGTATAGTTTTTAAATAGTAAAAATCAGATAAGGTTAGTTTAATCCATGTCTGTTCTTCTGGGGTTTCTCATGTCGTATGTACCCATTTGAAACATAATTAGTAACACCTACTTGTGAAGACAAACAAAAGAAAAATTCTACCATGGTGTGTGAAGCAGGTGGAGAGAAAACTAAAAGTGGCAGGTGAGGAGTCATTCTCCACTAGATGCCAACAGTAGAGTCAATATTTTGCCATAAGAATGGCATGTTTCATCCTGGCTGTCTTCAGTTGCCAAAAGTATTTCAGAGGTACGCTTGGAGAAATGGAGTCTTGCAAGTTCCCCAAAAATGACAGACAGGCTGGTTTTCATGTGCCCCTCACAAGAAATGCAGAACCCCCCATGTGATTCTGCCCTGATAAATGTCAAAAGAACTTTAAAGATTTTCAAAACCTTTATTTTAATTTCTCTTTTTCTCAATTTACCGAGAAGGAAATGTAAGTAATAACTTCAATTTTGTCTTGCACTTTACATTGCTGGTGCTGACAGCCATGGATTGCTTCTTACCAAGTGTTCTTGCATTGTCCTGCACATGAACTTCATCTGTTACATCACACCGACAGTCATACTGCTGCTGTTCATAAAATATGGTATTTTCAGAGGATTTCTTAGCTCCTTGCCAACTGTGCCAGAGGGCTGCTTCTATGCCTTGTTCAGAAAAAAAAAAAATTAGGTGGAAACATTATTTTTGAGATTCTTTTTCCTGCTCATCCCAGCTCTGCATGAGTCATTCCTTCAGAACGTGAAAGTCTCTGGGCCTTGTCTCTGCTTTTCTCTTGGTATCCTCTTTATTAGCTTGGTCTTGACCTCTTACACTATGAAGAGTATGAAAGATATTTTTTTTTACTTTTGGCTTATGATGCAATCTGGGTCATTGCAGCCTGCAGGATTAAAACATTTGGATCTCGTTAAAGAGGTTTAACTTTATTTCCTTTCCTTCCTCAGTCACAAAAAATAGATTAATATGGTAACACTTTGCAGTAAGTGGACATTAATTAATGCTAAATTACACCAGAATTCCTCTGGAATCACATATTAACAGTCACACTAAGTCCAAAAGACCTTGTAATGATTAATGTTTTTGTAAGGAGTATCAAAGAAATTAATACCCATTTGTCACTTATAATAAAGTGTTACCAATTAATTTCATGCCATTTTCTGTCCTGGCTTTGCTGTGAAAAGGAGGTGCTGGAAGTTTAAAACCTACTATATTACAGAAATGTGGGCTTCTGCTCCCTGACCTACTCAGGACTTTTCAGTGCAACCTGTCCTGCTATTACTCTTGGTATTTTGTGTGAGAAAAAGAGCAAGCATCTCCTGGTTTGGGATGCAGAACCTGGCCAAGAGGAAGACTTATTTTAATTCATGTGCCATAATTCACTCCTCGGTATTGGAAATTTGGATCCTCAGACTATTCATTAACTTGACAAACACCGTAATGAGTGCAGAAAATGGCAGCACATAAATCCATTCCCTTGACAAAGAACATAATGAGAATGGGAAGTGACACAAACTAAGTAGTGATCACTTTACAGTCTGGAGACTGTATATACTTGCTTCTTGTGTCATGGCAGCTCTTCCCCCTTGCTTCCTTCCCTCCCTGTCAGCTGATGAGTAAAGTCTAGACAGGGAAAACCTGTGTCTTCCCAGCCAAGCTCAAGGTCCTCAGGGGCTGCACCAACCCTTTTGTTCACTGAGTAGCTGGGTACCTCTACAGGTCCCAAAAGCAATAATGAGTTGAGATACTTATCTCTTTGTTGTTCTTTTTGAGTATGTCTACCATGAATTCATCATCATCTTTTTATTCATAAGAATTTCTTAATTGGTTCCAGAGGCCAGTGTTGACTTCAATAATAAGGGAATAGGTATGAAAATACGTGGACAACTAATTCAAACACGTAGCAACAATTTTGCTAAAAGATGGTAAACATATCCTGGGAATTCACCCAGGAAAGTTGCACTTTTGATAGTGGCCTTGTATGCAAACAACCCAGGGTCAAATTCTTGTTGTCTGATATGGACTAGAGAATGAAGTTCATCTTGTTCACACCACAGCTGGATGCTGAGGTCACTGGCATACGTGTGCTGAATTAATTATTGTCCTAAAGGTATTACATTTTATACTTAATAGAATAACCATACTCGATTGTTTTCAAGGGTTAGATTTTAGACTCTACTGCTCACTTGTCTGAAGGACTTTTCTAGTTAGTGAAGGAGTCTGTGATATCCTGTTATTCCATCAGGTACAGGCAATTTGAAAACTTCCCTTCCACATGTACGTCTTTCAGGAAAGATGGTCCTTTTGGAAGGACATTTCAGCCTCAATTTCCTACCAAGATGCAATTTACAAAGACGATTAATGCAGGTCTTTAATGGCACAACTCAAGTCTTAGTGTCCGAAAAATGCTCTGAGAATTTTACACAAAAAAACACAGATGTCAACTATTATGTTTTAAAAAATCAATTTCATTGCCTTTTTCCACACAAAATTATCCCACTACCCAGTAATGCCTTAATTTTACTCAAGGCCTACCTTGCTTTTCTTGGCATCAACAGCACAGACCATTTAATATAATATAAAATTACTTTTTTTCTGCTGTAAAATGAAATCTAAGCATGTATTTGTGCCTGCCTTTCTTCTTCCTTTTTATTTCTGAGGAAAATGCTCACAGGGAATAGCACAGCTTGCTTAACTGCATAATACTTTATACTGCAGCTTCTTTTCTGACACTGACACCTGAAAAAATCAAGACGTACGGCACAAACTCCTTTTGCATTCAGTATCAGAAGAAATTATCAAAGCTTAGGGAAATTGGGAAATAAATGCTCTAAGCACAAACGAGGGAATATTAAAGTTGAATCCCTGCTTTTGTCCCAGTGCTGTGTAAAACAGCCTTTCACCTCCTCTGTATTCAATCCCAAGTCCTATATGACCTTCGGCTCTGAAGATGAGAGTCATATATTTAACTACAGTATTTTTTATTTACTACAGAAGCTGAGATGCAAAACACTTAATCTACATCATAAAATGGAAAGTGGCTGAGTTTGCAGTGACCTTGACCATTTCTACTCTAAAAGTTGATCATTTCAAACAACTGCCAACCCTTCGGCTGTCCTAAATTGGACTCCAGTTCACGGCACGTGCTATTTTTCAAAACCTGACTTTTTTTTTTTTGTGGGGGGTGTGTGTGTGTAATTGGAGAATATAAATCACAAAGATCTTTTGCATGTGTTTATTTCTGAGTGCATAGAATTTCTCTGGCTAAATGGCAGTGAGGAGGAAGCAGGAGTAGGAAGTTTCTAAGGGAGTTCTCCACTCAGTCCCTACTGATCTTCTGCAGAAACTGGATACCGAGCTAGCTTTTGTCAGTAGCAGAGCATGGGACACCAAAGCCAGAAGCATCAACACCTTCACCAGCTGAACATGCTGGTGAAGGTGTTGATTAAAATCAGTGATCAAACTCTTTTTACTCATTTCTGCCTTGAATATGGTGTGGAAGCAAGGCCTCAGCCATTTCCTTGGGTGAAACTGTGAATTTCTGCACAGTCTGTTCCTCCAGGTAGAGCCACAAATCCACTGTTGCTTCTGGTATCCACTATTTCACAGCACGTTGTCCCTTGATCACCTTATCTAACTGTTTGTTTGGGTTTTTGTTAAAAATGAGCCAACCCAAAACCTTGTGTTACATGGCTTGAATTTTGTTTTTACTAGAACAAGCACGGATTCCTGGCCAAAAATCAGAATCTTGCATTTTTGGCAGATGTTCCCTTCCCTGCTCAGTATCTCTTGGATGCTCTAACGTCTATATCTCTGCTCACTATCCCTCTTTGCCTCCTTTTTGTTGTTTTGGTTTGGTTTATTTGTTTTTTGAGGTTTCTTTTCTTTTTTTTTTTTTTTTTCCTGATATTGGCATAATTTCCCCTACAGAGGTGGAAAGTGTCCTAGCAAGGGCTACTACCTAGTTTGGCAACTAGAAAGCTGCTGCACTACTGAAAAGTCAAATAACCCCAGTAGACCCCCAAGGGGCATGCGCTGGTGAGACGCTGTTCTTTGCAACTTCATCTTTAGCCATGGAGCTGACAAGCACATCGAAGATTACATTCTAGAGGGGGGAGAACATAAATATTTTCATATGCATTATGTTATCCTTCAATATGGTCCTTTGGAGTATGTCAGGAAGGAAACAAGTAAGAAGCTGAAGCTTTATAGGAGTAGGGAAGAGTTACTGCTGGGAGAGTCCTACAAGAACTGAGAAGCAATTCCTGAGCCAGCAATTCCAGAGTTGGGGAATTATATGCCCTTCCTGCCTCCACACAGGTGCCCCTACACTTACTTATTTCAACAAATTTGCTGTAATTCATGAGAAACACAGTAAAAAAAGATCTCGCCAGATCTTTCCATGAGATCTTAAGGAGTGAAACTGACCACAGCATGGAAGACATTCTTAAGTCCTCTGTGTAATGAAATCCTACTTGAGACCTCAGTGCACAGGTTTAGTACTTCCTACATTTCTAACATTATCCACACAGATAACGTGAACTTAGGAGGAGTATCCTGAATGCACACACTATTTATATCTTTCCCTGAAAGAAATCAGCAGGCCTAACAGCCTCCACAAAGCTGGGATGCCAACTTCATGAGATCCAAGGCAGAACAAGAAATGGAGCATCTTCCATCTTGTAACTGGAATTTAATTTTAATTACGATGGAGAGAAAAATACTCATCATGCTCTCCGTGAAAAGCTGGAGACCTTGCTGCAGTTATCTAAACATAAGAACACAGCCTTTTCAAAAGTTTAGTTTTGAAAGAGAAAAGTCTCTGTGTAAAAAAATGACCTGTGATCTTAATTCTCAAGTTTATAGTTAGATGAAAAAAAAAATAGCAGAAGTGTCTAACTGTTGCTCTGGGAAACTGCATTTCCCACTGAAGCTAAGCAGGGTATTGACTGCAGATCTTGGTGCTAACAAGGTACAATGACAATACTAACATAAACAACTAATAGAGACTATTGTGAGGACAGTTTACAACTTCCCACGTAGCACACACAAAGCAATTTTACCTGGTTACCGCTATGTGCAGTTAAGCTGCTAGGTATCTATAAAAGCATTTAATCTCAAAACTTCAAGTAAAAGTGAATGCATCATGCTCCAAGATAAAACGACGTCCCAGTGGTTTCTTTCAGTCTTAAAAAAAGTGAAGCAATTTGTAGTTTGAATTTATCTTCTACCATGAACCTTTGAAACTCATTATGTTTTCCCTTCCCTAGATTAAAGAGCTGACTATCAGTTCTCTTCTCTTTTGTAGATTCTTTCAAATGGATCAAATCAAATCTTAATTTTTTTCTTGCATAAGATTTATACGGGGAATTTCCTCAGTCTCTCCAAAAGGCTTCGCCCCTCACCCCCTCCTAAATTCAGGTCAAGTTTGCAGTTCTTTCTGGATCTCCACAACTTTCTTGAAGTGTTTTGCACGTCATGCAATGGGCTGGACACAGCATACCAGTTATGGCTCTATGTGTTTGGAAGGGTTACCTGGGTTGGCATTACCTCTGTGTCCTAACTTTAATGAGACCTTTTGGTCCCCTTGATTTACATCCCATGATGTCTTCAGCTACAGAGTCAAGCTTGGGGCTTATGTTCCAGAGCTTTACATGTCCTCAATTCATTGCAGAGTCACTGTTTTATGAGACACCATCCTTAGGCCTCTACGTGTGATCTAAATGCTTTGGTTCCACATGATTGGCTGGAATTTAACTGTAATACTTGGGCAAGCAGCTCATTAAGACAAATAAAAATCATTATTTGGGTGCAAAGCACTGTGATTAAAGATCTGAACGTGGCTTCAGGAAATCCGGGTTCTATTTTAGGCTTTTACTGGAAACTGCGAACCTGAACAATCAGAGGGATTTATTTTTCTCCTGCTCTAGCTCCACTCTCTAAAATTGAGTCACCATTTTTCCACAGCATTTTGATGAGTGGGGTGACCAGTAAGCTAAGAAAAAAATGGCAAACCTGAATAGCAGGAACAAAGTAAAAGGCTAAGAGGAAGTATGGAAGAAGCAAGCACACACACAGAGGAAGAAACTTATTAGGAGAGAAGAGTCGTCTCCTGGGCCATGTAATTTACATTCTTCTATCACATGTGTCAGGATCTCCATTTTCAGTTATGAAAATCGGTGTCCCTGCTGTAGCAGGGGGATTGCACTGGGTATCTCCAGAAGTCCCACCTACCCCTCACCATTCTGGGATCCTGTGGGGGTCGGGAACTGCCGCCCCTTGCTCTGCCTGGGGTCACCCCGCAGCCTCTGCCCGTCTCCCCAGGTTTGGCTGAGGCCGCAGCCGAGACGGGGCGGGGGAAGCGCGGCCGCTGCCAGGCCCCACTGGAGCCGCGGGACCCTGCTGGGACCCGCCGTGAGCGGGGCCGGGGGTTCAGCGGGACTCGTCAACCGGGTTCCCGCCCTTAGTCGGGAGAGGAGCTGTTCGTCTGCTCCTCTTACACTCACCATCCCCCCAGCTCAAACCCACACCTCCTCCCTCCCCCCCCCTGCTGCCGCAGGTGCGGACTTTGCTCGGGCGGTAGAAGGGTGAGCAGCAGGGCTTTGCTGCCGGCACGGCCGTGCCTGCACCCGTCTTTCTGCTGAGGTGGACCTGGCACAGAAGAGCTCCCGGGGGGAAAATTATCGTCTTTTATTGGCTAGCAAAGCATCCGGCAGACGAGCAGCGGCTGGACTCTGTGCAGGTGACATCTCAAGGGACCGGCTGGCTTGCTCTTCCTTCGCTGCCATAGTCGTGCCCTGCCCAGAGCCCTGAGTGCCCTCCTCATGCGAGAGCGATGTCGCGCNTCCTCCTCAGCCAAGGCTTCTGGCTTCTCCACCCCTGCTCTCAGGTGTGGCTGCCACGGGTGGCTAAATAACTTCATGATGGACGTCTGGAAGGAGAGAGGAGCATTTGTAAAGGCAGCCTGGCTGGCACCAACAAATGTCTGCCAGGGAGCTGCCAGCAGCAGTAACTGCTGGGACAGGGTGCAGGAGATGGTGGGTGTGCAGCGGCTGCCCCAGGCAGAGGGAGGCTCATCCCCTGTCCCATCCCCTCTCCCATGCTATCCCTTCCCATCCTTGGCACTCACCTGTCTGGGTCTGACAACGAGTCGCCCAGGTGAACATGTCAGAAGGAGACGCTGATCTGGGCCCTCCTACTCCTGCAGGGCCTGCCCCTGCTGCTGGACATCCTTCTCCTTCAGGTCCTCCTGCTCCTGGAGATCCCTCTCCTCCAGGCCTTCCTGCTCCTGGGGGATCCCCATTATATTCATGGTGTAGTGTTTCACTGGGAGGTGTGGGGCCCCACCAGCATACAAGACCACAAGGAATCCACCTCGTGAGGGCATCCTGCCAGTTCTTTTAGGCTGCAAGGGCGGCACTTGTAGTTCCGTTGCAGAGCTGTTGCTTGCAACAGGCAGCATGCCACGTTTCTCCAGTTAGAATGACTCCCGTGATTCGGGTCCTGCCTGATTCTCTTAAACCATGTGCAGTACAACTACAAGACAGTCTGTGGGAGGCATTAGCCCCACTGGGAGGGAGGCAGGGCACCCAGAAGGAGAAACAAGACCCATGACTTGGGGAGAGATAACCCAGGACTTAATAAATTATGTCAGAAGGTTGGGGAAAAAATGGCAAACCTTTATAGCAGGAACAACGTAAAAGCCTAGGAGAAAGCATGGAAGAAGAAAACACACCCATAGAGGAAGAAGCTTATTAGGAGACAAGAAGAGTGTCCTGAGCCATGTAATTTAGATTCTTCTATTACATGTGTCAGGCTTTTCATTTCAGTTGCAAAAAACAGAGTCCCTGCTCTAGCAGGGATATTGCACTGGGTGTCTCCAGAGGTCCCATCCTCACCAAGCTGGGATCCTGTGAGGGCCGGGAACTGCCACCCCCTGCTCTGCCTGGGGTCACCCTGCAACCCCTGCCCTTCTGCCCAGGTTTGGCTGAGGCCGGAGCCGAGATGGGGTGGGGGAAGCGCGGCCGCTGCCAGGACCTGGCGGAGCCACAGGACCCTGCTGGGACCCGCCGTGAGCGGGGCGGGACCAGGCCAGGGGCTCGTCGGATTCCTTGGCCTGGTTCCTGCCCTTAGTCAGGAGCGGAGCTGCTCCCCTCCCCAACACCATCCCCCCAGCTCGTATCCCCCCCCCCAGCTTGCTGAAGGTGGCTGCTGTCCAGCCCTGTTGGCAGGGCCCCCAGGAGGAGGAAGGCCCATAAATCATAGAATTGTCAGGGTTGGAAGGAACCTTAAAGATCATCTAGTTCCAACCCCCCTGCCATGGGCAGGGACACCTCCCACTACATCATGTTGCTCAGAGCCCCATCCAGCCTGGCCTTGAAACTTTCCGGGGATGGGGCTTCCATCACCTTTCTGGGCAACCTCTTCCAGCGTCTTGCCACCCTCATGAGGAAGAACTTCTTCCTAACATCTAATCTGAATCTACCCACCTCTAGTTTTGATCCATTCCCCCTAGTCCTACCACTATCTGACATCC
>VYZX01014204.1:7741-28119 GCA_013401335.1 Brachypteracias leptosomus | reverse complement strand
CTGCTGGGACAGGGTGCAGGAGATGGTGGGTGTGCAGCGGCTGCCCCAGGCAGAGGGAGGCTCATCCCCTGTCCCATCCCCTCTCCCATGCTATCCCTTCCCATCCTTGGCACTCACCTGTCTGGGTCTGACAACGAGTCGCCCAGGTGAACATGTCAGAAGGAGACGCTGATCTGGGCCCTCCTACTCCTGCAGGGCCTGCCCCTGCTGCTGGACATCCTTCTCCTTCAGGTCCTCCTGCTCCTGGAGATCCCTCTCCTCCAGGCCTTCCTGCTCCTGGGGGATCCCCATTATATTCATGGTGNCTCCTCATGAGAGAGCGATGTCGCCACTTTCCACCACGGTGGACAGAGGCAGTGGAAGCCTTCTTCTGTGGCTGGGCAGGAGTGACCAGGCCTTTCTTAGGTGCTTTGGCCATGGCTGAAGCTGCCAGCTCAATGTCCATGGCTCCCTGCAGGGCAGGAGATGCTGTCTGCAGGTCATCCCTGCTGCTGGGCCAGCCCTCTGCCCGCTCCTCCTCAGCCAAGGCTTCTGGCTTCTCCACCCCTGCTCTCAGGTGTGGCTGCCACAGGGGGCTAAATAACTTCATGATGGACGTCTGGAAGGAGAGAGGAGCATTTGTAAAGGCAGCCTGGCTGGCACCAACAAATGTCTGCCAGGGAGCTGCCAGCAGCAGTAACTGCTGGGACAGGGTGCAGGAGATGGTGGGTGTGCAGCGGCTGCCCCAGGCAGAGGGAGGCTCATCCCCTGTCCCATCCCCTCTCCCATGCTATCCCTTCCCATCCTTGGCACTCACCTGTCTGGGTCTGACAACGAGTCGCCCAGGTGAACATGTCAGAAGGAGACGCTGATCTGGGCCCTCCTACTCCTGCAGGGCCTGCCCCTGCTGCTGGACATCCTTCTCCTTCAGGTCCTCCTGCTCCTGGAGATCCCTCTCCTCCAGGCCTTCCTGCTCCTGGGGGATCCCCATTATATTCATGGTGTAGTGTTTCACTGGGAGGTGTGGGGCCCCACCAGCATACAAGACCACAAGGAATCCACCTCGTGAGGGCATCCTGCCAGTTCTTTTAGGCTGCAAGGGCGGCACTTGTAGTTCCGTTGCAGAGCTGTTGCTTGCAACAGGCAGCATGCCACGTTTCTCCAGTTAGAATGACTCCCGTGATTCGGGTCCTGCCTGATTCTCTTAAACCATGTGCAGTACAACTACAAGACAGTCTGTGGGAGGCATTAGCCCCACTGGGAGGGAGGCAGGGCACCCAGAAGGAGAAACAAGACCCATGACTTGGGGAGAGATAACCCAGGACTTAATAAATTATGTCAGAAGGTTGGGGAAAAAATGGCAAACCTTTATAGCAGGAACAACGTAAAAGCCTAGGAGAAAGCATGGAAGAAGAAAACACACCCATAGAGGAAGAAGCTTATTAGGAGACAAGAAGAGTGTCCTGAGCCATGTAATTTAGATTCTTCTATTACATGTGTCAGGCTTTTCATTTCAGTTGCAAAAAACAGAGTCCCTGCTCTAGCAGGGATATTGCACTGGGTGTCTCCAGAGGTCCCATCCTCACCAAGCTGGGATCCTGTGAGGGCCGGGAACTGCCACCCCCTGCTCTGCCTGGGGTCACCCTGCAACCCCTGCCCTTCTGCCCAGGTTTGGCTGAGGCCGGAGCCGAGATGGGGTGGGGGAAGCGCGGCCGCTGCCAGGACCTGGCGGAGCCACAGGACCCTGCTGGGACCCGCCGTGAGCGGGGCGGGACCAGGCCAGGGGCTCGTCGGATTCCTTGGCCTGGTTCCTGCCCTTAGTCAGGAGCGGAGCTGCTCCCCTCCCCAACACCATCCCCCCAGCTCGTATCCCCCCCCCCAGCTTGCTGAAGGTGGCTGCTGTCCAGCCCTGTTGGCAGGGCCCCCAGGAGGAGGAAGGCCTTCCTAACATCTAATCTGAATCTACCCACCTCTAGTTTTGATCCATTCCCCCTAGTCCTACCACTATCTGACATCCCAAAAAGTCCCTCCGCAGCCTTTTCATAGGCCTCCTTAAGATAACGGAAGGCCACAATAAGGTCCCCTTGGAGACTTCCTTTCTCCAGACTCAATAACCCCAACTTGCTCTGTCTGTCCTCATAGGAGAGGTGCTTCAGCCCTCTGATCATCCTCGTGGCCCTTCTTTGGACACATTCCAGCATGTCCAGATCTTTCTTGTGCTCCAGAATTGGACGCAGTGTTCCAGGTGGGGTCTCATGAGGGTGGAGTAGAGGCAGAGAATCACCTCCCTCGACCTACTGGCCATGCTTCATGACTTGGGCACATGACTTGGAGCGACATAGTCCAAGAGTTAACAAATTATGGCAGAAGGGTGGGGATCACAAGGGGAACTGCAAAACTGAAGAGTGCTATGTCAAGAGTGGGATAGTGAGAAAACCCCCCCCCCCCGCCTCTGTGAGCTTCAGGAGCAAAGAGAAACCTACTGTGGGCTGAGGGAATCCAAAAGGAGACTCCCCAGGACTTAACGGGCGGTGGCTCCATCCCTGCAAAACCTGCCTGGGTGATGCTGGTGGTAAAGGATGCAGGAGAGACCTGAGTGCAGCCCCAACCCAGCCCCAGCAGCACCTGTGTGTGGAGGACACAGCAAGGGCTGTGCTGCCACTCAGGAAGACAAGGACAGGCTGGAGTGCTGGGCAGAGAAGAACCTCCTGAACATCAGCAAGGGCAAGTGCAGGATCCTGCACCTGGGGAGGAATAACCCCCTGCACCATTATAGGTGAGGGGCTGAGCTGCTGGGAGGCAGCACTGCAGAGAAGGATCTGGGAGAAGAGTGTGGCCAGCAGGTGATGGGATTTTCTTCTTCCTCTCTACTCTGTCCTGGTGGGGTCACGTCTGAAGTACTTTGTCCTGATCTGGGCTCCCCACTTCAAGAGAGACAATGACCTACTGGAGAGAGACCAGTAGAGTATTGCAAAGATGCTGAGGGGACTGGAGCCTATCTGCCTTACAGCAAAAGGCTGAGAGCCATGGGCTGTTTAGCCTGGATGAAACTGAGAGGGGATCTTATCAATGCTTATCAATATCTATAGTTCTTGGTGGGGCTGAAGAGGATGGGTCTAGACTCTTTTCAGTGGTGCCTAGTTATATGACAAGGGCCAACAGACACAAACTGGAACATAGGAAGTTCCCTTTGAATATGAGGAAGAACTTCTTTACAGTGAGGGTGACGGAGCCCTGGAATAGGCTGCCCAGAAAGGTTGTGGAGTCTTCTACTCTGGAGATACTGAATACCCACCTGTACATGATCCTGTGCAACCTGCTCTTGGTGAACCTCCTTTAGTAAGAGGGTTGGACTAGATGATGTCCTGAGGTCCCTTCCAACCCCCACCATCTGTGATTCTGATTTCCCCATATTTAAAATCCCTGTTCTGACAATGTCAAATCTTGGTCCTAAGTGTCCTCTTTGTGCTTTTGCAGCTATTGCCCTTTAGCCTGAAATACTCTCTGAGTCTCTGGTTTTTACACCATCTGTTTGCAGATACAAAGAGAAGAATAGTTATATTGCCAGTTCTCTGTGCTTACAACACAAACCTTCAATCAAAGAGAATCGTATGTCTAATATATATAAATATATAATCATGCAATGATAGTTTCATTAGGTTGGAAAAGACCTTTGAGATCATTGAGTCCGACTGTTAACCCAGCACTGCCAAGTCCACCCCTAAACCATGTCCATCAGCATCACATCTTCATGGCTTTTAAATCCTTAAGGGATGATGGGGCTCAGCCACTTTCCTGGGCAGCCTGTTCCAATGCTTGATCATATCAATGTATCTGCAACATCCAGTGATTGCTTGCATGAATAATCTTCAGATTGTAGATGTAGCAAAGCCAAGTTTGTGTTTTCACACAGATATACTAATCCAAACTCAAATCACTCTCTGGCAGAACCCAGCATCATGCAGCTGGACCAGGGCTGGCCTGTGGATGTAGGGCTGTGGGGATGGGCTAGCATCGTCAGCTGAGAGCTGTTGTGTCAAACACTGAGCATTTCAATCACATGGCATCTACACTTTATATCCAGCCAGATACATTGCATGGTGGTTAGGATATAATGAGATCAATTCATCCTCTGGAGATAAATTCAGATTAATTTGCTCTCCCTCTCCCAACAGTGCTTTTTTTTGTTTTTTGTTTCCCTCAAAACAGTCTCTTTTTTATTACTATCTTCCTTCCTATTCCCATCTAGATGTTCAACAAAACAATTAAACCGTGTTCATTCATTATTGTAAATACAATGCTGGGGATGGGACTGATGTGTGGTATTAAATCTAGAGGAAGTGCAAATGGTTTAAAAAACTGCCCGTTGTGTGTGATGTGTCACATTTGCAAAGAAAAAAATAGCTCTTTCAGGCTTTTCTTTGGACAACTTTGAAATCCAATCGAGATTTACTACAGAGCTTTATTTTCCACTCCAAATAAACATTATCAGACGATTCATGCTGCTTTTAAAATAAATGATGGGAGGGAGCAACAGAACACGTTGCAAAAGTAGGAGGGTGCTCAGTTCTGCTCCCCCAATGCCACTTATTCCACAAGTCAAGGAGGTAGGAAGGGAGAGCATTTCCACAGCTGTAGAAATGCCAACTGCAAAACAATAAAGGATATTATCTAGTCCCTCTCTCTTCTCTCTTTTCCTGCTCTCTTTGTAGGAGATTTCAACTACTTGTAGTTGTGACAGCAAACACTTAGTTCCTCTGACTCCTGGAGTAAAAAGTGAGCAGGCAAATCTGCTGCATGCACTCCCAGGTCAATACCTGAAAGTTTGTTGAGATGTTTGGCTGTGTGCTGTTAACCAATTCATCTCACCAAGACTTGTGTGTTTGGCTGATTACGCTCATTGCCCTCCAAGGAGCTGCATGTAAAAGCAGCCATCTGTGGTGTTTCAGTAATGAGAGCTCCAAGGGGAGGATCATTATTTTAGTGAAACAATGATTTTTCACAGAATTCAGTGAAAGCAATTAGATAGATGTCACCATCACAGCAGGCAGGGAAGAAAACACTTGCTTAGGTTGTTGCTGTCACGGTGGCTTTGCCACTGAGAAGTGCAGAGGGCTGGAGAGTGGACATCAATAGGCCAGATCCCATGACCCTCACTTTGGCTGCTCCAGAGCTGATCCTTCATCAGAGGTCTGGCACTTCGCCTTCAGAAAGCTCCAGGTCTGCCTTGTTATTGTCTGTCTTGTGAAGAGTAGCTGAGTCAAAGAGAACATCTTGGAGTATCAAACCATTCCTACCTGCCATACCAGTGGGGATTTCATGGAATTATAGAATTATCAGGGTTGGAAGGGACCTTAAAGGTCATCTAGTTCCAACCCCCCTGCCATGGGCAGGGACACCTCTCACTACATCAGGTCACTCAGAGCCCCATCCAGCCTGGCCTTCAAAATATCCAGTGATGGGGCTTCCACCACCCCTCTGGGCAACCTGTTCCAGTGTCTCACCACCCTCCTGGGGAAGAATTTTTTCCTCATGTCTAATCTGAGTCTACCCACCTCTAGTTTTGATCCATTTCCCTTGTGCATCCTTGGTTTTCATACCTAGTTATAGCATGTTTGCTCAGGTTTACAGCATGGTAGTTAAAAATACAAATAACAATCAAGATGGGAACTCTCATGTGCTTAAAATGTCAAGACAGAGAACTAATTAGCATGTAGTTCATAAATGTGACACTGATGAATTACAGCATAGCCATTGATTAATCATATATCAATTAGGGTTGTCTAAGCACTATAACTACAAATCAATTTAGACCTATCCATGAATTGATACTTGGTGTAAGAAATTAAATCAAAGCCTCTGAATAGTATAAAAGTGCAGGCTAAGGTTTAACTCCCAACTGATGCACAAGTAATGTGCTTGATTAACAGTAATGAAAACTAACTAGGTATGCCTGTGGTGTACTGATATGAGAACAAACTTCAACTGATTGAAGACTCCCTTACTATATATCCTATTTTGAGCCCTGTTACAGTCACCTCATTAACAAGGAGGTATGACCCCAGCCTGGGTGTAATAGAGCTGTCACTAAGGTAAGCATGCCATTTATCCAGACATGATACTATGGGAGTTAATTTGGTGAGGTTTGTTTCTACAGCACTATAGTTTACCTAGCTTTCATTAAACAAAATTATTAATTAATTAATATTAATTTATGCAAATAATGCCTTTAGCTTCATTGGAGTGTTTAACAGAAGATATTTTGCCAGGGCTGGCTGTAATTCAGGAGAGCTGAAAACACTCTGATGACCTAGGCACAGACATCACCAGAGGGTAATTAATTTGAAAACAGCTGTTGATAGAAAATTTAAAGATTGAATGTTTTGTTTCCACACATATTTGTCAGAGAACTTTAAATTCCTGACACACGTGCAAAAAAAAAAACAAAACCAAATTAAGTTAGCTGCAGCCTTGGCAATTTTTTCAATATATTTTAAAGTTTTCACTTTAGAAAGGAAAAATAGCCTCTTCAAGAAATCCTAGATAGTCTTTTTTTTTGGTGCTATTATAAAAAAAAATCACAGTTTTGTTGAATGGAGTCCTCTCTTCTGATACTGAGACACAAAACTTGTAAGTAAACTGCTGGTAAAACAACTTTTCAAGGAAGACAAAGCTTTCAAAGTCTTAAAATAAAATGCCATATTCTTAAGTTTAAGAGTCTAAGAATGTCTTTACAGATGCTTTCAAATGCATCTTCCTCTCCTCACGAACTAGGAGAGGTCCAACACCCTTTCCTATTGCAGCAAATTCAGAGACATCTGACCTCTGGATGCTACTCCAAGAGGTCTCATTTTCCCTGCACCCCATGTCAGATTTGTGGTACCATGAGGCTTGCAGCTGATGTGGAAGCAGACACATACATGAGGGTGCCTGCATAGAGCCTTGAATGTCTTTCTGTTTTGCTTGTGTCCCGCAAGTCTGCAGACTTGGAAGTAGTTGTGCTACTGATCTGGGTTGTTTCCATTGGCTTTACGTTATCCAAACAGTGGTGAGATACCAGGAAGCAGAAACTGTTTTCCCCTTGTTTGCAGGCAGCTAGATCTGCTTGTGACCCCAAGAAAGAATTTCTGCAACAAAAAAACCAACACCCATGCTCCATCCTCCCATTCCTGGAAGTAACAAAAGCCTTGTGGAACATATTGCTACACTCTTGTCAACATAATGATAGTGTTTGTAAAACAAACTCCCACCAAACACTCCGATAATTAAAATGTCTCTTTTTTTCCCCTCCCAACCTTATGTTCCTTTGAACACAATGACATCAATGTTCATTAATTCTATATTCAAATGTTCGTCTTCTGTGGCAGCTCTACCAAATAAACAAAGTAAACCAATATTTAACAAGGAGAAGATGTGAAATGTTTACATGGGAAGGGAATAAAACCAGTGATGGCAACAAAACTCTTAATCAAACTCAATTATACAGACCAGGCAAAATCTGCCACAGCTACAGTTTGCTGACTTTAGTTAACAGTACTGTGCAAGGAGAAGTGTGGTTTCATTTACAGCCCTATGGGAAAGGTTCTTGCTTAATCATGGAGGAAAATCACAGTGGGTGAGTTCTTGGCAATAAACGGTTGGTAATAGTGATAACCAAGAAACTATGGGATTTCAGAGAGTCAGATGTGGTCATTCCCTCTAAAACACTGTAGTTGGTATCAGTCGGGTCAGTGTTTCTAATTTTGCATCCTTCTGGAAACCTGTGTCAGTCCTGAGGTACATTTTAACAGCAGTGAACAAAACAACAGAGGAAAAAGAAAAACTTCTCATGAAAAACAGAAAAATGTTTAGCAACTGAAGATTTGGGTTTAGCAAATCTATTTAACTTAAGATTCATGAAGGTTAGCTCTACTATGACCTAGAAAACAATGAATGGTAATACTTTCCAGCCTCCTGTGTTGAAGAAACACGTCCTCTAAGAAGAAAAAGAAAAAAGGATATGAAGAATGTATTTTTTAAAAGTGTACATTCCTAAGGCTGTGGTTTGTGTTGGAGCAGGGGATCAGCAAAAGTCCTGGAGTCCCAAGGCAAATTGGGAGTTTGACTCTCCATAGACTAGGCTAAGCTCTAGCAAAAAAACCTACATCTTTCTGGCTGCAGAAACCAACCTGACATATACCTTTGTATCATTTCAGGTAGTGAGATGTGTTTAAATGGAACATTATAGCATCCTTCCTGCATCCTACATTCTAGACAGGGGTGATTTTTTTTCTTAGAGAAAAATGTTGATTCTTCTCACTTTTAAGGAAGGAAGCAATTTAGACTAATTATTTCCTTCCTACCATGAGTAGATTCTATGCTACACAAGGTGAAAGTTCAGAAAGTGCAGAAGTTCTTTTGCAACAGAAGGTGAAAGATAGGTAAACTGCAGAATACAATTTCAAAGTGTGCCTACTGCAGTACACATAAATATGAAAAAGAGGGACAGCTAGCTACAATGTCACTTACATGACTTTCATATGAGAAGCTTCTATGAATATAGAGGATAGTCCAAGAAAACTGCTCAGTCAACTTAGTTTAGAAACAGATCCACCTACAATCATATACTTTTTTTTTCTTGAGGAGTCTTAAAACTGTCTCAATTGCGAATTCTTTTAAATGTCCATCTAAATGTCCAGATTAAGTGCCAAAAGGAAATCAATCTATGCTGACTTTCTGAAATCTTCCAAGTGTGGTAAGTCTAATAGGAACATTTGTCCATTTTATGTTACCTTCAGGAGCTT
This sequence comes from Brachypteracias leptosomus, assembly GCA_013401335.1. Lineage (NCBI taxonomy): Eukaryota > Metazoa > Chordata > Aves > Coraciiformes > Brachypteraciidae > Brachypteracias > Brachypteracias leptosomus. The sequence continues at coordinate 19,357 of VYZX01014204.1, read as the reverse complement.
TTACAGTGAAAGTCTCACCTCTTTTCTACTGCTTTGCATGCGGTGGTGATTAATTTTTAGTTGAACATACTCACTCAAAGCAAAATTAGCTTCTTGCTAGAACTGTTGTGAGAGCAAACTCATTTCTGGCATTTTGAGAGAGGAATACATATTTTTTCTATAAAATTCCTGAAAAAGGTGCCTATGAAAGCATGCACATTTATATGAGGGCAATAAAACTAAACATTGTGGGAATACACAGCTGGTGGTAGTTCAGTATATATTCAGTTCCCTTGGAAAACTCTGCAGAAGCTTTTGTGCAGTTGCCTCTCTTCCTCAGAAGAACATGCTGAGTGTTGCATCCAGCTGCGATTGTATCCAGAAGAACTGCTGTGGAGAAAGTTTCTTTCCCATTAGTGCAGCCTTATTTTGTGATGGATTAGGAGGTGAACAACCCTTACCTGTCTATCTGCCTGCCTAGATATGTATTTTATATCTGTTACTTTGACATCTAGAAATGTTCTGCATTATAGTTATTCATGCACTGTCACCCTTTTTCCATTTCTCCTCCCATATTTCTTGCTTTCACTCAAAGCTTCTTTGCTTTTGACATTTTCAAGGCTCGCTGGTCTGCCCTGAGCAGGAAGGAACCTGCGGTGGCTTCCCTGCAGCTCAGGAATGGAGAGAGCTGGGATTTTCCATGAAGAGGCCTCCCCGCATCTGAGCTGGTTCCTCTGTACCGTGCTTCTGCCACTCCTCAAGGTAGGACCTCCAGTTCAGCCAAGGAGAAATTCACTGGGGACAAAGATCATAGCGAAATTCAAAGTAGGTGCTACAAGTACACACGTAAATATGTGAAATGACCTCTGTTGTTCTTGGTGATTCACAAACGCTCTGCAATGACACCAGCTAACAGTCAGCATGTCTTTACTTCTTACGCAGGAGGAAAGTGTCTTCCAGATGGTTTCTTTTTATTCATTTAGAGAGAGTTAAGCTCCATCTCAGAGCTGCAGACAGTTGACTGATTGATGGTCCTAGAAAATCTGCTGATTGGAAGGACTGTATATCACATTAGCTGCTTCAGAGTTACTTTGGTAATTGGTTCCAGAGGAGAGGAGGAAAAAAAAGATTTGTGCCAACCTAGGTGTAACTGATTTACCTCATTATTTCTGATTCAGAATTGACAAGACATAGATCAGCTATTGACAACTTCATGCTCCAAAGAATGGATGTTTCAGGCACTCCTGAGGTGCCAAAGAATCATAGATTAATACATTTTAAGCCTCTTGCTTTTATGTTGCCAAAATGAATGGGACTTGGATCAGTGATACGTGTGTGTAATTACCTTTTCTTATATCTTTTTTGTGATTTAACTGAAGCAAATGAACACTTTTAGTTCCAGTTGTCAGTAGACCAGAGTTTGCAATGTAAGAGAGATATCCCAAATCTAACCTTGGTTTCCTCCTCCTGAGGATATGTCTATCCTGCATGTAGTTCTTTGCCTCTAGACAGACCTTAGCTAGTTTTTGAAGTGGTTAGCACTAGCAGCTGGTGGTGAAGCTCAAGCTGACCTTCCAATTACTGTACCTTAAAATTGCACCTACTATGAACACTGGGTCTTTACAGAGTTTTTCACTGAGGTTTCTGAGTTTCAGAGCAAAGCACATGATGCTGCAGTTGGATTCCTAGCACACCTTGATTCATCACACTTCCCCAAAATGCAAATTATTGTTGTTCTTATATCTACTCAAAATCTGGGGGAGTGTGAGGCTGATTTTCTATACCTTGCCTTCACATTATACCCCATGACTGTGTGGTTGTTATTGGCAACCCTGATGCAAGGCTGTTAAATGATAACTGGTTTACTACTGTGGCGAAGTTTTGCACTTACGGTGGACATTGAAGATGTTTAAGCTTTGAATGGATTTAAAAGTGGCAAGGGTTACTCATCAAGGGAAAGTAAATCAGCCCAGGACTGTTAAATGAAAGATAGTATCTTTAGCTCAGGGAGCAACAGATCAGCAGTGCAGAAGAGGGTAGGAGACCATTCTGAGGGAAGAAAGGCTTCTATTTGATTTCCTATCCATCTACTTTTGGATGCTGCAGGGACCAGGTAGCGTGCTGGGCAGGCATTTTCCTGAGCCAATTCAGCCTTTCTTACATACTCAGATCTACAGTGATAATCAAGTTATCATTTAATCACTGTTTGAAGGGAGTCCTTTCAAGGGACAGTTATCTGAAAATAAAATCACATTTGTGTTGTCACTAGAGCATCAGGAAAATAAGAGACCAAGACACAGAATGCTTCATGGCAGCTCTACTGTATGGACTGCTGTTGCCACTGGTGGTGCTTCTGCTTTAGGAGGTTACTCATGCCCCATATCGCTCTTTTCCACCTCTCCTTTCTTTTCACATTTATGGAAATCTCTTTCCTTCTAATTTTGCTGACTTAGCTGTTTGTATATTTAAACTCGGAAGATGAGAGCAACCACCTTTCAAAACCCCTTGTTTTTTTCTCCCAAATAATTGTTTATTGCAAAATTTACTGAGAAATTAATGCGCTGAGGTTGGGTTCAAGCAGAAGTTCCACCTCAAATCCTGCCACCATGTCAAAGGTGGAGTGACACATTTCACTCATAAGAGAGAAACAGCAATGTGATTATTGGTATAAACCAGCAATTGAACAAAGTTTGATAGTAGATGTGACAGTGGCTTAACAAGATTTGATGGTAAGGTATGTTTATTTACTGAACAGAGGACAGGATCAGGCAAATCAACCAGGGACACCCTCCTTTTGAGTCATGAGGTTCAGAAAGGACCCCCTTATGTTCTAAACTTCCTCTCAGAGGGGAGTTCAGAGGCGGCTGGATCCAGACTTAGCCCCAGACTTGGCCAACAGTTTATGTCTGAAGGATCATACCTGTGCAATCAATCTTTTATATCACTTAGCTAAGATTTCAAAGTTTCATCATGTTTATGCCCAATTGACTTACCAGGTATCTGACACAATAAGGATTCTCTCAACCTTGCGGAGTTATCTTGAGAAATGACCCTACTCAAGGGGAGAACCTGGTATGCAGCTTGCTGCCATGCAGGAGGGCTCAGTGGGCCCTGGGCTGTCTACTGTTTATGGAGTAAGGTGACTGACTCATATTTACATACCTACTAAAGATGTTAGTTTCTTCCAAATTTGGCCTGAGTCAGACATTGACCAGCACTGTTTTTAGGTGGGTGCATTGATCAAAGTAACACTTGACTATTGTGGTGTTGTCTGTCTCCTGAATCCACATGACCAGCCTCATCTATTTCAACTGCCACTGGTGATTAACACTTGAGCACAGTTATGGAAAGTACACGTCAATTTGGGGAGGGGGAGCACACCATCATACCCCTCTGCCATAATAAGTGCTCTTCTTTTATGAAACATCCTATTTTTGATGAAATAGTGTTATGTGGAAGTGAAAAGGTGGAAATCTGTCATGTTTAATAAACCTTGAGCTCACATCCTGTAGTACCCCAAGGACCCCATCAAGTTTGCTAATACTGTTCCCTGGAACAATCAAAGTCTATGGGATAAATTCTGCTGTTATATCCTAACTGTGTTATTAAAGCAAGTGAAAGGAAAAGAGACTTAAGGAAGAGCAGAATATTATTCCAATTTACACCACAGAATATTGAATTTAGTTAATCATTGCAATGAAGAAAAATTTACTCAGACATAACCAAATTTGACCATATGGATATGTCATAGATGTAATCCTTATATTTTTTGAAGACTTCACATACCTGCTTAACCCCTTACTATTACGGTTCTAGTGCATCCTTAAAATTAATTTTTGAAAGCCTGATTGCTGTAAGAATACCTCATCAAATTTTAATTAATCCCCAAGAAAAAGCTGCAATGGGCATCTCGGGGAATGTTCTCTATTGAACTGACACTAGTTAAAAAGTAGAGCAATAAAATTCCAATTCTTTGAAGGTCTGTTTGGATTCTGAAAAACTACCAGCACGTTTAAATTTTTAATGATGTTGATATGGGAATTCTTAAACATAATTTTTATTGAAATTTTGTTTCTGCTATTATTTGATTATTCGAGCTTCTGTTATATATGAAAGTGCCTTGGATGTTTAAAGTGGAAGTGTACTGAGTCTCTAAAATCCTATGAGATGTTTCCTTCAAATTACTTTGAATCATTATTCATCGTTAAATTTCAATATTTTCAATTTTGGAAATGCAATTCTGTATCAAGGCAACGATAACTAGCACTTATCCTTACACTCTTTGCTTTATGTTCTAAAATGAGCTGTCTGCATTAATCAATGTAGGTTCAACTTCTTTTTTGCTTTGAGTGCCATAACCTCTGAGTGTTCCTATATTAAGCATTTGAGTCTGAGCTGATCACTATATACTCCATCTGTAGTATAGAAAACTAAATGAGTATTTCCAGAGAGTGATTCATCCCACGTTAAGATGGATGTCTAAGGCAGGTTAGATGGTTCAGCCTCCAGGGGTTCCTCTTTTTCCCATTGGCTATATAAAAAGCCTAGTGTGAAATTGGACTGAGATAACTTGTAAATAGTTGCTATTTGAGCAGAAGACAGGTTTGTTTGGATTGAAGTTGTACATCTCAGTCTCAAGTATGGTACGAAATAGGAATGGACTGCCTATGTGATACTGACCTACAACCACTGATTTTGTAATGATATATCTTGTTCTGGGTTTAGTTCTACTGGGGAGTGGGTAGGATTGGGGGAAGAGGGTTTGTTCTTTGGAATTTGGCTGATACTGAGTTGGAGAAAAAGACATGAGCAATTCTGTAGTGTCTTCTTTCCATTTTTGAATCTATCTGGATTTTCAGCCAAGACATCCTTGCTTTGATGTGGTTTTTAGCCTCTGGGAGTCAAGGACAGTAGTGCTGGAATAATTCATTCTAGTTGATGAGAAGCCAATGTGTTTTGGAAAGTTAGACAGCCAGACTTGGGGTTGTATATTCCATTCTTCCAAACGGGATTTCCAGCAGACAAAGCAATGACAATGAAAGCAAATTTTCTCCGTGTGTTATATGAACCTTTTGCCTTTAAGTCCCTCTGACATCTCTGAGGATTATAAAGCAAGGAACACTAATTCTCCCTTGCCCCATTCTCAGATGTCAGGGTCTTACAGAAAGAGGTCAGTAAATATGATATATCAGTGGCTCAATGTGATTAATCAAACCAGATTGTTAGAGTTTGCGTGCTGTACTTCTCTAAGACATTCGTTATAATTTTTTGTTTTGTTTTAATCAAAAGTACCAATTCCCATATGAAAAATATTTAACTCGAGATTCTCTGTTTCCATTCACAATTCTCAGCTACGTGTGAGATGACTCCTATCTCATCAAGTTTTTTGCTTTACAGTAGTTGCTCTTGTGTATTTTGTGAACCCTAAAGAGATACAGTTATTACTTTCAGCGCGTTTGTGCTTTGGTTAAGGATAGGTGTGTCTTTCAGGGAAAGAAATATGTGTTTTTCTTGGAGAAATCAAAGAAAATGTGGCTAGAAGGGACACAAAGAGGTCAGGTAGTCCATCTCCTTTCATAAAGGCAGGGTCAGCTATGTCACTTGTGACAAATGCTAGCCCAATTTTTCTTAAAATCTTCAGCAATGAAAACATTTCCTGATGTTTGTTTTTAATCTTCTTTGCTTTATTACTCCTCAGCGTAACAACAGTAGACACAGAAAAGAGTTTATTTCTTCCCTCTAGCTACCTTTTACTGTTGAAGACGATTTCCACATTTTCTCTCTATTTTATTTTTCTCTAGATTAAAATATTTTCATTTCTTTAAACCTTTCTCTTAGGTCATATTTTCTACACCTGATCAAATCAGTCTCATTCTCTTTTGAGGATCCTTTACAAATGGTCACCATCCTTCCAAATTATTGTGCCTTCTGTGCACAAGCACAAGGTTTTTTGACTCGTGTTCAGCTGTAACCTGATATTACTCAGATCCCGTTCTGCAATACCTCAGACATTTTGGATTTCTCGATTTCCAAGAGTTTCACTTTACATTTGTCCTTCCTGAACATCACTGTACTTTGTCTCCACTTGTCTCCAATTGCTTTGAATTCCAGTCCCCTTCCCCACTGTGTTTGCAGACTCTCACCTTGGTGCTCTCTGTGGCTGTAATAAATATGTTTTCTATTCTTTCATCCAGGCTATTTATGAAATTATGAATGGTATCAGACTTCAGACAGAATCCTAAATAGCCAACAGTATTGAATGGGGGTAGCTATCTAACTTTGAAGCTTTGGCAGTAGCTATGTAATCTTGCACTCTAGAGGTTCACCTAGATAACGTTTCTCAAACTTCTTTGTAAGTCCTTCATAAGAGACAGTGTCAAAGCTTTGCTAAAGTCAAATTATATGACATTTCCTGTTTCTCCCTTATGCACAAAGCCAGTTACCTTGTCATAGTAGGAATTAGATTAGTTTGACATGACTTGTTTTTGATGAATGTAAATTGGCTGTTGCTCTTCCCTTATTATCCTCTAGATGCTTAGACTTATGAGTTATTTATTCCAGTATTTTTGTGGGAATATGACTTCAGCTAAATCTATACATCTGTTACAGCTCCCTGAATCTTTAAAAGATAATCACAGTGTTTTCTCATTTCAAGAAAGAATTCCAAAGTACCAGAAAAAATATCTACAGTTTTCCTTTTCTTGAACTCAACCAACTGCTTACAAAAAAAACTTACAAACCCCCCAAAATCAGTTTTACAGCTGTTAAGAATTTATGCAAGATCTGTCTCTGCATTCAGTTACTGAGTGAGATGATAGATATTTATGAAGGCTTGTGGTTCAGGCACTATTACACCTACAAAATTGTAATTCTGTTACAATAGCCCTATCTACCACAGCTCTTCAAAGCAGCATAATGGCATCAGGACTAGAATTGCAATTTTGCTTTTTCAAATACTTATGACACAGGGAAAAAATTCTCTCTGTTAACAACATTTTTGAAATGACAGAGGTGATCTGTTCCAACTCAGGAACGAGAGGTTAATGATACATAAGAAATTGCATCCTTCTACCTCTGCCCCTCACCTTCTGCAGCATTGCAATGTTTTGAGGGCCTTCAGAGGGAAATACACAGCTCAAAGGGACTTAGACCAAGTTTCAGCATCCTGTCCCCAGATCTCTTTCAAAAGTTTGTTGTGAAGAAGTTTGTACCTACAAGACTGTCCTGGTTTGAGTTAGAACAGAACCAGTTCTGTTCAGTGATTTAATTTTTAACTCAGTCTCTTCTAACTGCACTAACTTCACAATGTCTACTCCCAGCAGTGGTAACACCCCGTGTTTAGAGTCACTACCAAGGGTCGGTGTGTGCAGAAAGGCTCTTGCTGACACTTGCTCCTGTGCAGACCAAGGTCACTGTGAAATCTTGGGCACCACGTTGAGGGTGCAGAAAGTAAAAGGCTGCACCTGTGGGAGGAGTGGCCAGGACAGGGGACCCTACACTGACCAACGAGGGATTCCAGCTCATGTGTGGCATATTCAGTATAGAGCTGAGGGATCATAAGGGTCAATTTCTCTTCTTCAATGGCCAGCGTCTGAGAAAGACTTTGTCCATTCTGCCTTCAGTCACAATCTCTGCATTCCTGAATCCAATTCCAGGATCCATCTCCTGAATCTGGTTCCCATCTGCCACTGAGTTCAGTTTGGGACTTCCCCAGTGCCTGCTCCACAGCATCAGTAATGTAACTGCCATCAGGGGGGTTGGGTTTCATACTGGTTTTATGTATATTTGTATATATTTCATTTTGTTATTATCATCCTCATTAAAACAGTTTCTATTTTCTTTTCTAATCCATAAGTCTCTCTCCCTTATTCCCTTTCTATTCCCCTTTGGGAAGGGAGAGGGGTTAATAGAGAGGTTATGTTATAGGTCTAGTGGGTGGTCCTGACCCTAATCCTTGACAAAGGCAATAGATGAATAAGCAAGAAAAGATGAGTTGAAGTACAGGAACGACCTAAAAAAGCTACAGTTTGTTTAACTTAAGTACAGCAAAAAAACTGGAGCTCTGATAATAGATGGACTTGTAGAAAACATGACCAAAATACCTTGTTTCTTTTATATTGACTGCCAAGGAATACATGCTATAAATTACCAATTGTCTATTCTGCAGCTCCACTATGAGATAATTAAGATAAATCTCCCTAAGATGTATATTATCTTTTGCATTTCTTTATTTGGTCATTAGAGTTTCTTCTCCTTTTGATTCACTTTGAGTTGTACTCTCTCCCTGTCTGTGACCAGTCTGAAGGTAAGTATGGAAAACTTTGGTCTCTCAGTACTGTATTAAGTTACAGATAGTGAGCTGTGTAGGTTTAACTGTTTCTTGGAAGCAGGATCCTGCTTTATTTATAGCTTTGCTGTTTAGCCTTCTGGTAGTACACTACCAGAATGCTTACTGAATACACAAGTTCATAAGCAGCTTAACTAGCAACTGAAATCTTAGTTTTTGACTAAAATAGGGCACATGCTTATAGCAATCACACTGGGATTTGGCATAGATAATAATTTGATGAGAATCCGATAGGATTTGACACCACATTTTAACAACCTGTTTTGGTATGTGGCTATCCTTGCCCTAGTATTTGATAGGAGAACCTGTGTGGATTGTTCCTGCTCTTCTGGAATAGTTCACAGTGCTTCTGACTGTAATAGCTTTACAGTTGATGCATTTTCCTATGGGGAAGACTCTTAATTTTAAGAGAATTGTTCGCTAAAGCTTCTCCAGTGGGCCTCCTTGGTCTGGAGGCACAATGCTCACCTTATTTTTGAAATGTAAAGAAAAAAAAATACAGCAAAACCCCCAGCCCAAGCCCCAAAACCCCACTCCAAAACAATCCCTGTCAGTAGGATTTTGATTTTGCTTAAAATATCCACAATTAGGTGCCTGCGTATAAGTGTCTAGTTCAGTGCTGGATTGTGAAGCTGTCTTTATAGTCAGCAGAGAGCTTGCCAGGGCGGTTGGTCCTGCTGAATTGTCCTCTGCCACCCATCCCCATCATTAACTGGCTACTTGTCTAAATTATGCACTATATGCCTTTGGGATTCTATTATCTCTTTCCGTTGACTGAAAAAATAGCTTAGAAATCTACCCCACATACACAAACCTACATCTGGAGATCTAAATTGAACTCAGTGAAGATTTAGGTCACAGCCTGAGTTTCTTGGACAACTATATTTGAGAACTTGCACAGACTGAGACAGTAGGTGCTGAGCTCCCACCTTAGACTCTGTTACCTTAGATGACAAAGTCTTTTTATTGTGGTTGGTGGTTTTCCGTACTTTTTTTTTTTTCTTTATATTTTGCACCTTCCTCCCACACCTGGGGTTTGTGACCCTAGGGGATAATTTGGCCAGTTTCTGAGACTAAAACCCTTGCTTTTTTTTGTGATCATTTCCAACCTGAATGTACAGAAGCTTGTTCAGTGCTTCAGCATCTTGAGTGCCTGGCCACAGGAGATGTGTTTTAATGCATAGCCACCTCCCTCAAGTCCATCATTTCATCTGCTCCATGATCTCACTGGGTGCTCCTTAATATTCCTCTGTGAAGCTGTTTTCTTTACCTAAAGGATATAGAAGACCTATGTGCACATGGCAGCTACTTAAAACAACCCCCCAGATTCGTTTAATGTATATTTTACTAATGAAATAAAATCAGCAAAGTGTCGCAATGCAAAACTAGTGAGGAGCTGAAGCAGAAACACTGAGCAGCTGTTAGCTCCATCTGACAGAAGACAGGAGTCCTTCCCTTCAGGGACAGGGCTGTAGGTGTCCTGCAAGCACTCTTCACTAACTATTCAGGGAGGTCAGGACGTTTTGATGTTGTCTGTAATAAACTATTCCTGTTTCTTCAACCAAGGTGAGTGTCCCATTGCAGCAGGCATAGCAGTAACTCATAAAAGAGGCTTTCTTTATATTAAAGGGACTATGAAAATATAGAGACAAAGGATGGTGGAAGTGAAGCACTGTTGTTCTGAAGTGACAGGTGGAAATTGATTCACAAATAAAATGTTGCAAGGCTCAGTAAACCAGGGAGCAAATAATAAATTGTAGGTTTATGGTAGAATCACAAGGTAAGTGGTTAAGACAGTCTTGTATAGGGATCATATGAAATCCAATGTAGAACATTGATTTTTATTTTTATTTTTTTTAATTATATATGTGTATGTTATGGTTGCTAGTGTTATATCTGCCCACTGCTATGGCAGTATTTTCTTTTTTAAGCCATCTCAGAAAAAACATGACTGTTACATCCCAGTTCCTGGAAGATGATTGATTTAAAATGAAGCTGTGTTTCAAGATGAACAAGGTTCAGAGGTGGCATTCCCATGTCTTCTCTTATACAAGATCACAAAATCAGTAAGATGGTCAGTAAGGCAGGTCATTATAGACAAGTGAACGTGAATTTAAACTTAGATCTGTGGAAGTTCCTTCTGCATCAGCTGTGTTTTGCATTCTTGTTTTTCAAAAGGTAAACTTACCCAAAGCTGGCAAACTCTGTCAGCAGTTATTTGGTTCATTTTCAGAGAGCTCACAAAATATGAATTTTAATGAATTTTGCCAGGATTCAGGATTTATTATGACAGCTTCTATACAGCTTTAGACCTGGTAGCATTTAGTACCTGCAGTGAAGTTATGCTTAATAATGATATGAATTTTCTCATCATTTTTTTCTTTTGCAGCTGGAAAAAGATCAGCCAATGGTATAATCACAAGCTAATCCTTTGATCTTGCAGTACCATATATTTCATCTTCTACAAAACACAACTTGCAAAGTAGTCTAAGCACTTTGAGCTCCTGGAGGGAGAGAGCTTCTATATGACTGTATTGTTGCTATTAGAAATCAGATGCTAACTTTTGCTTATTGCAATACTATTTTCATTCCCAATGCAGGCTGAGAACTGCACGTATAGATGGTGTCTACTCTTAGTCTATGTAGGAGAGACACCAGATGGATATGACAAATAAATGGAGGAAGCACAAGGTACCACTGGCATGATTATGATTTGTGTAGTAAGTGGCAGTCACAGCACACCCACTGTCTAGCTATTGTTGGGTGTTTTGCAGTGATTATGGCACAGCAGGTAAACATTAATGGGAAAAGATTACACACTGTGAGACAGAGCATTAGGCTGTGTAAATCACCAGAGCTGTAAGGTTTTGGACCAGCTAAGGATATGGCCTTAAACTCTTTCTTTTCAAAAGAGAGAAAAATAACTTGAGTCTCCTCTGACATATGCTTCATGCTTCTCTCTATACAGCTAGGTCTTCAAGTGTACCTATATCTGTGCTTAGTGTGTGGGGGTTGTTATTATTTTGGAGAAGGGAGTACAGTACATGTTACGTGCCTGGAGGAAAGGTCTGTATCTGTAACTGTCAGCAGTTCCTGTAATTACACCCACTGTCAATATCAGCTCTTGGAATTCCCCTTTCATACAATCTACTTTTGTCCTCCTTCATCGACGAAGCTGAGTGTGACATCCTCTAACAAGGTTGGTAGGATGGTTACGCGACTCAATTATTTAACTCAAATGCAACTCGCATACTGCAGCAAATAGAATTTCTTATGACAGGCTGCTTGTC